>OX345639.1:3220000-3530000 GCA_947044365.1 Petrosia ficiformis
TATTGAAGTGTATTGTTTTTTAGTGTCTGTGCTTGTGTTTGTGCACGCTTGTGTGTGTCTGCGCATGCGTGCGTGTGTGTGGGTGTACATACGTGTGAGTGTGTGTTTGACTGCACTAAGTGCATAATTCTCTGCATTTTTGGAGACATTCTAGGAACTAATTGTTATAAGTTAAACACTGTAATGTATTGTGTGTGTGACTGAAGAGTATATGACCATTCATTGGGTATACTGTTACAAACATTTTCCATGTGTTAAATACTAATTTGCAACACAGTTCAGTTCAACAAAATAGATTATTAATTTTTGAATGTGTTTGTAATCCTGTGTACGTGCCACTGATTGCTGTATAATTCTCTTACAATCATTCTCCATAATTTATTTAAACAGATATACCGTTACACAAAGTACATTGATTCATTATATAATTGTCTTTGTAATTTTATGTACATGTGTGACTGTATGTGTGTGATGATAGTTTTATAATTATCTGCATTGTTGCAATCTTTAGACATATATACAGTTACTAAAGGTTGTTCACAATCTCATAATTATTATGTGATGACTTTATATGTAATATAGTGTATAGTTTAATGTCATAAAGGTAATACATTATTATACTATAACTCAATAATGAAGCAATGGATTGAAATTTGGCACACATAAAAATGAACAAAGGATAATTATATGAAAATTGTGCAGGTAAAAAGATTGTTGGTCATTCCAAACTAAAGTTATGAACATATTTATGAGGTCATGAACGACCTTTACATTATAAAGGTGTTGTTTACAACATGTTGGCATTGAATTAGTTTGTACAGGAAACAAACGTATGGAGATAAAAGGGGTCCCTGAGGTTTTTATCCCAGTTCTCCCCACCTCCTTTCAGTGTACTTACATATACACACAAACACAGAACAATCAGCCTGCCATGTGTTAAGTGGCATTGTAGCAAACATTGAAATTTAAACAGTGCTTTTCACAGATTTGGTCATAAGAAATTATCCGCTACATTAATTCCATGTTTGTTAGCAACAAAGTTCAACTTGATTACCACCTGTACATTTCAGATATGTACTCTGTTATTTTGGAACGGAACTTATCAGCTGTTGAATTGGGTGTGTCTGGTCCATGCCTTCTTCGTGTACAAGACAGTTCTCTGGTACTGTACTCTGAGTGTGGTCGTAGCAAACTCCATCATTGGGCATTTGAAAATATTAAAAATATAAGTACATCTCAAGATCAGATTATTTTGGAAGCTTACAGGTATGAATATAAAATTGGATTATTAATAATTGCAGTTGAAAGCGTAGATTATTATAAAATCATTAAATCATCGTGTTTGTTTGTGTCATGTATCCATTGATGTGCTATAATTTGGCTGTGCACTTGAAATTACAAATTAGAAAGTATGAATAAGGAAGGAGGTATATAACAGAGAGACAGACAGACATATCCTAGACAGAGAGACAAGCAGACAGAAAGAGATGGAGAGAGACAGAGCCTAAGAGAAAGAGACAGAGAAAGAGAGACAGACAGAGATGAAGAGAGAGAGCCAGAGACAGAGAGAGCCCAAATATAGATGCTTAAACTGCTCTGATTGCTAAAGTCATGAGAAGTAGTCACTATTTGCAGTGTGTCAGGGGTTTTCAGTATCATGTAAACTATCAACACATGAAAAAGGCAGCTAGTTAGATAAGAGATTCTATTGCATAATGACTGTTCGTGACAACTAATTAATTATGATGTACGTAAATACATATTTATATGCATGTATAAGTTATCATAATTATAATTAAAATTAATTAAATTACATATACATTCTATGTAATCTGAATATCATTCTTTACATATTCAACACCTGATATAAATAATATCCCATTACTAATGCTATCCATTATAATAGGCCAGGCAGTGACACTCTGATGGAATTCAAATTAAATACAGATATAGATACAGCTCGGCACATACTAATGACTTGTAATTTGTTACTTGAAGACGAAGAGAAAGTCAAGCGAATGTCTTCATTAAGTTTGAATTTTGAAGGCTCTGGAGGAAGAATGTTAGAAGAGAAGATACCCTCCAAGTCTGCTAGTTTGTCTCGAAACTTTCTTGGTTCTTTGAGACAAACTAACAAGATATACAGTACTAAAGAGGAAAAAGGAGGTAAGCCCTATTAATTACAAAAAAATTTTTAAATGAAATGTCATGTATGGATATCAAAACTAAAATGTACACGAACAAGATTGGGATGGTACCTTAGCAACAAAATTAAACTAACCACTTCCATATAACAACCCTACATGAGTATAAATAGAATATAAAAGGAAACACAAAGAAGATATACTTATGTACAGTTGTTATATATGGAAGGTGGGTAGTTTAATTTTGTTGCTGAGGTACCATCCCAATCTTGTTCCCATGCTTTTTGGGACCCTATTAATTAACAATTTGTTTAATTTTTGTTTCGCTCTCTTTAGTGGTTCGAAGAGTCAGATCATTTAACGACAAAGCTGTTTACAATGTACGTCGTAGCATGTCACCAGATGGAGGAGGAATTAATGGGAGTCGTCATTCTATTGCCTCTCAAGAATTATATACAATAAATTCAGTTAATCCAGTATCAGACGAAGAGGGTTCACCTCCTCCTGTTCCGCCTAAAGCACCAACTCGTCGACCCCGGAGTATCGGCGTAGATACTGTTGATGCTTGTCATGTCGATCCTGATTACAGTGTTATTAAAGATGATGTAAATACCCAAAGGACTTCTCCTACCCAGCTGAATAAAGTTGCAGGTTCAACTGTTGATAAACAGCTGGATGATCTGTTACGAGACATAGAAGTTGACAACATCATGAAACAAAGGAGGAAGACAATGGAAGGAACAAGAATCAAAACGATTAGTCCCTATGCCGAGACTCCAATGAGAAAGACGGTGACATTGGGATCTAGAAATAGAACAAGTATGGAAGATTTTGAGAAAAGGAAGAAAGAATATTTAGACTTGTATGGTGAAAGACAAGCAAGTGACTATCTGGAGCCTGTACCATCAACAAAAATTCAAGAAAAACGATCAAGTATTCCTGTTTCATCTTACGAATTGGGCAGAGTCAGTGATATCAGTCTTTCATCAAAGAGACATTCACTGTCAGGAGATTTTCCATCACTGATTAAACACTTGGACAAGGAAAAACCTCATCATGATTATCACACAATTCCAGACAAACCTCCTCAACATAGCCACACGTCCAGTACAGACTCCACTCATTCAAGCATTGGTCTGAGTTCAGATACTTCCAAACGAGGTTGGATGAGGTCCCAAAGTGGATCAGATGATCCACCCTCTCCTCCTCTTCCCCCTCGTCCCAGCTACCTGACACAGCCTCCTACTTCACCTACGAGAATGATGCATCATTTGGGTAAGAAAGGTGATGAAATAACACCATATGCTACTGTGAGGAACATAATACTACCACCTGACGATTCTCCAGCCCCACCTCTCCCTCCTCGTAGCCCTAATAAACGTGATAAAATTCAACCCCATAATCATCATGCTGGGCACCAACACCGTTGTCCAAAATGTAACGGAATGAAATTGTCAAACAAACTTCCCGAACATCATCATCACCACATGCACCGTCTACCTCCATCTCCGCCATCAAACGGTGATCAAGCCCTTGGCGATCTACACAAAAAAACACAAACACAATTGAATGGTCTGAGTATTCCAGTTGGACAGACACACACTCAGACTAAATCCCAATCTCCACCTCCATACTTACAACTCGAAGAAAAAGAAAGTAAACCTGAGAAAGTCAGTTATGGTAGTGAGATCGATTCTGCGTTAGCTCTTCTTGACAGCTGTGTTGAAGACTTGAAGATATTTGAAGAAGACTTACCAGAACAAGTTGGATCACCACAATATGGAAAAGGAATACATACTGACCTTGATGAAGCTATTCAACGAATAAAGGGAGTAGAAAATGACCTATTTCAAGCAAAACATGATGCTATTCATCGTTCAGCGTCAGTATCAGTATCTCACAACAGACACAATAATCCCATTAAACACACACAACGCAGTATGACCATTAAACCTATGTCTCCCAGTATGAGCCGACAAACCAAAACTGTTACCACACCCCCTTCCCCTGCACCTCCCATCCCTCCTCGTAGTCGAGTATCCTTAGGATCAAGTCGAATTACATCACAAAACTCAAGTCCCTCATTATTCACACCACTGGAACTCACAGATAGTGCCAAATCTCACAAACCCCTTCACAGATACCACTCCAATTCATCATATATTCATGGAGGCAGCTCGCAAACCGTTTTCATACATCATTTAAAAGACAACTAACAACAGTACAACACTTTTTTTAATGCAATTATTATCATTGTTATATCTCTTTTATATACATGACATGTTTATTATTATAGTATGTTTGTCTATTGTTATATATCTTTATAAATAAGAGTATATTGTGGTATACTGTCTCTGTTCAATGGACTATTAACTATTAATTTTCCCTTCATAGCTCCACGATATATAACTTCAATTACATCAACAAAGTCTTGAGATGTCTTAAAACTACCAATGAATTTTGTATGGTCAGCAGTCCTATAATTAAATAAATTACAGGGTCTGTCTCTGTCAATAAATTTCGTATGTTCATCAGTCCCATATTTATTAATATATAATTATTACAGTTAGTGTTGTTTTAGTTAACTATAACTAAACTACAATAACTAAAACGAGAATTGGCCAATAATGGGCACTTTTAGTTAGCTAACTAAACCCCTTTTAGTAAGCCTAATATTATTTTAGTTAATTAAACTATAACTAAACTAAAAGTTTGAGAAACTAGGCTATAAATAAATGTGGACACTGTTGTCAACTAAAACAACACTAATTACAATACATTATAGTCTTCAGGGGTGTGGAAATAACAAGCCAGCTGCCTGACATTTTGACCTATTTTCATCACTCTTGTCCTGCTCCCCATATACTTTGTGTACAGTTCAATTTACCAGATATTCACTAGATTTATCAAACAAATGTCGTGCATGACTGGCTGTTTCCACAGCCCTGTCTTTCCTGCTGTTTATTATTGTATTGGTTAGTCAGATACTGTGGGTAGAACCATGGTAACAGGATATATATACATGTTTGCTAGTTAATTGGATGTCTGGGTGAATAATAATTATATTAACTACATTAGAATTGCAACACACAAATTCCACCAAATCATAATTATCAACAATACGAGGTATTACATCTCTCATCAAAGAAATAGAAATGTATTTCTTATTCAACATACATACATACATGTACATACATACATACATTTGTTATAACAGTATATAGTAAAATTAAAAATATATTTCTATTGCAAATGACTCATCTATCATTAACAAGAGGAATGGCATGCAATAATTATATAAACAATATCTGTACTGAATACACTGTTACTAATAAACAAATTTAATGCCTTATAGTTTAAGTATACTGTTTCAAAGTTTAAGCATACTATTCACATGCTTTCAGGATCTCCCACCCAAAACATTTAAGACCAAATTTACTTCAACATGCAACAAAATCTCACCGAAATGCCTTCTGGGGCCCAGAAGCAACTGGAGACTAAATTATAAAACAATTACTGGGACCTCCTATACCATACCTCTCCCTCCAAAGGAGCATTGTATTTTGTATTATCAAGTCCCCCACCCCACCCAACCCATTCATAAATTCCTGTATGAAATCTTGATTTGACTATTATTATAAACATACCCCCAGTCAACTTTCATGTGTTGTCCATTGAAGAAGTACACTGTTGATGGTACTATAGTTATATCGAAGTATTGGGTGTATACTGGTACTTTGTCATGATCTATTATATATATATCAGCCATGTTTGAGACTATCTGTTGATTCTTTGCTAGCTAAGGAGGAACAGTGTATTAACTGACTATGTTCCTAATCTACTATAATAAATATGTAGTTTCTATCTTGTGATATACACGACATATTGCATATAATGCACATATAGGCACAAATATACATACACATTTACAAATACATAATTATTTTATAACTATGTATATATATATATATAATTAATTAATAATTAATCATTTAAGATACAATTCTCCTCGACTGACAATGTCATCCATTTTTAAACACTCAGGGTCATCTTCCTTGCCAAATCTCAGTACCAACACTTTGTCTTCTGTTCTCTTGATCACGTGATCTATTTCCTTCTTACTTTCCAATTTTTGAAGAAGAAAACTCATGGTCTTAGAGAAAAAATATGTGGGTGTGGCATTGGGTGTGTTATGATGTTATCAATTAATCACGTGCATGGTGGGTGTGTCTTTTTTGCCGCTGGCCCTAGTCTAGTCTCGTCCCCAGACCATAGGGCGTGATGGTCTGGGACGAAACCAGTTGGCGCGGCCAAAGCCGGCCATTCCTTAAAAAGTAAAAACATGGAGGGGAAAACTTGGAAAAACAAAAGAAGGAAAAGCCTATATGTAAGTGTGTCTATTCTCTAGCTACTATTATAATTATTATTTCTTTTTCACTCTAGAACAGGGAAAATAATTGTGGGTTTATATATCGTAAGCCCATGGTAACGAGGAATAGAGCAAAAGAGATGAAACAAGCCGAAAAGTCTCAAGAGTCTGAACTGAGGCAGCATCACGTAAAAAAACAAAAGCTAAATGAAGACGATAAAGGAAAGGAAGAAAAATCCCTTGTGGCGGTTGAAAAGGAGAGGTCTACTGTCATGGATACCAGTGATCACATATACTCGAGCTCAGTAGTTGATAAAGAGGGGTCTGCTGTCATGGATACCAGTGATCACACACATCAAGATTCCAGTGATAATACATCACTTGATACTGCTGTATTCCCTATTGGAAAAGTAATTGATGAAGGTACATTTGTAAGTTAGATTATATTCATTAATTTCTGAAACCAATCACTTGCATTTCAAAGGCATCATGTGTAATTTATATATTGTTCTATTAATCTACAGACATTGCATCATTTTTTATGCACTGTACTAGGGTTGGGTAATTATCACATACATTGCAATATTATTCCCAACATATGGAATCACGCACGGTACATACATATATATAGTGGTTAAATAGAATATACGGAATCACGTACGATATATACATACAGAAAATTCTGTACCAACTCCCTAGTTTGGGGCTCGCTCAGGCTCACCCTAAACCTAATTGTGTCATATTTGTATTATGAATTAATCATAACATTTTACTATCCTTAGAAACTAAAATGAAGATATATTTTGACTTATTTTGTGACAGTTTTGTTCAAGATTTGAAAAAGGTATAGATTACTATAGAAAACCAATATCACTTTTAACAGTTATATTGCATACCTCAAGTCTACTTTTAATTGCATGTATTAATTTTAGTGATTTTAGCGACTAACGTAATAATTGCTAAAATTAGTACACGCTAAAAATGATCATTTTATTAGGCATATTAGGCTCAGAAATTCACTAAAATTAATGCATGCTAAATCCAAGTGTTTAAAAATCGCTAAATTTATGGATGCGATTAATAGTAGGTTTAAGAAAGTAGGATTGCAGCAATTTGCCTATACACCTATATTTCACAATCAAAATTGCCTGTATTTATCTAGTTTACAATCATAAAGTTGGGCAATAATTCAATAGTATTGCATACATCGCAATATTATTCCATTGCAATAATCATATCACATGATTTTGGTCTGCCAATATTATCACAATGGCAAAATATTGTCTTACACTGCAATTAAATAATAATTATATGCAGTTGAAAAATACTATAACACTTAGTTTTGAGCCATATGCTCTCAAAATAAGGGTCAGAAGTTTTTAATTTGAATGAATAACATTGAACAATCAAAGGTATACCTAATGTTATGGCTAGTCAAACAGGTCTTCTTCGGGATTTCTGATTACACATATCTACAACTTCTTCAAGATCATTGTCAGTGAGTTTATCTGGCAATTCTATGGTATTCTTCATAAGGTGACAGAAGTTGCTGCCTACCTAAACAGTTGCATAAATCGGTTTTTATCAGCATCATTTGGGAGAGCTTCTCTCTACAGAAGCAGTAGAAACTGGAACACACAAACTGACAGAGGCAATCTTGTGCAAGTTTGGAAACATTGCTATTGACATTCTTATCAGTGTACTGTGTGTTTACACAGTAAGGCTGTTAATCACTACCTTCATAAGTGTTAATTTGCGATATCAAATCTGCTTAGCAAATTTATTTTGTTTTTTTAGCTCAAAATGCGATCTCAGAGTCTAAAATTAAACTTTTCCTTGGGGGTCAAATGCCTATCCTAAATGCAGCCCTGGCTGGGCAACTTTTGACAGGTCCATTAATTCTTTAATTTTACATTGTTTGGGTTGTAACTTGCTTTGCTTGAGAAAAGGAACTTCTAAGAAAGCCATAGATACCAAAATCAAGCTTTTGTACTGCCAGAGAAATAGCAAGCAAGTGTTTAAGTATCAGTCAGTGTAGCAATCCCCACACTATTTGCGATCTTCATTTATTACTGCATAAAACTATAGCCACTACAGTGTGGTTAGTAATTAAAAGCTTATCATCTACTATAGTTACAAACTTTAAATTGCCCGGGTGTGCCTGGGTCTATATATGCCTATGGCAGAAGGAGCATGGGCATTTTGCTGACCACACCCACTTTAAAGAATTGCTAGAATATGACACCATGCATGTGTGCAGCTGTAATATGTTATGTTGTTATACACATGTATGTACCTGTACATAGTGTATAGTACATGTATATTAGCCATAATACCTATGGATATTATCATGACATGCAATATAAATTAACCTTAAGTTACCTAGAAGGTTTTTTGGAGGAAGCTCCCCCGACCCTCAGTGGATAGAAGCCTGATAATGTATGTAAAGTATGTGCCACACCCATTTCTACACACCATCATGCGATTTTTATAACAAAAGATTATGTAAACTACAGGTGCAACAATTATGATTATAGTAACTATAAAATTCCACATCTTACAAATGTTCTAATTAGATTATGTTTTGATACTTTATTAGGAGATTCTAAAAGACTCTGATAGTAGTCAAACAGAATGTGAGTAATACATTTGATCACATGTTCAGTCACATGATATCCAATGTTATTTAGTGGAAACCATACTAACAGAAGTTAATGAATCTTTAAAAAGTACTGGACTCTTTAAACAAGCTCTACAGGAACCTCAAGAGTAATGTGTGTACAATGTCATGACATCAATAATGTATTTCGTTTTAGGATACCACATCCTCTGGAAGAAAAAACGCAACAAAAAATTAAATTTATTGAAGGAAAACTCAAAAGGCAAGCTGTGCACTTTACATGTACATACCACATCAGTGTTTTTGATAAGCTTATATGGCGCACCATTGGCCCAAAGAGCTTCTTATTTGGCACTGCACAGTTCTCTCTTAAGGCCAGAGTGGCACAGTTAATTATGATTATATTGTCACTAACACCATTAACTCTGTACCACATATTTCACATTGCTTGAAAAGTATCCAAACAGCTAAGTAATCACATGAAAAAGTAGCCAATGAAATCACCTGATTACACAACTGTAGTTAGTAAATCACCTGACCTGTGTTATCTGTAATAAATAGGGTTCACATAAGGCATGTATGTAGGTTGTGTTGGGTGGTTTACTTGAAGTGGGAAAGACAAAATCATTCCGGGGGACATAGTGACTGTGTACATCAATGTACTTAAAAGGTCAACTGAACTCTTTCATGATTTGGTTTAAAGTTACAGACCTTGAACTTTTTCCTTCCCTGCTTTGGTTATGTGACTCATACTCACCTTATGAATATGTTCATGATGTATGATTTTGTTTGTGTCATTCAACAGGTTAGATCTAGAGCTCCAAGACTGGACTGAACTGTTTGATTTATCACATGAAGAACCAAAATCCCTATCAATTGGTATTGCACAATCGACTAATGAAGAGTTGAGTGATTCAGTGTTTAAAGAAAATTTAACGGAAGATCAGTTGGCCATTTTGAAAGAGACCACTAATGTTGTAAATGATATCAGTGGTGTTGAGATCCAACTGAAACAAATGGTAAGTGTACAATTGCGTACATAGGTTCATACTTAATATAAACATTTATTAGTTATTATGCAAGTATACTATATGTATATGCATATATACATTATTTGTATGTGGTGTGAAATTCAAGCTAATTATATCAGCTCCGTCTACAATGCTTTTTTACTCAAAGGAGCAGCTTTTGGAATCAGAACAAGCCCACTTACAAGAGGAGACATCTGTTACCATAGAAAGACTTAATGAAGAGAAAGAGAAATACAAAAATATATTGAAACCATTTGAAACTCCTCGTACTCTCTTGGGAGAACTAAGACACTAATTCAACAAGGTATTGACAGAACTATATAAATGTTGTACCATTGTTAACAACAAGACAACTTAGTGTTTTTACACTTCTTTATTTAGCATATTCGCATATATTTCGTTCGGCTGTTTGTGAACAAGGCAACATGTATGCCTCTATTCATTATATGAAAGGATGATACAGTTCTCTATCTCTGTCTCACTAGTCTGTACTCTTGATTACTTCACATTCACAAAACTTTTAACAGTAACACATAGAAAAGAAAACATTTATTTTGATATAATAAACAGCTCATTAAAAGCAACAATAATTTTGACTATACACAAATAATTCAAAAACAATCAAGTTAGCTTGTGTGTAATTTAATACACACATCGTTGATCATTTGTTTCCGAATATCCCAATATGGAGGACATTCTGTTCCATATGGACATACCTGACCTCTTTGTGTACCTTGAGAGAAACACAGTACATGATACAGCTGAACTACATTGCTACGTTCTAAATAATATCTCATAACTACTTCATTACGTGACATGTCATAAACTGAAAATCGATATAGTTTCATAAGTTCTCCAGGATTTTGTGTTGTTGTGGAATAGAACGGTACAGGCTCAAAGAACTGAGCACAATCGATTCTGAATCGTCGCTGATTTGACGTCAAATAAATTCTTTCTCTGACAAATGCATTGCAAACTTTCGCTGGTAGTAATTTAGTGCCCCAGTGGTTACGCAATGCTACTAGCTCTTCCACTATAGCATCTGCCTCATTGCGACCATCTTGTGTTTCACGAGATGACAGATCAGTGAGATAAATTTGTGCATCCATAAAAAGTTTGTCCATTTCTTTTAGAAATTCTTTCACAGGTGAGCTGTATTTATCTTTCAATTTATAAGATTTTTTTATAGCTGTAAGTAATATTTTTCCTTTCTCTGTTTGTATATACACTTTTTGGTTAGTATGAGATCGAGTTCTTCCTCGTACAGGGCTAGCTAGAGAGTCGAGCTTTGAATGCACTCCACTGTCTTGTCCGGCAGACTGTTCAAGTCCAGATACGCAGGCGTCTTCTTTATTGGCATAGGGGCCACTATAAGGTTTCTTTATTCTTATAGTAGAATTTGGAGATTTTCCAAGATCTTCAGGCGACGAATGTCCCTCTGGAGATCCACCACAGGAAAGGTGCAGTTCAGCAAGAGTTTTTTGGTCTACTTCAGTGTTTTCACTAGTTGAGTAACTTTGGTAAGTAGTTGCTGTATGGGAAGTGTCACTTGTCGTTTGGTAGTTGGAAATTGATGGACTAATTTGGTTACTGTCATTAGGTACCAAGTTTGATGACTCAAGATCACTCTTATTATACTTGCAAGCACACAGATTACCCATCTTTGTTGAGAAATGAGAAGGTCTTGGGATAGGAACCCTCGTGACAAAGGGTCTGACGCGATAGTTGTCATATTACAAAATTTAATACATGGGATGTCTGATAACTACTATGTGCAGTATTAATGTATGTTATGGATGAATATGCAAAAACTGAAAAATATACATATATGCAAACTTAAATACATATTAGGAAAAGGCAGAAGACAAAGTTAAATATTAACGGGTCCAGTATTACGAACAGTTGGAAAGGTAGTCGCTGCAATAGGTTGTAATCCAGGTTCTTTTCCCTGTGAGACTACATTTTCCAGATGAATCAATGCATTTTCCAACATGTGCTGGCGAATAGTCCAATATGGTGGGCAGTGCGTACCATATGGCTTCAATTGGCCACGACTGTTGCCTTTAAAAAAACACAAAACGTGATAAAAATCAAACAGGAAACTTCTTTCTAAGTAGTATCGTATCAATACTTCTTCATTTTCAATGTCCGTTACAACAAAAACAAACAGTTTTACCAAATCTTCTTGTTTTCCTGGAACATTTCCATAAAATACAATGGGTTCAAAGAATTGAATACAGTCGACTCTGAACTGCCTTTGTTCTTCTCCAATCATCAAATTCATTCGCTCTCGTACAAAAGCATTACGCATTGATAATGGTAATAATTCTGTGCCCCAGTGTGTTCTAAGAGCTTGTAATTCTCGAACAATGGCATCACATTCTGTCATGGCCTCTTCTGTGATTTCTGTAGATAGTTCTGTGAGATGTTGCTCACAGGAGGTGAACAAAAGGTTAGTTTTATAAGAGAACTCCAATGTAGGTTGTTTATAGCTTTCCTTCCATTTATAAGCTTCTTGAAGTGAAGCAATGATTTCCTTACCTTTCTCCGACTTTATGGGATTAGGAAAGTTGTGTGAAGAAAACCCGTTTACAGGACTAGAGACAGGGATATCAAGATAAGTCACAGGTCGAGGAGGTGGAGGCCCATCCCTTGATATATTGATGATAGTTTGTGGCACTGTAGAGCGATCTATAACTCTACTGTGTTCCTCGCTGCTTTCTGGGTCAGTAGAAAGAAGGTTTTCGTGGCTTTCACTACGTTCTGGAGTCTCTGGCGAGCTCAAACAAGTACCCATTTTGCTGTGTTTTTTACACCCGTTAATTTTTGAATGGGCGTTACGGCCGTTACCACACCTCCATGACGACAACTTAACTATGGGTGACTGTTTGAGCTCACCTCCTAATGAGAACCCTGATAGTGCAGATAGCTCACAACGTTTGTTATCTACCGATCAGGAAGAAGAACAAAGAGAGATAATGGAGAGGAGTAGAGAACCTATAATAAAAGTCTGTGAAGATGCAGAGAAGCTATTGGAAGATGCTCAAAGAGAAGCTTTGAACCAAGCCATCATTACTTCAGACAAAGGTAAAGAATTAGAGGCACAAATTAAAGAAGCATATGAATGGAAAGTACATTACCAGCAACCAACTTTAGAGTTCTCATTGAAGGTTAGTCAGCTCTTTCGAAGCAGTGAGGAGCATTTTACGTTTCTTTCTGCTCAAAGCACTGCAGAATGTCAATCAGAAGCAGATGCAATTGTGCGAGAGCTACTAGATTTGAGAACACACTTGGGTCCAATCCTTCTTCCCCTTAGCATGAAGAATGCGTTTTTCAGGGAGAAGGTGACATTGAAATCAGACAATGATAAAAACAGAGAATTTCGGTTGGACTGTATTCAATTCTTTGAGCCAATATTGTTCTATGGGAATGTTCGTGGCAGAGCTCATGAGCTTGTTAAGCTATATGTGTTTCAATTAGTAGAAGCCAGTAAAGGTCCACCATTTATGACATTTTATGTTGAGCGTACATGTCCCATGGGTGAGTTTTATCACTGTCTGTGTTTCTTTTGTGAGGGTAACATACGAGGACAGTTTCACATATATGGTCAACGATGTCCTTCATACTGGGAAGTGAGACAACTTGTTCTAGAGAATGCAAAACAAACAATTGAGCATGTGATTTCAGGAGGAAGTAAACCTCTGCCTGATACAATATGTGTGACTGTGTTACCTGCACCACGCAATCCAGGTCCTATAAACTTGTAATTGTGTTCTGTTTGTAAAGTATGTCTGTTTGAGAAATTCACTTAATGTAAGTTAGATTCTAGGTTGTGTGTATACCACTACAACCTAGAGTCTATCAAGCATAAATTGTGTGATTTTTATACATATCCAACTGACTATAATGATGTTTTTTTTGTCACCAAAGTTATTGTTTGGTATAATTAATTTTAGAATAATTGAGTCTCCTGTGTAATATATACAAATAATTTAACTTGGGAATATGTTCTTAAATTACTACTAAACAAGTGATCTTGTTGCCCTTAGTTATTGTAGACTATTATATAAGTAAGTTCCTTAAAATAAACTCTGTGCAAAATCTTTATAGTCATATACATCTCGGAGTTCACTTCCTGTGGAGTCTTTATATAGTTTCATTTTCTTGATACAGTATTCCACTTGGTCACGTGACAGAACCTGTTGAATTTAATTTATTTTAATTACATGGACATGCAAACATTTGTAATAAACACATGCTAAAGTCACATGATCATGATATTTGAGTTGCATGATTAGGACATGTTATTGATATCAACAGTTACACATGTACGATGATCACGGCATTGACGTTACATATTTTGGACATGTGATTGATGTCAACATGATCATGGCATTGAAATTACTTGATTAGGACATGACATTGAAGTTACATGATTAGGACATGTGATTGATATCAACAATTACGTTGAAAGTCACATGATCATGACAATGAAGTTATATGATTAGAACATGTCAACAATTGTAGATAAGGAATGGAATTACTATTTGGAGTGTAAACAGTAACTTAAATCTCCTTACTAATTAATTTGACCTTCCTAATTGACATTCTTATCCTTTCTACGTACATAAAATTAATATCTTACTTGTAGCAGTTCTTCTTTGGTGACGTAGGGTTTATCACGGTTAGCAGCAATAGCACGAAATGCTTCCTCAACTTCTGCTATAGATTGAATATTATCTGTTTCTTTACTGATCATAAATGTCATATAGTCTTCAAATGTAGTATGTCCACGTCTGGAATAAAAAAAAACAATCACCATAGTTACATAGCAGTTACCATAGTTACATAACAATCATCATACCTATTAGGATCAACTTGATCCAAAATGTGTTCAAACTTCGGATCGGTCTGTCCTTGTTCAAGTACTGGAAACTCATGACCCAAAGAGCGAAGACATGACTTGAACTCGTGGTGCTCTAATTTTCCATTCTGATCTTTGTCAAAATGTCTAAAGATTTTACTAATTAACTAGTTAATAAACAAAGACTTATAACTAACTTGAAAGTGGATGAGAAGTCTCTTAATTGCTCTTCAGAGACACCAGTCAATTTTCTGTGATGTAATGTAGTTGTGACATTATTGTTAGAGTACAAACATGAATACAAACCTTGCTTGTATTTGCTGTTCTAAATTGTGTTGTATTCTCATTACCATCTGACGTGATTGATCCCATTGTTGACCAAGACTCACTGGTGTATGTTCTGTGTATCTAGTATGTGGGTCAACCAAAGAGTATTACATGATAACAGAAAAAAGGAGCGCACAACTCCCACGCAATTAATTAAAATAGCTAAAGCCAGACATTTAGTTGGTGTTACTACTATTCCCTTTGGTTTTATTTCATGGGCTCCTGATGATAAAGATAAGACAGAAATCTTACTTGTTGTCAAAAATAAGTGCCTCTTCAACTTTAGCTCCCAGCTCTTCGATATGTTTGAGTGAGTCTTTTTTCATTTTTATCTCATCAGATTTTCTCTATTTTTGAAAAGAAAAGGGAATAAGCAACAGGGATACTTTTCATTCTCTCCTGCATGATTTGAAATTACACCTACACCTAAAACTCTTGACAATTAGTTTAGTTTTAAGTTTGTAAAGGCCTGTCATGTAGAATGTGGACCACCCTTTGAAAATGTTGGAGCTTTTTGTTCAGATTTTATCCCTGATGACAAGAGAGCCTATCAATTCAAAACAGTATTTACAAAGTACTTGGACAAGGGGAGACCAGTCCCATTACTTCGAAGTATTTGGACTGAGGGGGTCTAATTTTATCATGACAGGCCTCCTGTAAATAACTCAACAGATATACGAGAGAGTTGGAGGCTAAACAATTATCCTTTATATTCTAAATGTCAAGAAATTGTGAACAACATACCAAAACCATTTCTAACTGTGATTCAAGTGTACCAGTGGAAACCATAAGAGCAGTACGAGTCTCAGACAGCCATGAATGAAATGAATTAGCTTGTCTGGCAAATATTTTTCTAGTATCCTCATTTTCTTGTTGACGCTGTAGTTCTTTATGGAGTTCAGCTTCTCTCTCCTATTAAAGTAATATTATATATATATATATATATATATATATATATAACATTAATTCCGATGTACATAATATATACATACACTTAACAAAAAATAATTCAGTAAGTCATTTTAATAATTTCTAAGGTCTTATTAACCAGTCAACATTTAACAAGACAAACCAATTGACAAATAATAACAGATACAATTATGGTAAAAAAAAAAAATAATATGTCTATTTGTATCTTTTACCTTCATTAGTTTTGTCATATTCTGCATGCTCTCATCCAAGCTCTCTAATGTGAACCAAGTATACCTGTATGTATGTGTACATGTCAAAAGTGTAAACCAGTGACTTCATTTCACAAAGTGCATCTTACGGATTACTGCTGGAGGCACTGTAGGACTTGATCTGTCGATCAAGTGTTGCGATTTGCTTGAAGTCATTTTTAGCTTGTGTTATTGCTTGTTGCAATTGTCTGTTTGCACTTTGAAGACTCTGTATTATAGTAGATGATTTTTGTCTGGATATAATACTCTGTAAGGTCAATTTTCTTACTTGTATTTCATCCAATGTGTTACATCTCACTGGATCAACTAAATCTTCTTCAATATTAGTAAGAGTAGTACTAAATGCAGAGGCCTTCACGGCAAACTGTACAAACAGCTCTTCAACCTGTGAATGAATGAATAGTACATTAAATGACTGCTTCCTGCGTAACGCACCCTTTTGAACTGGTCTAGATTTCGTTGAAGTTTGGACTTGTGTGTCTCTGAGTCTTTCTGTAGTTTCTCCCATCTGGGCATTGACGATAGTTATAATTAACATATAATTATAATACATAATTATAATTATACACAAGTTAGCATTTGTCAATAGTCAATAACTATCACTTACTTTCTCATTACATCATTGTATCGCTGTTGAATACTTCTGGACTGGGTATGGTTATCAGAGAGTAACTTCTCTTTCTTACTTGTCAGATTTTCAATCCCATCTTTTTTGTATGCAACAAGTCCACTTTCAAATTTTTCCTGTAGTTAATTATACATACACATACATTTGTACATACATAGTTACATATTCCATGCATTTGCACACAAACATGTTTAAATACGTACATGTACAGGCATCACTGACATACATGTTTTGAGACCAATATTTGCACTGATTCAACATCTCTTCCACAATCTTCACCATGAAGCTGTCCTTGTTTTGACTCTGGAAAAGACGAAGAATATTATAATCATTTCTATTTTGTGCGGCCACTCACTGATCCATGATTCAACTGTGTCTGTTTCCCAATAAAACTGTAAACAGGCCTCAGAATCATACAGTCCCATTTTCCTTTTAGCAGTTGCCTTTTTCAAATCAGCTAATTTTTGCTGTGGAGTATGTTATGGTATGTAAAATTATTTTGAAAATATTTTGAACAACTAGGTTGCGTAGTTTTGTGAATAAAGAGAGAGGCACATACCAAGGACGTTCTCATTGCTAGTCAGATATGCTCTGAGCTACTGAAACCTGAGCATTTTATAGACAATGTATACTACTTAGGTCAGGCAAATTCAGCCATGTGTCTCTCTACTTAAGCTAGTTTACTAGTTGATTGTCTGGTATTGCTATCGTAGCTACCTTCATGTTAGTTAATCTGTGTTTAATCTTGTCTGCCTGGTAATTGTGTTGTTCTAACAAAATGGTTCCATCCTTTTCCATTTGTTGTACCCTGTCTTCATGGATTGTCAGATCTGTCTCAAACGTTTCATGCTTCTTTAGAAGACTCTGTAATTTTTGTGCATTATTTGAAATAGTCCTTGCAATCATTAAAATTAATGATAAAGCTTACTTGTACAGCAGCTAGACTGTCTCCAAAATCTTCACTTTGTTGAACAGATATTTTCTCAGACAGCCAAGCTTCTTCTTCACTTACTAAAGCACAGAACTCATGATAGGATAAAGATTCATCTAACTTTTTATTCCTGTTGTCAAATGAAAGGTACATACATGCTCAATATTCAGTTACAAATGATGATTTGTTTTACCTTGCAGAGGACATTGTACTGAGTTCCTGCCATTGTTTCTGTAGCTGTTCACATTTTAATTTGATGTCTCTTTCAGCATAATGATCTGAAAGAGCTAAGTCATCTCCATGTGCAAGCAATCCCTACACAAATGTATGGTAAAATATATGTCATTATATTTGAATTAGTCTTGTTTTAATTTGACAATAATGACTACTTTTAGTTATAGTTATAGTATGCCTCATTTCTCAAATGTTTAGTTTATATATAGTTTAATTAACTAAAATAATATTAGAGGGTTTTAGTTTCAGTTAACTAACTAAAACTAATAATTATTGGCCGATTTTCATTTTAGTTAGTTATAGCAGGAGGTTATGAGCGCCGTGAAGCGGTGCTCGTGCTCATAAGCTCCTGGTTATAGTTATTACAGTAGACTTGTCATTTAATTATAGTTTAGTTAACTAAAAGTCATAATGCCTTACTAAAAGGGGTTTTAGTAATAACTAATTTGAGTATAATATATATACCTTCATAGTTTGTTCATGTCTGTCCAATTCATTCTCGAGTTGTTGATGATTTTTCTTGTGTTTACGAACTCCAAATAAGTCCTTACCATAGTCTGTACTGCTCACAAGAAGGTTCTTCTCCCTGTTCAATTTTTTTAAAAATATGTATGTGTTATAACACACCTATGAGTGCTATGTCAGATTTATGATTAATCACTGAGGCTGATGTATATAGGCCCAAGGGTAAGATGATTATAAATCAGTCACTGAGCACAATGTCCTTATAGGCCCAAGGATGAGGTGATTATAATAAAATTGTTATAATATTATCAACCATGTTTTAAAATATTAGTTCCAGAGAGATATTACTGACTTTATCCAAGCTTGTTCTTCATGAATACTGGCATAAAACTGTTGCAGTTTGAGTGAGTCTTGCAGCTTTGCTTTACGTCCAGTGGCTAATTCTTGTAACCTTCAGATTTGTGATACTTTAAATGTTTTATAGCATAATAATTATTCCGGGAATACCTTGCATAACGTGTGTCAATGTTGGCTTGCTTTGCTTGTATACTTTTAGCATCAAAGTGATTTGATTCCACAAATTTAAGAGCTTGTGTATTCAGTTCTTTGATATGATCCTAATGCAACAATTGATCATCATAATATACTACTGCATGGTATAGTTACAGTACTTCATGGGCTTTTATATCAGCTTCTTGCAATTGCTGTTTCTTGAGGAGTAGATCTATACTTCCCAAATCATGACCTAGTTCGTCTGCTGTCAACTTTGCTTCAATTTCTTGAAGCCAGAAATCAAGATCTGCATTTATGATATAATAGAGGCGGAACATTATAAAGAGAAGTTGGTTAGGATTAACCATCCTATACATATAGTGGTTCAGGTTCTGCTATGGTCATGCTGTTTCCTGGAAAGAGAGTGTCTGTTTTTCTGTGGACTTCATTACTCATACTAAACATTGCTGTTATGCGTAAGGTGTAATTATTGCATTAAGGTCCTGTGTGAGATGTTATTATGATATACAAACATGAAAGAATTAGAAACAGGAATCAGACTAGGGTCCTGTACCCAGGACCTACTGATATCTAATCAGACATCTTACCATCTGAACCACTGGACTCTTTGATGGCAGAGGAGTATATGATTACTAGCTAGCTTCAAACCTAGCTGTTTCTAACTCTCTCAAAGACCTGAACTGGCTTAAGCTGATGAACAGTATGCTAACCAGTTGAACTAAGGCTAAGTCTTTTTGCTAACAGTCAGTGTCATGTATGTCAATAGTAATTTTCCCACCTTTGATTGTCTCGTTGAACTGCTGTTCTTGATTTGCTTCTGTCAGTTTTTGTGATTTCTCAGCAGATCTAGAATTCAGTGCAGCCCATTGTTCTTCTATTGACGTGATACGTGTTTCAACGTCTTTCTCTCTGCCAGGACATTTCTGGGACTCAATAAGCTCTGTGAAAATATTGATGATAACCTAATTCAGAATCTACAACATACTAACCTTTTCCAGCTTCAATTATACCATCTACTCTGACTTTATTAGCAACCACCTCTGCTTGGAATGCTTCGTGTTTCTTGAGCTTGCTTTGAAGGTTAATAGGATCACGATATGATTCATCAGTTGCTGTTCCCATCTTTTCAGTAATCCATGCTTCTACTTCATCTGCATCTCTATTAAACTGCTGGAGGGATTGAGACTGGCCCAGTCGACTCCTCCAGTCAAGAACTGATTCTTTCAATTTGGCCCATCGAGCAAGCACAGATGCTCTTCTCTCAGCTATTTCTACAGCAGCATAATGTTTACCCTGAACAAGTCGATCAGCTAACTTCTGTAACTCTGCAATCTTTACTTCCTGTTTCACAGTTAAAATATTTTGTGAATCATTAAATTTAAAATATTATTATACCTGTCCTTGTAAAGATTTATCAAAGTCTTCATGCTTTCTAATAAGTGCCTCCACTGTGTCAAGACTAGTACCCAGTGTCATCTCTTCACTATGTAAAAATGCTTCTTTCTTTGCCATCCAGCTCTCAGCTTGTTCACAATCATGACTGAACAGCTATAAACAGAACACCATTATTATATCATCACATGCAGGTTTGTGACTTACCTGTAGATCTAAGCATTGATCCAGCAGAATTTTCCTGTTAGTCCATGCTCTGTGTGATATAAAAAGTCATTTAATATGTGCCAAACTTATCAAATTTGACTCACTTGTCTAGAGTAGGTATCTCCGATGCTAAAGTATTCAGATTCTCTCGTATGGTGCCAGAAGCATAGTGATTTTGAACTAGCAGTTGTTTACCAAATGTACTAAAAGCTTGTATGCCAGCTTTTTTAGCTTCGATTTCATTCTTCAGTTCCTATAGCAACAAAATACCAATGGTAGTTAATTCGACTCGATAATACATCATCTCATAGATAAAAGGCAGATGTAACCTTTATTCTATTTGAACTAATTTATTGTTAGACACAAGATGTATTGTATAAGGCTTATGCAAGGCGTGAGATAGTTAGGAAAACTTAAAAGATCAATATATTGTTTATAGATCATTTTGTTGTCTTACGATCATCTTGTAATACAGGTTATATCTGCCTTACCATCTCTTATTTCATTTTTCATTATTAGATTTTGTGCAATTCTTTTTTGTCAAATCACTCACTTTATGTCTGTTGAGTAGTGTTTTTGCACCTTCGACATCACTTGCTACTTCTTGAGAAGAGATCAATGCTTGTATGCTGCTAACCCAAGTCATTAGGTCACTAATATGAATATTATGATATCACATGATACATCACACGATTATATATCTAACCGGTAATCACTGAGAAACTTCTGTAAGTCGTGAGAGTCGACAAGCTTATTTTTATGAGTTTCTGATTTGGCTTTCAGGCTACTCCAAGCATCTAAAAATTCCTTTTCTTTGGCTTTCACTATTTTTGCAGATTTTGGTTGTGTTCTACATAAAGCACCAGCTTCTACACTGAGACTCTTGACCTGTTATAAATGAAATTATGGATAATTATCGATATTTTGGTTACATCTTCATGTAAGAAATCATGAAATAATATTGTATTATATAGTATGGTATGGTATAAGAATTATAGAAGAATTATAGTATGTAGCTAGGTGTATAGGTATTGTTAGGGTTATATCAGTATGTATATATTCTCACTCAATAATGAAATTATTTCTATTCTGTGGCTTGTATAAGTAGCCAGTTAGGATAAGCTACAATACATGAACTTAGTTGTTACATGAAACATAATAAATCTGAAATTTATCATAACACAACATGCATTCTTCAGCTAATATGAGCTGAAGAATTCTGTTATAATAACTTATTATTCATAAGTAATAAACTTTAACAGATACTATTGAATATAATAACCTTTTCTTCAAGAGCATCAAGGTCTCTTTCTAACCCTTCGTGTTTTCTCTGTAAACCTTGTACACTTGCCAAGTCCCGTCCATAATCATCTGACTGAACTGCAGTAGATTTCTCATTCATCCATAGTTTTGTTTCATCAGCAGCTCTGTTGAATTTCTGTACGTCATATGCTCCTTCAAGTTGCTGTTTGCGAGCAGATATTGACTGCATCAGAGATTCCCATTGCTGGTTCAACTCCTACAAAAGCAGAGACACAAAACAAGTAACTATATTTAGTGTTGTTTCGGTTAACTATAACTTTAATTAAACCCCCTTTTAGTTAGACATTGTAATTTTAGTTAACTATAACCTTTTAGTAAATCACTGTGATTGTTAACTATAGCTAAAACGCATTTTAGTAAGCTTTTAGTTAACTAACTCTATAACCTGTTTAGTAAACCTAATAACTGGGACAAGACTGTGTAAGCCTTAGGTCTATGACTGCTCTGTGATCTTGCTTGCTTGAATGCCACTTCGATAGACGATTACCATATTCTCCTATTATTCAATGCTTGCTCAGGCATGCCCCTCTGATAATTATCATAATTAATATTTTAATTAACTAACTATAACCATAACTAAAAGTGGTCATTATTGTCATACTAAAATAATACTCCATTGAGTAAACCTTACCTCCATTTCTGATTGTATGTCTTCTGCGTCTGTATGTCCTTCCTGAACCATCCTTTCAGCCAAACTGTTGATAGATATCAATTTTGATTCACTCACTGGAAGTTCTTTCTGGAATGCTTCGAATTTTTTCTTCAGAGCTTCAACATGTTCAAGATCTTTACCAACTTCTTCTGAATTGACAAATGTGGCCTGTACCAGAATGTGATGCACACACACTCATGATTACCGTACTTACCTTATCATGTATCCAGTGCTGTAGTTCATTCATTTCACGACTTTGAGCAAATCTAATTTTAGATTCTTCTAGCCTCTGTTTTCTTTCTCTAGCTTGATGTTGAAGGTTTGTATATCTACAAATATTTGATAACATGAAGTGATGTTAGTATTAATGTCAGTTCTTTACTTTCTCCTTATAGCAGCCTGTTTTTCAGATACTGATTCTTGAGGACCACCTTCCAGAGTGATATTAAAAGACGGTTTCCTACCTATACTATGCTTAATATTTGTTGAGGAGATTATCTTCAAGTAATTAGCAGGGACGAACCCAACACTTCCAGATGATGTGGCAACCTTCCACCATTCCTAAAAGAAGAAAAAATCACAAATATTTATCATTTGCTTTAAGCCATTCTTTACCTTTGTGGATGAATTTATGACTGTTAAGACCTCTCCTTTCTTCATGACTATTTCACGTGGACTCTGAGGTTTATAATTAAACAAAGCTTTTACGTAGTGCTTATCGGAAACTGTAGACCCAGTGTCACTGCTAGTGGAAGATATATCCTACATATAAATGAATGTTAATAATAATCTGGAAGCTAGGAATCTATCTAGTATTATCTAACTCTATTATAATGTATTATAATGCTATTGTAAAAATGAGAAATGACCTTGCACTTTTCACTTTGCTCTCCAAGAAGCTTAATTGTTGCATCAAATGATTCTACATCAGCCAAAACAACTTCATGTTTCTTCAGTAGAGCCTATTATAATAGTATAACAACATTGGATATAGATGGATATACAAATAAATAGCATAATATAGGTATAGATAGATAGATATAGATAGATAGATAGATATAGATAGATAGATAGATACACATATCTATACATTCAGCTTCCAGGAGATACCTCAGCCATATCTTCATCTTTACCATAGTCAGAACTTCTAACTACTGGTTCCATATCCTTCATCCATAATTCTGCTTCTAGAGCATCAGTGAAATACAGTTGATCATCACATGAATCAGCTAGTAATTGTTTACGTGCCTCAGCAGTATCCTAAAAGTCACATTACACAGTATAAACTCATTTATGTATTAGATACAAGGTTGATTGCAATATGCAAGCATGAGAAAATTAGAAACAAGGGAAAAGTGAAAACATCAGAGGATTGAACTCAGGACCTTCTGATATCTAGTCAGTAACTCTTACCGTCTGTGCCACTGGACTCCTTGATGGCAGAGGAGTTTAGGATTATACTATATAATCCCAAGGCTAGCTTCAAACCTAACTTTCTTTATATATGTTATAAAAATTTGCCACAGAGCAAATGGCAGAGGAGTATATGATTGTATTGATCCCAAACCTAGCTGTTTCTAATTATGGTATAAAACACTTTTAGATTTTGCCACTGAGCTAACAGTAGAGGAGTGTAGGATTGTACTAATCCCAAACCTATCTTCAAACCTAGAAGTTTTTATATATGTTATAAAACACTTTTAGACTTTGTCACTGAACTAACAGTAGAGGAGTGTAAGATTGTGCTAATCCCAAAGCTAGCTTCAAACCGTTATAAAACACTTTTAGACTTGGCCACTGAGGTAATTGTAGAGGAGTGTAGGATTGTACTAATGCAAAATAGAATTGTTAAAATAACAATTGTATTGGTTAATACAGTTGTAAGGACACAAATTATGGTCTTGTTATGACTGCACAATAAAAGATACTTGTACTATAATCAAATATCATGTCCAATATCTCATATTAGATTCACAAAGAAGGTTAGGAAAACGATTTAATTAAAATGTTATTCTGCCTCTAATAGACAGTATAAGGATATTTGAAATTAAAATTATTGGATAATAATTACATCTATGTCACCATGCAGTCATAACAATCAATGCGACCAATTAAATTACAATTTCCATGCAACTGTACCAGCCAATACATATATCATTTTAACAATTTCATTTTTGCAAAGTGCAAAGCTAGCTTCAAACCTAGCTGTTTCTAACTCTCTTTATATATATGTTATAAAACACTTTTAGACTTTGCCACTGAGCTAATGGTAGAGGAGTGTAAGATTGTGCTAATCCCAAAGCTAGCTTCAAACCTAGCTGTTTCCAACTCTCTTTATATATGTTATAAAACACTTTTAGACTTTGTCACTGAGCTAACAGTAGAGGAGTGTAAGATTTTACTAATCCCAAAGCTAGCTTCAAACTCTCTTTATATATGATATAAATTACTTTTAGATTTTGCCAATGATGTTGAAGTTCTGTAATCTTTGTTTGTATTTCTTCTTCTCCATAGTGACCTTCAGTTATCATCTTTTCACCTTCTTTTAGTACTACATTGATACGTGATTCATGATTTGCTATTTCAATCTGTATAAATAAAATCATTTAAAAATGCTAAAAAAAAGCATTATCAACAATACCATTAATATGTTGTGTTTCTTCTGCAAGTTTTGTACTCCAACCAGATCTGTACCTGCAAGTAATATTAAAATCCATTGGAAAATTATCCTGTCTGTTAAGTACATGTTATGACAATGTTAAGGTCATTCACATTCACCTTGACCTCAGAAAAATGTTCATAACTTTAGTTTGGAATAACCAACAATCGTTTTACCTGCAATGTAATTTTCCTTCCTGTTCATTTTTGTGTATGTCAAATTTCAATCCATTGATTCATTATTGAGTTAAAGTATGTATTAACCTTATGACATTAAACTTTACACTATATTACATTATAAAGTCATCACATTCTAATTTTGAGGTCATCTTGAATGTGAACAGACTTCATTATCATTGAGATTTGTTTGCAGAGGTATTTTCTTACCTCTATTAGGAAGAGCAGCAATTGGTTCTCTGTCTTTTATCCACACCTCCTCATCATCAATGTCTCGTAAAAACTGCTGTAGTTGGAAGGATGCTTCAAGCCGATTTTTTTGTGTAGATAATGGCTCCTAACATGAAGAACAGTATGAGGTACAAAAGTGGAAATAAGACTATAAATTTACAAGGACAACAATCTAAACAAAGTGATTTTTGATCAGGCGCTTTCAAATTTTGGTCTGACTGCAACTTTTAGAGCAAACCTACAGTATCTATATTAATTACTCCAACCAATCAGATTTTAAAATTGAATTGTGGGGCAAGAATGTAGTTAACATGTATTTACAAGTGCCACGGATTGTCTGTGAGAGCATTCCTTTAAATTTCACTCTTTTTGTCATATTTATTTTTTTGCCAGGATAAAATGCCCGAGCAAAGTGAGATTTGCTCAGACAAACAATCTAAATGGTCAGAAATTGTCTGATGTCCGACTGTTATTTCCACCTCTGCAGTTAGATTCTACACATATGCTCATACCTGCAGGCCTTGGTATCGTAGTAGTAGCGCCTTCTGTTTCTGTTGTATTGCCACAGCATCAAAATGATTATCAGCTACAAGTTGTTTGCCTTGTGAATTAAGACTGTCAATCTGGTCTTTATGTACTGTTATATCTGCTTCCAATAATGCCAACTTCTTCTGTAGTTTCTTCACTCCAGCTAAATCCTGTGATATAATGATTTGTGTATATAACTACAATTTGATATGTGTAATTTTATATCAATGTGTGTGTGTCTGTGTGTAATATATAGCTATGGAGATACAGAGCTTGAGATCATGTATTAATAATCATTGAAAGACATTGAAGGAAGTACACATGTATTTACTGAACCAATGAGGTTAGGCTAGTCATGATATTTACAGATGCTATAATCACATTGTCCATTACCTTTCCAAGTTCTTCAGCTCTCAGTTGTTTGTCCACCTCGTCAAGCCATATCTCCATATCTTTTACAGCTCTATTGAACTGCTGTTGATCATGTGCTTGTTGTAGCTTTTGGCCTATGCATTTAAATTATATTATAATAATAATAATAATTAAAATGTTAAATGATGCTGACCTTTGTCAGTTGAGATTGTCTCTAGTTCTGACCACATGTCCTGTAATCCTTGACAGACGCTCCTATTGAGAACAATATTGTCCCATATTAATACATGTTACATTATGTACATATGTAATTCATAATTATAGAGTGAAAACTTTGGATATTAATGATTCAATCACCTAATTCTATCTGCTGCAAAGTGTTCAGCAGAAAGCAATTCTCGGCCGGCATCAACTACAGATTCCATACGATGTCTGTTGGCCTGTAATTCACCTTCAAATGTATGATGTTGCTGCATTTTAGCCTCTAAGTTAGAAGAATCCTAGACAAACACTTCATGTCATTGATTGCTTTAGAAATGAGAATAGTGACTACTACCTTGTATGTTTCATCACTTGCTATTTTCTTTTTGTCACTGATCCATGTGGTAATTTCTTCACTGTCACGAAGAAACTGCTGTAATTGGAAGCAGTCATGAAGTCTGGCATATCTCTTATCAGCTAACTCCAGTAATTCCCTATGTTGGGAAAGAACCTAAAAAGAAAAGAAGTGTACCACATATTGGTGATGTAGTTGTGTGTAATCTCACAGCTTTTCTTTTGCTGGTGATCTCATTAGAGGCATAATGCTCTGAAGCTATCATTAATTCAGCAGATTCATCAATTGCCTGCAGAGAAATGGGAGAGATGCGTGCTGTGTTAGAACTGTTATTACTTACCTTAAATTTCTCTTCTTGAGTTGCCAACGATTTCTGATAGTTTTTGTGTTTTTTGAGTAGCCCTTCTACACTCTCTAAACTGTCGCCTTCCTCTTCACTTGACATTACACTCTGTGAAGAATAGAAAATGATTACAACTGAGTCATGCAGAAGTGGACAACTTACCTCTTGCTTAACTACCCAGTTCTCAGTTTGCTCCACATCTCTTAAAAATATCATAAACCCATTACATTGCTCAAATTCTTTCTTTCTTTCTTCCCATAATGACAGCAGTTTTGATTTCTCCTCAGCTAATAAAACTAACTGTATATATCAGACAATAAGTAAATATGTCAACAAGTAATTCTATACTCTACCTTTTGTTTGACTTCTTCTGAAGCAAAATGACCCAAAGATATTAGACTTTGTCCAAACTGTATGGTAGTTTTAAAGCTGTCTTCTTGAGCATCAATCTCCCCCTAATAAACAACATTAATGGCATCGGATAATGTACAATTCAATAATAAATTGCCTTTCTTTCTTTATGTCTCTGCAGTAGCGCATTAGCACCAGAAAGATCTTTTGCAAGTTCATCAGCTTCAATCACTCTCTTCATATCATTGACCCATGAGACTAGATCACTATGCAGTCATACATATACTTAAAATATAAGAAATCTAACTCCATGTATAACTTACCGATCATCTGCTACAAACTTTTGAAACTTCTGAGCATCTTCAAGTTTAGAGCCTCTTTTTGAAGCCTATGTGGTGATAACATCATTAATATCTATAGTGCATTTCATTGCTGCATACTTTGTGTTTCAAGGTCTCCCATAACATGCTAATCTCTGCTTGTTTAGCTGCTATCTGATCAGTACTACCATGATGTAGACTTCGTAACTTTTCAGACTCTTCTCCTAGCTCTTGAACCTAGAAAAACATGTGTATAAAAACTATGATATTTTGAAACTACTGCTTACTTTAATTTCCAATGCATCAAGATCTCTTTCCAGTCCTTCATGTTTTCTCTGTAATGCCTGCACACTGTCTAAATCACGTCCATAATCATCCGATTGAACTGCTGTGGCTTTTTCATTCATCCAAGTTGCTGTCTCTTCTATAGCCCTGTTGAATGTCTGCACTTCATGTGCACCTTCTAACTTCTCCCTTCTCAGATGAGCAAGCTGCTTTAGCTCCTTCCATGACTCATTAACAAACTATTTAAAAACATGCTTTACATAACTTCATTAATATTTATTGCTAACTAACTTTTTGTTTGGAAATAATCAACTCAGAGTCTGGATGTCCTTCACTTAGCAGTTTCTGAGCTAGATGATTTGTGCTAGTGATACGCCCTTCATTCCCTTGTATATCCTAACATATATATGAGTTAAAATATTGTTACATAATGTGTATTCAGCGTTCCTTTTTTTTTTTGGAGGGCGTTAGCATTTGCCAACTTGTATTTTTGCTATTTGCTTTGCCAGAATCTTGCCTCCCCCCTCTGGAAGTTAGGTTGCCAAAGGCTGCGCACACCAATCCTGTAGTCCCCCCCAAAGTCTTTCAACTTTTGCCCCACATTCTAAATGAATACCTGATTATATTATAGTACTTACTTTAAAAAATTCATCAAATTTTTTCTGTAGTAATTCAACATGTTCAAGATCTTTCCCAGATTCATCAGAACTTGCAATTGCTATCTTATCTGTTATCCATACAGATACTTCATCTGCTTCACGTACAAACTGCTCTCGTTTTTGAGCATCTTGAAGTTTCTGACGTTTATCTGCCGACATAGCCAATAAACGTTGCCAAGCTGATGCTATTTCATCTAGACGTGTCTGTAAATGATAGGTAATTTTTCAGTGATAAGACATCGCATATAACTCACTCTGATCTTGTCTCCTGCAAAGTGTTTCTGATCAATCATTTTTCTTCCTTTGTCCTTTACTTCAATTATTGAGTTAGTATGGGCTGCTATTTCTGCTTCAAATGCTTGATGTTTTTGAATTTTACCCTGCAAAGAATTGAGCTCCACCTAAACAAAGGCCACGCCCATCTGTTAAAATCACTTACCAGTAAATTTCTTCTATCTTTGTATGATTCATCTGAAGCGATTCTAATTTTATCTATAATCCATGCCTCAAGTCCGTCTGCATCTCTATGGAACTGTTGAAGTTGCTTTGCTTGCTCTAGTTTTCCACGTCTCTGTTGCGAAGTAGTTTTAAATGCTCGATATCTTGCAAGCACCAAATCTCTTTTACTCTTGATATCCTCTGGACGTTCTTTCTTCCCTCCTCCAAATCTCCCTCCTGACTCTGCCATCAGATTAGCCTTCAGAGCAAAGAAAAAAAATTCAAAACAACCAGCCACGCCCCTGATTTAGTGCACATAATATCACGTGATCTTATATTCCTACCACACCTTCAATTATTCATCTGCAAGATAGTGGATTTGATCAAACTTGATGCTAGCTCATGGAGGTAGTGCACGAGGTATGTAAAACATATGTATTTAAACGCAATCAAATATATGTACCTTATAATTATATATTCTATGTAGATAAGAATGTTATATATGTATATATATATATATATATATATATATATATATATATATATATATATATATATATATATATATTGTGTATGTGTGCAAAGAATGTGCTCATTTTTCTAAATTTGTTAATAGTAAGGAGATGTTAATGACATACCTGGAATGAAGTTTTCATTATAAAATGACTCTAGGCAAGCTCTAAATGTTTATAAGTTTGTAAGTATCATTGCCTACTTACATGGAATGTGATGTATCTAATAAATATTTACTCTTAGTGGTTGTAGTTTCTGGCTGACTATAGTGGATCACCATGGTTACATCATAGTATTATTATACTATTAAATATAAAGGTCCATTGTAGTGTTAGTATTAATAGTACTAAATGGTGTTTTGATAATTGTATGAACATGTGTAATGCACATGTACGAAGTATGAATTTCTTGTCACAGCTTGGGTAAACAGTAACTACTCATCCATAGCTGTTATTATATAATGTATATCATTCAGCTTGGGAAAACAGACATCTAGTCATCCATAACTGTCCATTTAATTTATACATAGTACATGTATAATTGTATATCATAACAGCTGAAAACAGATTCTCATGTAACTACTCATTCATAACTGTCATTATATGTATTGTACATGTACTTGCCTTGTACATATACATCACACACATACTGTACATATGTAGTGGATGTAGTGTAGTTATTAATGAATTTCCAAATCACTTGTAAGTTTTGTGTTTAAACATGATTTAATTGGTACTTGTATAATTTTCATACTGAAGATAGTATTGTAGCTAGTATAATGCTTATACAAACCACAGACATCATAATTGAGTCTTCCATTCCTAATATGGTTATGTGCATATGTTGGTATAGTTGGACTGACTGACCTTGTAGTAGCTTATCAGTAATATACACCTCTAATGTAAACTATTAGTTTAAGGAGGAGTTATGATATTATAATCTTTCTTCTTGTCGTCTATTCCACTAGGGTATCTTAGAACTAGGATATAATCCTGACAGCAAGTCATCGAAGGACTGGAAGTGTAGATTATTTGTACTAAAACGTCATCCAACATCCGGACGATCAACTTTAGATTACTATAAAAATACAAACAAAAGATGGCAGAAACAGTCCATTAAAGGTGTCATTTCTTTATGGCCCGAGTTTGAAATTACTCTGGCTCATCAATGTCCATATAAGTATACATTGAGATTGACAACATCAGAGAATGTGTTATATTTAGCTAGTAATTCCAGTGCTAATATGAACAAATGGTTTCACTATATTCAAATACAGCAAATCTTTCAACCAGTACAAGGTTAATCTGACACACACACACACTAAAATAAAATACAATTGATATGGTGATGTACCTACATATATAATACTAAACACTTAAGCTGATTACAACACCTAAAACTCAAAACCAAGTGCTATAATTATAAAAACTAGTTTATCATTTTTAGCTTTAAATTAATATTTTAGCTTAATAAGATATCAATAAAATAAAGTAAATGTCAGATATTCGTACCACTGAATCTTCACTGGAGAAGCTACCTCTTGATCAGATAGAGCTCTGTCATTCAGCTAAGGGCCACCTGTTTGTTCAGTTGAAGGCCTGAGGATCTGACAAACACTTTCTTTTTTCCTTAACACACACATGTGCACACACACGCACGCACACTGTAATATTATCCTAAACACTAATAGTGGTCTGTTATGGAAAAACATCATTATTATTCTATTTTTGTTATAACAGTTTATATTTCTGTCAAATCTGCTTATGTTTGATATTTAATAAGTTTATTTTACCCCATAGATACATTTATATACACTGTACGACCTCAAGACTCAGATGATATGAATATGATTGGAGTTGTTGATGAATGTCAATTAGCCTTCACTCCAGAATTTGAGGTACTATGTGTACTTCTTCCTAGTAAACAAGTGGTAGCCGTTTGGCCGTTTGACTGCCTCAAGACATTTTCCTACGGTCATGGGCTGTTCTCATTTCAAGCTGGTAGACATGCCCCTCGTGGTCCTGGTGAGTATTCGTTTATCACAAATCAAGATCACTTGATTCACAATCGATTGGTAAAACTCATCGAGAGAGCTAGAAGGAATAGTAGTTCGAGTGGTAGCTCTAGCAGGTTTAGCATGATGGATAGTAGACCTCCTGCTCGGTTACCCATCGAAGAGCGGGAATCAAGTTCAGACTCGCCTGTCTCAAGTACCGATTCTAATCAAGACTTAACACATTCTCCGCATAAAAGAATGGAGAATGTTTATGTGCAAGGGAGTCCCACACGTCTATCTCCATCAAATTCAATGGATGATATAAGGGACTTCCCTCCTCCTCTTCCTGATTTGCCACCACCAAAAATACCACCAAAAGGTTTATCTCCAAACACATCTTGGCTTCATGAGAGATATGGATCATCACTGGAACCTAATAAGAAACCAGTTAAACCTGTTTTTACTGATCCTAACGACGATGATGAATCAAGTGATCATGTTTATTCACACACAATTCATAAGTTTCCTAAACAGTTTGACTCGCATGATCCTGTCAATGATCCTCAAATTTACAACTCCCTAGTTCGTAAAGACAGCTCACGAGGCAAACAGTCACAAGGTGTTTATGACATAGCTTATCCTGGTCGTAAAAATGTAATGGGTGGTGCAGTATATGACACAGCATACAATGAAACAGATAACAAACCTCCTTCTCCTCCTCCTCCTTCTCCTCCTCCACTTCCTACAAACGGTGACGGAATGACAGCCAATCCAATGTATGGATCACAGAGTAACTTATTAGATGATATTAAAAATAATCCTATTTCTGATAATAGTCCTATATCTCAATCACCACCTCATCCACCTAAACCATCATTAGACAAGAGTTTATCGTCCTCTCCGGATGTAGTTCATCCCAAACCAACCCTACCTGACATAACTGCAAATCCTGTATATATAACTTCAAATATTAGAGGAGGATCACCCCCTGCCCCCACTAATCAAACCACACCCATTTCCGAATCCACAGATATTACATCAAAAAAAGTGTCACATGACTCCTCCCCTTTGGTGAAGACTGATATACCTTCAACTGAGAAAGATATAAAGGGCTACACCAAGATCAAGAAACTCAGTTCACCAGATCACCAAGGTGATGACATTATTCCTAGCTCATTGGATTCAGATCCCCCACCAATACCCGAAAGACAATATAACATCAATGACGAAACTTAAGTCTGAAAAGTACAGGTCACTAGTTCAATTTTATTTATTTTTTAGTATCTCATATTTATTATAGTAGAGTAGTCACGCATACAGCTATATGAGTTGTCATTTAGATAGGTTATTACTGTCACTTGTGTACTTGTCATACAAATTTGTCCCTGTTCATTATTATTATTAATTCGTTTTTAAGTTTTGCTGAAAATTTCAGTTCTTTTGTATAGCATAATTATTTGGCTAATAAAAATTATTGTATGTATTGACCAATAATTTCAAATTTTTAATAAGTGATTAATTATTCAACTTGATTGTCACTAGATATTGAGTTATCAGGTAATGAAATTACACGAGAGACAACATCTTTTTGAATCGAACCTGATGTTTCTTTTTCCAAAACTTCTTTGTTGTCTTCGTTTATGTTTTTGGCTGGAGATATCCTGTTCCTCTTGCACAACTTACACCTCGACAGACTGCACTTAGCTTTGTTGATGCATGCAGTCACCATCACAAGGCAGGTATGAAGGATAATGCGTAAGGTTTCCATCTTTGAGGGATGGTTAGTCAGAGCATTGCTGGATGACTCCTCGCCATTAGTCTTGTCAGATGACAAAACAGTAGTAATAACAAGTAATTTGGGAGAACCGACATTCATTAGTACATTCTTCACTGTTTTAGGTATTACACACGGGCTAATCAGATTCTCTCGAGTACTAACGCATCGTACTTCTCCTGATATAACAATCACTTCTTTGTGTTGATCTGTGACTTCAAATGTTGGAACAGGTCCCTCTGGTGCATATATAACATATGACGATTCACACATTAGAGATAGCTTACTAGTAGGCCACTCCTACAAAACAAAACAGTTAATCAATTGATCATCTACATGTATAATCCTCCATGTCTCTGTCCCTCTGTCTATCCATTCAACATCTCATTCATCCATTTCAATGAACCCATTACATTGTCTATCCATTAACCATCCATTATTCCATCCCATAACCTACCATATCAATCCATACCCTTTCCATTGTCTATCCATTTATCTATCCATAGATTCATTATTCCATCCCTTTGTCCAATCCATACCCACATCCATGCATCCATCCATCCATTCCATACACCCATTAATCCACCCTCCATATATACATCATCCATTCATTGATACTAATCCATCCTTTCATCTATCTAATTAATGCTTTTCTTCACCTGGTATTGAGGAAGTTTAGCCAGTGTTTGTACTGCTATGCGAATTCCACAAACCCTCCATAATTTCTCCGCTAGAACAGGATACTCAATCATAACCTTATGCAAGTTACTTTTATTAACGTAAAAAACCTAAAAATCAATGCAAACAATAATTTCGTATACACTTCATCGGCCAAAGATTACTAACTTGCACGTCTGTTTCACAGATCACTGAAGCATTTCGAACATCTTCTTTTAGAACAGCCATTTCTCCAACAACACTCCCAGCTCCAAAGAAATCAACTATGCTGTTATCAGTAGTGATATCTGCTATTTCTATTACCTGTAAGAAATAGTAGGAATCAAAAACCAAATAGTCAGTAATTATATTTACAAAGAAATTTAAAACACACTATTTGAAAGACTTAGGATCCACAACAGGCTAACCTATAAAACAGCACTAGGGTAATATCAGGGTGGGAGGCAACTGGGTCAGTTTGCCTTGCACCACATTATAAGGACCCTCCAAACAATTCCTGCTCAATTACATGTGAGTCCCTTAAAATCTCTTAGTAGCCTTGAGTAACATGTACATGTAAGTACTCTCAAAATGATCAAAAAGAGAAAAGACCATATTTGCTAGGGTCTAATCCCAAACCCTAAATCCTAAATCTTTCTGGGAACCACCCTTTGCTAGTAGGTATATGTATATAGCAGTTTCGTTTTGTGTTGGCTCACTACAGTTCTGTAACATAAAATATAATCATGTGACGGGGTTACGAGTACAAGTCATGTGATGGGAAGAATGAGTATGAGTCATGTGACAGAGGTCATATGACAGGTATTGTGAGTATAGTAATTATACAACTATAATTATTATAATTATTATATGGGCATGTTTATATACATGTATGTGTACCGTCATTACATTATACAACAGACAGAACACGTATCCAGTATTTGTATGATATCAATCTACGTACATGTATATAGGACATTTTGAGTTCTGTAAACATGATGAAACACGGTCAACAAAAGATAATGCAATTACTAATAATCACCATATTTGTTGCGTTTGTTATAAACATGTTTACTATTTCAGAACATATTGTGTCCTGTTCACATAATAATGATAATACAATCTTTATATATTATGTTTATCATTGTGCAATACATGCCTTGACAAGTCCAGAAATGATGATATATATTCCTGTGCCATCTTCTCCTTCCTTCATGATATAATCTCCTGTATCATATTGTGAAACTTCTGCATGGGTTCTCAAACTGGATATAACATCACTATCAAGTCCATTCAACCAGTGTAGGTTACAGAATATATCATCTGGGTCTGGAGAGGGAAGGCTAACTTGAGTGTTTTCCAAACGTTTAATTTTGGTTTCAATAATCTAGTAAAGACACAGCAGATACTAAAATTAATCTCATAATAGTTTTTTTTTTAAGTTACTTGTAAAATTTTGTCAGCATCAATCTCATCTAGTAGTCCATTGCTTAAAATTTGTTTGGTGACATCTTGACAATGGTTTAGGACTGATCGTGTAGCCTGATGAGTCTTCACTGACAAAGCTACACCGGGATGTTCCTTACGTATTAAACCAAGACTTCTGATTACATCCAAACGTGTTTTTTCTACTCTAGTTTTCATTTCTTCTGCAACTTCTTTATGTACCTGCTTGAAACGATCAAATCTTTGTAGTAACTCTTCCTCCCCAACCACAAAACCTCGTCCAATGTCATAGCCAAATCTTAACCGACGATTTACGAAGTAATCAACAATAATTATCATTTTTGGGAGACACATCTACAAAAAGTATTTATGTAGTTATGTATGTATACATGTATGTACAAGTACATGTCATACATGTATATGTACATGTACATGTATGACATGTATGTGTATTTGAGTACACACATATATGTACATGTAGGTATATAATATATTTATGTACATGTACATATATGACATTGTATGTGTGTATAAATATGTATGTACATGTAGATATATAATATATGTATGTATGTATGTATACACATATGTACATGTACATATATTACATTGTATGTGTGTATTTATGTATAAATATGTATGTACATGTAGGTATATAATATATGTATGTATGTATACACGTATGTACATGTACATGTATTACATTGTATGTGTGTATTTATGTATAAATATGTATGTACATGTATGTATATAATATATGTATGTATGTATACACGTATGTACATGTACATGTATTACATTGTTTGTATATTTTTATATACATAATATATGTATATACATGTAGGTATATTGTATGTATGTATATATATGTATATGTATGTATGTATGTATGTATGCATACATGTATATACATAATTATGTACTTATATAGTATTTACATATACATATGTACATGTACATATGTACATGTAAATGTACCTTCAAAAGTCTTAGTACCCTACCAACTCTGAGGATACGTAATATTCTAATTACTCTGAAAACAGCTGGTGAAAACTTTGAATTGTTATTAGGAAGGCTAAGCCCCAGAGCAATGTCCACCACAGAAATGACTAAAATGAAAACATCAAATAGATTCCATTTACTGAGCCAGTAATACTTCTGCAATCCAATCATCTAAATTGGATTATAACATACCATTAGATTAAGCTATGAAAAATATTTGACATTTATGCTAGTTATATTCTCTTGTACCAACATCACTTTGACTAGGTACTCCAGCCTTCATCATGGTAATGTAATAAAGCAATGTATGAAAGATGTTTATAATATGAAGTACTAATATGAAAGAAAGATATATATATATAATAATAGATAATGTAACTTTCTATTGATACAAGAGAATCTAACATATTGTATAACCTAACAAAGAATATGTCTCATCAAGAGCTCATGATCATTTGACATAATATTATATTATTATTATCATAGCATAAGCCAAAACACATTACCTTAATGATTGCTTCAATCAGGTAGCATATGCAGAAGAGATAATTAAACACCTCAAGCACTTCCTGTACCTCCTCATGTTTAACGCTAAATTCTATAATACTACAGAATACATTAAACACTATTATTCCAAACAAGGTCCATTCAAATACTGGATGTAGAGCAATAAGGTAGTGTACTCGTACACACTTGTTAGTAGGGGGAGGGTACTGATCAGAGGATTTCCATTCCACGGCCCAATTAATGAGGTGTCGCTGTGAACATGATGTATTAAATAACAGTAAAAACTAATGATATAGAACATCATAATATAATATATGCTATATTTGACTTCATCCTCTCTGAAGGGTTAGTGTGTGTGTGTGTGTGTGTGTGTGTGTGTACGTGTATCATTATGCAATTAATGGAGAAAACTATTCAGTCTAAAAGTGATTACAAATTAACAATATATTATATATATGATTATACATGTACATGTGTACATGCATATACAACTAAAACCCCTCTTAGTAAAGCACTGCGGGTTTTAGTTAATTAAATCACTTGACTTCTCCAATATGTATAACTAAAAGAGATAATAATTTGGACTTTTTGTTTTCAATAATACCAAAATATGTAAAGTAAGCATATTCATTGCATATGTATATTAACTGTTGTATTGGTTTTATAGGGTTGTAATAGCTGTATTGGTTGTATTAATTTATAGGGCGTATTGGTTGTATTAGTTTTATAGGGTTGTAATAGTTGTATTGGTTGTATTAGTTTTATAGGGTGTAATAGTTGTATTGGTTGTATTAGTTTTATAGGGTTGTAATAGTTGTATTGGTTGTATTAGTTTTATAGGTTGTATTGGTTGTATTAGTTTTATAGGGTGTAATAGTTGTATTGGTTGTATTAGTTTTATAGGGTTGTAATAGTTGTATTGGTTGTGTTAGTTTTATAGGTTGTATTGGTTGTATTAGTTTTATAGGGTGTAATAGTTGTATTGGTTGTATTAGTTTTATAGGGTTGTAATAGTTGTATTGGTTGTATTAGTTTTATATGGGTTGTAATAGTTGTATTGGTTGTATTAGTTTTATAGGGTTGTAATAGTTGTATTGGTTGTATTAGTTTTATAGGGTTGTAATAGTTGTATTGGTTGTATTAGTTTTATAGGGTTGTAATAGTTGTATTGGTTGTATTAGTTTTATAGGGTTGTAATAGTTGTATTGGTTGTATTAGTTTCGCAATAGTTAATTTGTTTGTGTTAGTTTTTAGGGTTATAATTATTGTATTACGTAGTTGTGCTACGTAATACAATAATTATAACCCTAAAATTAACAATATCAAGAAGCTAATTAAGCATACCATACTCATAACTGAAACTAGTCATTATTTCACATGTTACCATGTTGTTGCTGCTATGTGTTAAAGTTATAGACCAATTTATAACTTCTCAGTTTCTCAGCATCGTTGCAGACGCTGTAACTACAGTAATAGCATCACACATGCACCATTAATGAGATGAAGTCTATTTTACTGAAATACAACCCTGCACACTTGGGCACGCCATGCTCATGCTATAAATAACATACACATTCTATAACTATAACTATAACATACAATATACTCACTATTTTCACAAATATCTTGGGTATTTTCCAGTGTGGAACAAGATCAACAAGGGAAATTAATCTAATAAAATTAAAATCATAGTCATACCATATTAGGCAGTAGTAGACGTACCGGTCTGGAGTATCCATTACAGTATCTGCTAAATTAGTTAAAACTCGTACAGATTCACGACTTAACATCCCTTGTTCAAACTGACGCCAGTAACTGGTTCTCTCAGCTTTAATCATTCTGCTCCTCACTTCTTCTGCTAACTCAGCAAGTTCTTTTCGATTTGGTACACGTGGTACCTCAATTTCACATTGAGGGCAATGGCTGATCAGAGATTTTGCTAGGAAGCTGTCTTGTGGGAACTGCAAGAGATTAGTATAGACATATTATATACATGTATATAGTTCATACATGTAAGTACCAATGCTAAAGTCTGACCATATTTGTGATGTCCTCAAAATTAGGATGTGATGACTTTATACGTATGTAATACATGATTATATTGTAACTCAATAATGATTGAAATTTGAAATAAATAAAAAAGAATTGGAAGGATAATTAATTAATTATATGAAAATGGTACTGGTAAAAAGACTGTTGGTCATTCCAAACTAAAGTTATGAACATTTTTCCGAGGTGAAAGTGAACGTAAATGACGTTTAATAATAATCATTGATTTACAATGTTGCTACAACATTATGTAATAATAATCATTAATTTTATTACATAATGTTTATAGAGAAGACCCTGAACTGGTCTAACTTGCTTACTTTACCACTCTGAACTGCTGTCATAGCAAATATAATAGAATGCTTATAATTGTTTACCTCAGAAATATCCAAATGTTTATAAGGGTCATCAATACATGCTGTTTTAGAAACAATATCCCAGTTGGCATCTGCAAGAAATCGGTCAGATTTCAACATACTCATAGCCCTTTGCTTTGCATCATTGACGCGACCAACAGCTGAAGACATGGTCTTCTGCCTAGCAGCTGATATATCACTCATCCCCAGAGCCTTAAGTATGTATTTAGTTGTGGTAGCATTGACTAATAATGTTAGGATTACAATCCCAGCGGTGTGGAAGAGTACCTGTGTAATAGTATCACATAAATTATAGATGTAGGTGTAGATTTATTAGCACGGAAATAGAATATCATCTTATGTCAAAACAAAGCCATTATTTTGTAATACCATCTGGTGCTAGGTATGTCATTTACTTCTCATATCCAATGATATACATATACCTGTATGTAAAGATTTAATTTAGATTACACTCTGTACTTCAACACTCTTTGAACAGATGCGTATTTGAGCTCTATAGACATATAATATGACAACTCAATCCATTTTTGAACTCAACCTCTGCATATTTTTTGAAGAATGTCCATGTACATAATTATTGGGAAAGTATCCATTACATATACGTATAGCAGTAGCATTTATGTACATATTTAGTAAAAATTGAATTAACCTTGTTTTGATTATTAAACTATATTGGAAATGATGATGCATCCATCTTTACAGTCATCAGTCTATAGTTCTTTATCTCATACCTTGCGTCTAGTCATCAACCAATGCCTGCCATTCATATATTCATCAATCAGTCAATCCATATCAATCCATCCCACGCATCCATGCAACAATCCATTCACCATTCATTTATCCATCTACCCTTTAATCTATTCATTTCATTCATAAATTAATGATAATTCACCTTGCTTCCTATGGTGTCAAAGTCAATTGCAGTTGTCTGAGCCACAACTAGTGCCAATGCAAGTCCTACTGCACCCCTTAATCCACCCCAGGTAATTACAATTACATGTTTCCATGTGACAGTATAGCCAATACGAGTCAAAATAGGGTATAGACATCCATTGACTATCAACCTGAGAGGAATAAGGATTAAAAAAAGATGGATAGATGAATGGAAGGGAGGAGGAAATTAATTTGTTCATAACAAAATAGTTACATATCCATTGCCAAAAAAAGCAATCCATTATTTAAATTCTAATTCTGTTAAGGACATTCATAGACAAATTAAGATGGAATCAGGTAGGTTTCTGATAACACTATCATTTTTCAGGTCAAAATAGCAATGCAAGATTTTTTCATAAATATTATAATAATGATGTGTATGTATGTAATGTATTATTAGCAGGCCTGTAGCCAGAATTTTTAAAGGGGGGTTCAGAATGGGTTCATGCACACATATTTGCCTGGATACGCCCACTTTTGACTATTTTTAGATCATTCAAAGTACATTCATACTCATAGAACATAGCAGCATGTTGTTACACTGACGATTTTATAGCGCGCAGTTGATAAACATTAAACATGTACAATCATGAGTCTGCACTGGCATTCGGAAATAATGTGTATATATATCATAACAAAAATAAGAAAGGCGGGTTGATTGAAAACATTTGAACCCCCTACCTATGGGCCTGATTAGATTAATGATATGTTTATCTTCCTCTAGAAGTAACAATTTGTTTGATGGTATTTTAATTTTAAAACTGCCTTATTACAACATGTTTCACTATGACGCAGCGGAATAAATAACAAAAATAAACAATTAAATAAACTTTAACACTCACTAAAACTAACATTACAAATTGTTACATAGAAATCCCTTTATACATCATACTAATAGCAGTTACCTAATCACCATTATCCCTAAGTATAACGCAATAACAAATATCCAATCCTTGTGATGGTCCACATCCTGAAATGCTCGTTGAGATATGACAACACCCACGAGTAGAAATATTACTGTATTTGCAAGATAGCCCAACACTTCCCAGAACCTATGGAGAAGAGATTAATGTATGTTTCAATTAACCAAATATAGTCAGTATTTAATTTCCCAAAGAGTATAAGCACTATGTAAACAGATATCTAGGAATGTAAATATTATATAGACCTGTGTAAGAACACCTCCACTTCAGGGCTGATGTTTGTCTTGCGTGAGTTGATCTCAATGCCTAAGGTTACAACAGCTAACACACCTGATACTTGGAGTAACTCTTCACCAATATAGAATGTCACATAAGTGGATGCTAGAGTGATTGCAATTTCAACGAGTGCATCATTAAAAACACGTGATAACCAAAATATAGTGGCTTTGGCCATTATATAACCAAATACAGGACCGCCAATGGCAACTTGGAGGAAGTAGAGAAAAATGTCAACTCCTAGAAGAAGAAAGGAAAAGATGTTTTAAAATCATTACACTATCTATTATCTTACAAACCATTTCTTCCTTGACCAGGTATAAGTTCATCCTTGAATACATTAAAGAGTACAATAGCTGCACCATCATTCAACAGTGATTCCCCTTCAATTATTGTTCCTAATTGCTTTGATGCACCTGCAAGAGGATGCTATGTAGTCACAATACTTGTAAAACCTGTTCGGTATGGTTACTATATACAGTGAGGCCATTTCTATATTAACAGCCAGGTTTTAAGCCTCAACTAATTTATATTTACCCTCCAGCTACATTCATGTATCTATGATTTGTGCTATGTGTCTATAAATGGAGATATATATACAAATAAAAAGAGATGCTCATCTGTTGTGTTATATGGGTTCACTGTAGTTGTAAATATGTACTTATAAATACATTATCGAACACACCTAATTCCATTAGCACTATTGTTATTTTAATTCTATAAACTTGTTATTCAGACTCAAAAAAGGAATTGAGTTTGAGATAGATCACCAGAAAAGTCCAAATGTTTGGTATAATTCTGCTATCAATGTACATAAACAAAACACAATACTCACCCAGTTCTTTCAATAATGCAACAACAGCGACTGGGTCAGTAGCACTGAGTATTGTTCCAAACATTAGTGCAACAACCCATGACCACTTGTACGTGAATATGAATTTTCCCATTAATGATGTTAAGAAAGTACTGAAAATAAGCCCTGGTCCAGCTAGCGTGATTGATTGACCTATAGTCTTTTTAAATGTGTGTACATCCATTACAAATGCACTTTCAAATATAAGAGTTGGTAAGAATATAATCAACATCAAATGAGGATCCATTTCAGCAACAGTTAAGTACTTCTGCATAAATTTTAGAACTTTCCATTTAGGCATTGATCCTATGATCAATCCCACTACAATTAGTACTACTGTGTATGGTAAAGGAGTACGTTTCAGGAGATGTCGAACAGCAGCTATGAGGATTAATGTTGAAAGTATATACCATATATATATATATATATATATATATATATATATACTTGTATGTTAAAATTCATGATATTTATGTGTGTGTGCGTGTGTGACTGTTCACTGCATAAATACTGTTGCACATACCTCCAACTGCAAAGGCAAGAAAGAGAAACAAAACAGTGCTCCCCTGGTGATGTTCATCACTGGCATGTATTTGTGTGTCATTTGTGTCATTAGAGTCAGTTCGTAGAATCACTGCACCAAGTGCAGCCATTTCAAATTGTCGCTGTCACAGAATAGTAGTCATGGTTTTTTCCTAAAATTATGAACCAATCAAATCAATTGATCAACCAATCAATTAGCTCTACTTAAAAAAATAAAAACAAAGTAAAAACGTGGCTTCCTTATAGCTATACGTGGGTGAGTATTTTTATAAAAACATCCAAACACAGTGAAAAGATCACAAGCAGAAATTTCATGGTCAATATATCTTGGAATGCTCAACAATACTAAAGCCATGCGAGGAATACTACTAGTACTACTACACGTCACAGTCCTGCAATTTTTCATAGTAACAGCTAGTCCATTGCAGCAATATCCATTACAGCAACCTTCAAATTCACATGCTGAAATAGTCAGAAGATTTCGTAGAAAGGTTGGCAATTATGATGGTGTGGGGCCATTGGAATACATGCAAAATCTACGAGATAGCAAAGTTGATGACAGAGGTGTTCCCAAGGATATTGAGAACAATCCAACATCAACATGGTGTTTTATGGAACAAGGTATGTATATATATATATATATATATATATATATAATATTCCAACCACATGGAAAATATCAATTTATATTTCACTACAGATATAGTTCATGAAATTTATCGCCCAAAGAGTCAGAACAAGCTATGCCAAATGAAACAGGAATTTAAATTCAGTTTAATATCACTTCTTGAAAATCATGAAGATATTTCCTCGCTTCTCTCCAAAGCTTTATTTAGAGTTTATCTGCAACCTATTGCTAGATTACTCCCAAGTGCAAACGAAACTATTGACATATTAGTTAACATTTCAGCTAAAGGAGTTGGCAATGACAGCATCTCTGATGATATATTTATAACCGCTCATAACATGACAATATCATCAGCTATGCAAGACCATTGGGAGGAATGGGACATCACAGATGGTTTGCTAGAAGCTTGGGATGATATAGAAAACAGTAGCTTTCTGGAGCTGCACATCAATTTCAAACGTATACAGTGTCTCCCAGGATCAAAGAAAATTCCTTTAATGATTGTCGATCCTGCAACAATTCCTTTAAACCAAGAGACCAGAAGATTTCGTCACTGGCCATTGCAGCCTTTTATGCTATTCTTTCTAGATGATGAAGAAAAAAGGGAAGAACTCAGAGCATCTATGCAACCAGAGCAACCAGAAGATCCTAATGTCTTCAAGTTAGAAGATGAACAAAATGACAAAGCAAAGCGGTCCTTGGTACCACCTTGTAGACTTAAAAATCTAACAGTCAATTTTGCGGCTATAGGAATGCATCACATTATTGCCCCATTCGAATATACAGCAAGACAATGCTCGGGGGATTGCTCAAAAATATCACATCTAAAGAACTCCGTGAATAATCATGCCACTATAGTTGCTACAGCTCATGACTACTTAGAAAAGGGTACAACTTTTCAAACCAATCCAATATTACCGAAGTGTGTGTCATTAAGTTATAGTGTCTTACATCTAGTGCTATTAACTAGAGATGGAAGCATAGAGGAAAAAGGATTCCCAAGTATGATTTCAAATTCTTGCGGATGTCGAGCTTAAAAGTCTATACTCTTTTTTTTGAGAGGAATCACTATAAATACTAATTTTGTATAATAAATGACTCATGTACTATAGACAAAATATTTCTTACTATAATTAAATTTTTTTATTCAACAAAATAATACCTAATTAATAATTATTAACATTATTATAATAATATTAATATTATTATTATTTGTACTTAAAGTTATTAATAATAAATTTAAAAATTAAAACAAGTCAACAATTATAATATCGTTTTATAGTTTTATAATATCTTGTAAAAGTGATTTATACCATTGGGACAGATGTCATAATGTCTCTATTTAGCTTTCATCATAACCATTAAGACATGTCGAAGAACAGGCTTCAATTCCTAAAGGAATAAATGCAATATCACAACAATAGCTCTCTGTATGTCAACAGGAAAGAATCCCAAATAGATATGTTATGATAACATGAATCAGCTAATATTACAGCTGAGTTAGCTGACTACAGGCTCATCTGACTACACACATGTTCTAATCTCACACATGTATATAAGTAGTAGAAGTATCATTTCAATGTTTGCTCAAGGTAATTTAATTATTTCATTAATTGTAACTGTTATCAAATTAGTGACACACAATTTACGTATTGTTACATAATAGACATTCTGAGTAACTAAAGAAAGAGACACACATCCAGAAACATTCTATACCACCTGGGATTTAACCCAGGATCCCAGGTGCACATGACCTATATAGCAATCAAGAGGTTGAGGGTTCAAATCCCAGACATGTGTCTCTCTTTATTTTCAACAACACAATGGATATGTTTAACAAACAGATGCTATGGAAATTTTGCTTCACCAAGTATATTTGAGGAATTTGAATGCACAAAGAAAGTACTGAGACAAATACACATTAGAAACAACATGTAGATGTATATAAATGGTTTCAACCATCTGAAGCAAGCAGAGTCTGCTTGGTAACCTTATAACAATGTCCTGTTATGACTCAGCCATCTTGCAGGTGCAGAACTAATAGTCATCATCGTGGTTATGGTACCTTCCTTATAGCAAGGACATAGTGTACTAATATGATTATACTATAACTTCATTAGGAATCGATAATAAGGACAAAGACAATAATAGTTAATACAGATATACTAATATAATTATACTATATAGCTTTGATCATTAGGAGTCATTAATAACAATCAGATTATGAAATATGATTATACTATAACTTATTAGGTAACAAGACAAAAATCAATAAAAGCAGAATTAATTCGTCATTATTTTTCCTTATACGTATTACATGTAATGACAGTCAATAGTTTCATCATGTTACATGTACTCTATAATAATTAAATTAAAATTATAGTTAATGAACATTCATACATACATGTACATGAACATTTGCACATGCACACAATATATAATCATACATGTACATGTACATATAATCATATACATACATGTACATATAATCATACATGTACATATAATCATACACATACATGTACATATAATCGTGTACATGTACATATTATCATACATGTACATGTACATACATGTATAATCATACACATACATGTACATATAATCATACATATGCATGTACATGTATATATAATCATACATGTACATGTACATACATGTATACACATACATGTACATATACAATTAAATACAAAGCTAATATTATGCTTAAGAAAGCATACATAGTAGTTATCCACTTGATAAAATAAAATAAAATAAAGAATTTACACATACTATAAAATAAATAAAATAAAGAATTTACACATACTCATTATACGTAGGGTGTAGTAGTTGGGAGCACAAAAGTGATCCCATGTGTGTGTGGGATATCAAGAGATTAAATATATGCAGAGGAGTAATACAATAGTGGACACCAAAAACCACAAAATTATATTCATTACTATTTTGTACCAAAGCAATGAATAAATAAATATCATATTCGCATAATTTTAAATTTCATTATCTATTAATTTCGGAAATACATCTCAACTAGGTAATTGCACTGCTGTACCTCATCTTCATGAAGTTTTCCAAGAGTTGAGAATAGTACTTCTGTTGTGTCTATTACAGCAAGTTCATGTGTGATGTCATCTATAGTGTGTGTATTCAATGTACGAGTGTATGTGCATATAGTGGAACCTCTCTATTCCAAGCTCACTGAAACGAAGACACCTCTGTATTGCGGACACTTAAAAATATCCCAAACTGTACTTTGTAATATAAATTCACCACTGAAATGAGGACAACCTCTGTAATTAGGACAGTTTACTTGGTCCCAATTGTGTCCAGAATATAGAGGTTCCACTATGTATATGGATATGTGTACATGTGTCGGTTTATTTATATATGTGTGTGTGTGTGCAAATACAAGACTAATACTTCTTAATAAACAGATTTGTGTCATTACCATAGTTTATCATAACTTGCAGGAGTCCAGATATACACTTCACTATATCAATAGACTCAGCATGTGTCCTATAAACAGAAGTGAGATGGACATGTTTCATCAAACTAAATTTATTCCTACTTTAGAGCTTTGATGATACATTTCAAACCGTGAACTCTCATCTTCGGATCAGCAATATAATACACAATGTCTCCTGCAATTTAACAAACATGTCATGATATAATTTGTATATAAATATTATATCAATCATTATCATTTTTAATAAATGACTGTCACACTTTGATCTGCTTCATGAAAGCAAATTTTGGCAGGAGCTTTAGACATCACAAAACCTAAAAGTATCAACCTCGAACTTAGAACTTCAAACTGTCTTTTTAATGATTGCTTCAAAGTAAGTAGAGTTTCTATGACTAACTTGATAATTATGATAATTATGCAGGTATGAGAGAATTAGAAACAAAGGAAAACTAAAAAATGATATCCGAAAGTTCTGGGTCCAATCCCTAGTCGGATTCCAGACTTTCATGTCTGCATATCATAATATCATAATGTTTACCTCTCATCTCACACAGAGATCTCAATGCTGAAGAAGAAAATTTCACAATGTCAGAATCCTGTATATTAAGAAATCAAAATAGAAGATTTCTCAAACAATAAAATAAGAGATATAGAATATGACAGTTTTAGTTAATTAAAACCACATATACAGTGAAACCCCTCCATCGAGGACACCCTGAAATGAGGATACCCCTGTATTAAGGACACTTACAAATGTTCCAAACTGTGCTTTATAATATAAATTCACCCCTGAAATAAGGACACCCCTGTAATCAGGACTATTATTTGTCCCAAGAGTGACCGGAATAGAGTGGTTCCACTGTACCATAAAAGGGAAGTGTTAGTATGTTATTGTGGTTAATTAGTTGTACAAATATAATACTATGCATATAACTATAATGTTTTATAATAATGTACATATTTGTAATAATTATAATAATTATGAAATGTGTAATTAGATATGTCAATAGCAGGAAAACCCAATAATATGATCCAAGTGTCATACTACACTATGTGTTGACCATAATAACTATTATTACATTATTATGAGACAAAATTAAAGGGATCCTGTAATAATCATACACAGTGGAATTAGGCTGCACCTGTTTGTGACATAATTACACGAAGCATAGTTATGACAGCATGGGAATGAATTACTTAATGTTTGTAAACACAACTACACCTTGTTAAATGATCTTCCAACAAGAATGCAGAAAAGGAGAATGTGCTAACTAAACAGGAAAATACTCAGGATAATTGCTTTGTTATTAGGAAACCACTTTATGGCAACCAATCAAATGCAATCATGTCATTGCATAGCTGACATATAGTAATTGTAGTACATACGTACATACATACATACATACATACATACATACATACATACATACATACATACATACATACATACATACATACATACATACATAAATACATAAATACATACATACGTACATACATACATACATAAATACATACATACATACATACATACATACATATATACATACATACATACATACATACATACATACATACATACATACATACATACATACATAAATACATACATACATACATACATACATACATACATACATACATACATACATACATACATACATACATACATACATACATACATACATACATAAATACATACATACATAAATACATACATACATACATACATACATACATACATACATACATACATACATACATACATACATACATACATACATACATACATACATACATATGTACAGTGTTCTGCCCATGATATTTAGAGTGGTGGTCAGATTCTAACTTACGTTTAGTGCTGTTTATTCAGTATATACTTAATTCTGTCTAAGTAGCCTATATATATATATATATTATCTCATTGGTGGTTAATTCATCTGAGTGGTGGTCAAACCCTGCTGAGTGGTGGTTATTCCCAGCCTGTGCATGTGCCGACCAGTGTGGGCAGAACACTGCATACATACATACATACATATATACATACATACATACATACATACATACACACACACACACACATACATACATACATACATACATACATACATACATACGTACGTACATACATACATACATACATACGTACATAATTATTTATATGTATAATTATGTAACAATAGTGGAATGCCAAGTACTTAAGTTGCCCATGATACCAAACACACTCTCACTAGATAAAAATGTAGGTTGTTTTGAAGTCAAGAATAGTACACAATATGCCTCACACACAAAGATATTCTTTGGAGTTGATGTCAATGTTATCAATTCGAATAATTATTTAATTACCAACCTCTTCATGAGTTGCCATTGCTTCTAGAAGTAGTTCTGGAGCACCACAACCAAGTATAAAGGATGTTGTATATTCTGTCATGAAGAAAGTGCTGGTATACAGTATGTATAGCAATTGTACTACAATATGTTTTGACTAATAAGTTCTAATTACAGATCTAAATGCTTGGAATAGCCCTAATACTTCATAGCCTATCCCATTCAAATCTAATCATAATTATCATACTTGTATAGCAACTAATATAAAATAATTTAATTTGAAGAAGTGTTGTAAAAATAAAATTCATGGATTGGTAAATAATTAAGTTATAATATACAATTTTAGTTATTAATTGTCCACAAAAATGCTACTTTTGGTAATATTAGTAATAGTAATAGTTCTATAGTATAGTCAATACTAAAGCGTTGTATTTAATGTTTAAGATATTAATGTTACTCTGAACTATTAGCATGTTTAGCCAATCCCACAAAATTCGTACACTAATAATAAACATTCTATCACAAGTTTACAGCTGCTAAGTATTGAGTCATGCTGTTATTACAATGAATCTATTGCTATGACAACATCTAAATAGCTTTAGCGCTAAATGACATCATGGCCTCAGAAAATTATTTTTAATAATTATACTTCCGATCCTTTTTTTTTGTGTATGTCAAATTTCAATTAATTGCTTCATTATTGAGTTACATTATAATCATGTATTAACCTTATGACATTAAACTATACACTATATTACATACAAATCATCACATCGTAATTTTGGGGTCATCATGAATGTGAAAACACTTTAGACTTGCCAACATACATATAATTAACCCCTTACAAATAGCATTTGTTATTATTAGCTATAAATTGAAGCAAAATTTTCAGAGCAAAATAAACACAAGTTATCTTATTAATTAATTAATGGTTTATTTATCGAGAAAGTACACAGTGAATCATATTAAATTTCCCCTCAGTAATTAGAACATAATAAACATGATGAAGACAATTACTGTGGGCAGATTAGTATTCAATTTACTAATATAATTACATAACAATGTATATGGAACAAGAGATTTAATAAATCAATTCAAACCAGCTGTACATTTTACCTACCTAATGTGGAAAGGAAGAAGAGTACAGACACAACTGAGTTTACAAGAGTGTTATTGTTCATGTGACTTTTCAGAGCTTTGCAAACTAATTCAATTATGCCGTCCATTACAGCACAAGAGACAATATCTTCTAATAATTATAATGAAATTAATAAGTAGATATACAGTATGTGTTATACCTTCAGAGAACCAGAGAGGAACCAGTATGGCAGGTCAGGCATGCAAGTGCCATACCAATATTTGAGAGCCTCAATCATTGAAAACACCCTACCTGGCAACAGAAATACTCTCATGCTGACCTTCTGGCTCTTTATACAGTTTGCCTGACCAAAGCAAAGCTGCTTCCTCCCTCCCTCCCTCACATGAGGTTAAGTAAGTTTAGAGATGTTGGGAATGTGAGGAGATGAACTTTACAAATTCAATAGTCAGGGAGTGAAAATAGTGAACCAGCTGCTCCCCATATACCTTGTACACAGTTCATTTACCATACATTCACCATCATACAATGTTGATCATGCATGATTGGCTGTTTCCACACCACCTACGTACGTATATGCACATCTACCAAAAAATGTATATTGGAGTTGCAACCAGCTCTTACTCGATAATTCATTTCATGGAAAAAAAAAACGTTTCTCTTCTTATAAATATTTTGTAGTCTGTATAGAAAGCTGATGAAACTTGCTGTATGAGAGGTGAATGATATTTTGAGTTCAATTTTTTTTTAACTTTAATTAATATGGAAGATAGTGAAGAGTTAATTAATTAAATAATGAAACTTCAAACTCCCAAGAATTGCTGAGTTGGAGCTTAGTTCTTGCAGCTGCTAAGTTAGTGGTATATGATCTAAGCTCAGTTGAAGTCTTATACAGTGTTATCATAAATTTAATTTCCTACCATACATGTACAGTACACTAATAATTAGTGCAGTTTTAGTTAACTATAACTATAACCAAAACCACTTTTAGTAAGGTATTGTGACTTTTAGTTAACTAAACTATAACTAAATTACAAGATGTGAAGCAATAACTATAACTAACTAACTAAAACCCTTTTAGTAAGCCTAATATTAGTACTATAACTAAACTTGTGATAAACTGGACATACATACTATAACTGAAGTTGGTTATTATTGTCATACTAAAACTAAAAAAGGTACTTACCATTTGAAGACAAATTCAGAAATAGTACACAGTATGATGTTAACATATCTACCCTTTCTGAAAACTGTTTTAATGACCTCAAGAGCATTGATAATACTGGAGTATTGACTATATAGTCTCTGGTAGGCTCTTGAATGAAAGATGCATGGATTAATTAATGCATGTAATGGACAGTCAGTTCACTGATGTAATTACAACTAAATTTAAGGTAATTACATACACACAGATAGACAGAGATACAGACACAACATACAGATAGACAGAGATACAGACACAACTACACAGAGATACACATGCACACACACATACACCCTAAAATAGCATACACTACACAAAACACATTAAGAAGACATCAAAAGTCAATCTCTATATGGTAATTTGTCCTCATAACCAAATCTTGATAATTATACAAAGATCAAAGTATGTAGAGGGTCTTTGGGTTCAGTTGTGGTATACATTATACATTAGACTTAATGGATCCTTATAGGATTATAGTCCTAATGGATCAATTGAGGTCTGCTGTTAATAGCAGCTGTACCCAAAACAGAAAATTAATTTTGTGGAAATTACGGTAATCATATGACTCCGAAGTCATATCAAAATATTAATGTGATAATGTGTGGTTGTGATTAAGAATTAGAGACTCTTTGGATGTATACCTACATAGTTTGGACTGGTATTGTTTTAGTTAACTATAACTATAACTAAGATCCCTTTTAGTAAAGCATTGTGACATTTAGTTAACTAAATCACAAGTATATTGCAATAACTATAATTAAAAAATGGACAATAATGCGCACTTTTAGTTAGTTAACTAAAACCCAAAGAAGGCCTCAAGGATGAAACATCATGTACAGCTTCATTTCATTGTCTTCATAAAATATTTGGTGTAACACTGACGCAGTCAACCAAATTAATTTATATAAGTATTTACCAAACCAACAACCAGGACTACTGAAGGACGAATGTCATTAAGAACTCTTCACAAAACATAAAACCCTTTTAGTAAGCCTACGTAATATTATTTGAGTTAATTAACTATAACTATAACTAAATTGTGAGAAACTAGACATATTATAACTATAACTAAAAGTGGTCATTACTGTCATACTATAGCAGCATTACTTTGGAGTTTGGACACAAATAAATTAAATATTTTGCAGACATCATATGCGCAAACAAAAATTTAATATCCTTAAGAAAATAATTCATTAAACAAAAAACTTACAAAAAAAAACACTTTTGTAATATTTCTAATAGGCAATAATCACATAAGATAACTAATTATATCAAGTGCAACATACACACATACATACATACAAACATACATACATACATATATGCATACACACATACATACATACATTCATACATACATACATACATACATACATACATACATACATACATACATACATACATACATACATACATTCATACATACATACATACATACATACATACATACATACATACATACATACATACATACATACTTACATACATACATACATACATACATACATACATACATACATACATACATACATGCACACATACATACATACATACATACTTACATACATACATACATACATACATACATACTTACATACATACATACATAAATACATATAAATGTATTTATGTATGTATGTATGTATGTATGTATGTATGTATGTATGTATATATGTATGTATGTATGTATATGTATGTATGTATGCTACGTACGTATGTGTGTGTGTGTATATATATTTATGTACTTATCTATGTTTGCATATGTATATAAGTATGTATTTATGTTGTATTTCTACTGTTGTGATTATTACAAATAATTATCATATTTACAATTTGTTGGAAACCTGCAAAAGTGTTGTTTATCATTAATTTTTAACGTTCAATAAATTCTTTTCTCATGGCATTTTGTATGCATGTACAAACACATTAGTTTATTTGTGTCCAAACCATGCAGCTATATATCACAAGATCATAACCACACATTATCACATTAATATTATGAAATCCTGCAGAGTCATGTAATTAAAATAATTTCTACAAAATTATTGGGTACAGCTGTTAATAACAGCAGACCTCAATCCATTAAGACTAATGTTATAATAATTTTGTGACCGATTCTAGTGTACCATACATATGTATGTATGTACATCTATTATCCCTTTAATTATAATTGTATTATGTATATAACCATGTGTACATACATACATACATACATACATACATACATAGTTACATACATACATACATTCATACATACATACATACATACATACATACATACATACATACATACATACATACATACATACATACATACGCACATACATACATTCATACATACATACATACATACATACATACATACATATGTTAATACATACATAGTTACATACATACATACATATGCACATACATACATACATACATACATATATACATACAAACATACATACATACATACATACATACATACATACAACATGTACATACATACGCACATACATACATTCATAAATGCATACATACATACATACACACATACATACATACAAACATACATACATACATGTATATACATACGAACATACATACATACATACATACATACATACATATATACATACAAACATACATACATACATACATACATACATACATACATACATACGCACATACATACATTCATAAATGCATACATACATACATACATGCAATATATGTATACACACACTTACATATATATATACATACATACATACATACATACACATGTATCATACACATGTATCATACACATGTATGTATCATTCATTCATATAACCACATTGTATATACATACAGACATAACATAGACACAACGTCTCAAGAATACAATGGTGAAGGTTATTAGTTTAAGTATGAACCACCTCAAACAATTCAAACAATGTTTTGTAGTTCTGTAAGCCCCCACACTAAACAGTCTATTCTGAAATAATTATACTATTTCCCTTATAATGTCTGTCACATTATATTATATTATTGTTAGTCTCCTATTAAACAATACAATTGATAATTATGTTATGTGATTATCACACACAAACACACAAATGCACACACATACACACCAATTGAACTCCTAAGTTGATTCTTAATACACACTACAATTTAATGTGAATATTTATATTGACCTAACTCACCATTGAAAGAATCATCAAATTTTCGTTAATCAAATTGAATATACACACCCACATAATTATAAATAAAGACATAAATATGTTACTGTATTTGCAGATCCCAATATTATCCTTATACATAAACTCTATAATTAGGATACCTTGCATAGATAGAGCCATCAATAACTCGGTTGCTACTAGCAACACATCTGCATTATCTGTGTAAGCCTAAAATATCAAGTGACTATACGTACATCACATGTAATCAACTTGCCTACCTTTATTGCATCAAATGCCAACCCAATAACATCATTACAACATTCAGTATCTGTATTATGTATAATATTATATGTAGTACTCATTACACAGTGTACCTTCATCAATACATATTTCTAATAACAGTTGTAATTAATAGCATGAAAATATCACGTATATTCACTTTGACCTCAGAAAGTTGTCGTCAAATTTAATCGGCAGTGACCAATTAACCTGCACTATTTCCAACATCAAACAGTATATACCTTCCCATACTGATATATTAGATTACAGTCTATAGTTCATCAGGACATAATTTTGAGGTCATAGTGTAGAAATGTTGTTACAATGTTAGCATATATATATATATATTCAGCATTGTAGTATAATTATATTAGTTTGCATTCCCTGGTAAGGTCGTTCATGTACAATAATGATTAACTGTGTTAATATACTACACACATAAAGTCATACATAACAAAGACATGTATTTACTAATGGATTCATACCATTGTCATGTGTAAGATACAGAATTTTGAGTCCGAGTGTCAGTATATCCTTCTGTAGAGGCTGTTTTGTCATTATGTCTACCACATATTGTCTTGTTGAAGGTTTGAAGATTGTGTCTATTAAACAAATAATTGAAAACCTTACTAAAACAGCTTTAACTAACTAAAGTGCCCAATATTTACTACAATAGACTTGTAATTTAGTTATAGTACTAAAATAAACAACACGTGTGTAAATAAGATATTGTAAATATGGAATCCAGGGAAAAGTATCAGCATATACAATATGTACGTATTATTCTACATACAGTATGAGAATGTGACTGGTTTAGAATGGGAATGAGTATCTTAGTACATTTTAATGCATTGGTTGAGTTCACTTCAATCTATAACTTACTCTCTCTAGTTATCAATGTCACTAACTGCTTAAGAATGGACACCTAATAGTGAAATCCATTTATTGTATCTAGTTGATAGTTTAATGTGATAATTCTTACCTGGAAATTGGATGAATTCTTTACTTTCATCAAGCTTACTGCAATAGAAGGGCATAGAGGGAGAGAGGAAGAGAGGGAGAGACAGAGAAAGACAGATATGTAAATAGAGAGAGAGAGAGAGAGAGATGATATGATATATGATAATGTTGATGTTGACTAGATACCTAAAAGTTGATCCTCATCATTACTAGGAGCTATGTGTACAGAATATATTGTCAAAATTAATTTTATTATAAGTATTTCATATATCATACCTAGTATTTCATGACATAAATCAGAACCACACAACCTTAACGATTCCATTGCAAAAGGATTATCGCACAGCTCTCTAAATAGCAAAAGGAAAATGACACAGGTAACAACAAGTACCATTAGTGCTCACAAAGCTGTCGGTCGCTGGTAAATATTTCTTCTCAACATGGAGTGAATCAATGAAGATAATCCACTGCTGTAGTTCTAAAGACAGAAAATAATACATTCTTATGCAACTTTTGACTGACTAAACAGACCTTTGATATGTACTCCAATAGTCCATCAAGTACATTAGAATCAATCTTCAATTGATATAGCGATACAACCATTTGATCAACCTATGTGTATATATGAATATATATAAAGAAAGAACTGCAAGAGTTCTCATTACAAGCACTATATAAAGAACCTCAGAGAACAATAATTATAACCTCAATAAATAATTTGTATAGTTATGATCTATATACTAGGCATGCGGGTCATTCCAAGAGTTCTCATTACAATGACCAGAATTTATAATGTATATTTTGGTGCCACAAGGTTAATATAGTTATAACTATACTGTAAATGAATAATCAAGCAATAGATTTATATTTGTCATTCACAAAATAGAATAGACGTATAATTATTAATGTGATGTACAAACTGAAGTAATGGACATTTTTGCGATGCCAAGAAGAATGTGAATGACCTTTAGCTGTTGTCAAAACTGCATAAGATATGATTATCACATTTTTCGTGTTATTAAAGGAGGCTTTGATTTTTGTCATATACCAAAATATTTACTATAAATGAAGAATTGGAACTTGTAAATTTGCTAGTCGAGATTATTTGGCTTGGCATTTTGTTGTAATCCATATTGTATGTATAGTCATTATGTATTGCTCATGCTTCATGTGTCTATCCTATAATTGTTAATTTTGTAGTTATGATATTTGATATTACAGATGTGTGTACATTCAGGTGTCCACAGCATGCCATTTCCATGATTATACATCCCAAAGACCAGATATCATTTCTTTCATCATATCTTATATCATAGTCAAGTAAATAGTGAGAGAGAGGGAGGGAGGGAGAGAGAGGTGGGAGAGAAAGAGGGAGAGAAGGAGGGAGACAAAGAAAGACAGAGGGAGAGAGACAGAGAGGCAGAAAGAGGTAGGAGGGACAAAAGCTACTAGTTAAGAAAGGATACACAGCAGATTCTTTTAATTCTGGTGAAACCCAGACCAGATCTCCTAACCAATGAAAGAGATTTGAAACATTACATAATGGGAAAAGTATTGCATAAATGTACATATATACGTTGTTAGGTAGTGGTTAAGATTTTTAATTAGAGATTTGGTATTCTCACCGTTTTCTGTTAATGATTTCTTTACATTTGGTTCAGTCAATAAACTACCCAGACCAATATCACCTGACAAGGACATTGAAATAGTGTTATGATTCATATCAATGGTGCAGTAATGTACTTACCGACAGCTATGCTTCCATCATCTTTAAGAAATATGTTACTGGGTTTAAGATTTCTAGTATGGTAAATTAATTAAAGAGTGATTATAAAGTTTCTTCACATTCATGATGACCTTAAATTAGGATGTGATGACTGTAAACTGTAGTTTAATATCATAAGGATTATATTGTAACTCAATAATGAAGTAATGGATTGAAACACAAAAAACAATGGGAAGGATAATTTATGTGAAATGGTGCAGGTAAAAAGGTTGTTGGTCATTCCAAACTAAAGTTATGAACATTTTTCTGAGGTTATGATGAACACGAATGACTTTTAGTAAAGAATTGATGCAGATGAAAAATGCATGGCTGGATGCATGGATAGCTGATTGTGATGAATAAATGAATTTTGATGACACAATGCTTGGAATGATTGCTATGATGCAGAAATATTACTACGACATAGAAACAACTTCACAACACATACTTGTGAATCACATGGCTTTTGTGAAGATAGAAAATGGCTTGGATTAGCTGCCCAACCCACTTCTGTAAAGTCTGGAAAGTAATATGAGATGACCCACTAACGTAGGACACTTGAGTATCTCACTGTAAATTAACTTAAATTGCATGCATGCATGTACGTACATAAGTATTTTTGCGTACGCATATTATGTTTAGTATAAAGTTTCTCGAGTTAGTGGGATCTGCATAACTACAGATCACAATTACATAACAGATATCATGGGACACCAGGTCAATTACAATTCAATGTAATATTATTAATACATTAATAATTATTACTATTACTGGGTATGACATCAGGCTCGGTGATTATAAATCTGATAGCACTCACAGGTGTGTTAAATTATAATCAAAATACAATTATAATTATATAAATTAAAAATTTATGTGGCAAGTACAGGACAATTAGTTTTTTCTATTATGATAATACAAACTTTTGCTGGTAAAAGAGAATATGTCTAATATATATATAAGTTCTGTACTTTCTGTTGATAGCCTATAATTATGTACACAATTATTTGGAAATCATAGGAGTATATTACTTACGTATATCTATGTACTTATATAGAAAGATCGGGAGGAACAAAGAATTTCCACTAATGGCATTAAGGAGTTATAAGTGTCAGGTGTACGTGAGATAAAGTACTTATATGTGATCTGTAACTGTAGGTATACATTTCCCATATGTGTAAATGTATATGTGGAGCATTAAAACTACATAGTATACAGAAAGATTAGTAAGTATACGTATATACATGCACATTCCACTAATGAAGTTATAGGCGTCAGATTGTCGGGTAAAGTACTTATATGTAATCTGGAACTCTAAGTATGCATATCCCACTAATGGAGTTATTAGCTGTGTAAATTTATAATATGGTGGAGCATTACATCTACATGTATGTACATAGTATATAGAAAGATTAGTAAGTATACGTATATACATGAACATTCCACTAATGAAGTTATGGGCGTCAGATTGTCGGGTAGAAGTACTTATATGTAATCTGTGACTGTAGGTATGCATTTCCCACTAATGGAGTTATTAGCATCATATATAGTGTAAATTTATATGTGGAGCATTACATCTACATGTATGTGTCCATACAAAAAGATCAGTAAGTAAATGCACTTTGTACTAATGAAGTTATAAGCCTCATGTGTATGTATGTGGAAGATTAACAATATTATGTTTTATTATGCAATCTGTGGTTAAATTACTCTCAACAAAAGCCTTGTAGGTATAGAGCATTTCTATACTATCTGTCATTCACTAATGGAATTACAAGTCTTACAATGTTATCCAGTGGTTGCCTGTCCATTAGATGGGTCTGTAAAAGTTTACCAATGTCACCTGTTGGAAAAATAATTATTAATTGTTTTATGCAACAGGTCACTTATCAGTTGCCATGTCAACCCATTAATATAATTTTATTATCATAGTAATTAACCTTGTGGAAAATATTCTGTTACTATGCAGAGAAATATGGCCGGTATCTAAGGAACAGATAATATTATTTGAAATACAAAACAAAGGATTATGAGTATTAAAACAGAAGTGAGAGTATTAAAGCAGGATTTCATACAGCGAGTGGGGAGGGGGGAGGGAGGAGGAATATCCCACCCTAGATTTCAAGCCAAATTTAGAGCCTAAAGTTAAACTATTTCCTGGGGGAGCATAACCCCCCCCCCCCCCCCCAAACCTTCCCAGGAGCAGTGCACTTCACATGAAACATTCTTTCCCCTAACAAAAAAAAATCGTGTATGAAACTCTGATCAAAGTGACTGAGTATGCAAGTACAAGATGCAAGTGTATCTTTGCATATGTACACAAGTACCTTTGTATCCCAGCTAATAAACACTTGGTGATATTTCGGAATAAAACCATAATTTTGGAATTTCAGTGATAAGATCTACGTTTAAACATTAATTGTAAGTGTTAAAAACTTTCAGTTCTATAAACCTCTTTTAATGCAGTATTAGCAGTAATTTCATCACTACATTCAATCTAAGAGAGATCGAAATACATTAGAATAGTATTCAGTTACATTCTAACATGTATGCAACCTTCTTAAGAGCATAATTTTGCTTGGTTTTAACATCTTGTACAAGATACACAGTGCCATGAGCCCCTCTACCTAAATCTGATATTAGCTAACAACAGGAGGAGCACTAGATATAAGGAACAGCATTGCATACAAGAAGTTACCTGGTAATTCTCCATAGTATATACATGTACTTGTACTTTTGCTTGTTTCAAAATCTTGTAAACATTATGACGTCATTAACGCCCACTCACTTAAATTAATAAAAATAATAAGATATATAGAGAAAAAAAACATCCCTATGATTGCTTTACAAATTTAAGTAAAGATAAACATATCTCTATGACTGCTTTGTGGTGTCCAGCATTCGGTAATCATGGCTGACTTTATCAAGCATGAAAGACAACAGCTTATTATTTTGATTATCTACTCTCCTGACCTTTCAAAGGACCTCGTAGAACTTTAGGAATATATTTCAGGCAGAATAGCTAGCTATTAGTTCCAGTTTCTACATAAGCTACACAGATTTCTTTCTGCTGCTGTGTAGAGCTTGATCAATGATCGCGCGTTCTTTTACGCGCCACGCCCATTAATTGACCAAGCCCCCGGGAATGATGTAACTTCCTTAACTACGTATACAACGCATACTCGCGTAAGTGGACACAAGAAAAAATATATATAATTATATATATAAACATACATCGAACCCGTGGGAAAGCAATCATAGGGATGGCCCTGCGGGCCATAAAAATATCCTAGTTATTAAACTATCACACACAATTTAGATCTGTTGGCACGATTATGTCTCAACTCAGTTTCTTGTTGTTTCTCTTCTGCTTCGATGTTTGAAGACTTCTTCAAATCGCTGACAAATCCGTCTTTCTCTATCTGCTCTTGTTTGCTTTTACCATTGATTGATTTACTTAATGGATGTTCAGTTACAAACTCGCTTTGTTTAATATCTAAACATCTCAATTCTTCTGCTGTGTCCTGCTGTATTGATGTATGAGGTTGGCATGAATGTGTTCTTGAAATTTTATTGTCCAGATGTTGAGAGCTCGCAAACTGTTCTGTTAATAAATTATCATCTTCATTATTACAAATTACTTCTCTAGATATGTTGACAGGGTGCTCTTCAACTAGTAAAGGAGGTCTTTGGTCTGAAGTAATGTTATCTTCAGAGTCTTGCATTGAGGGATGTGGTTTATCAATATCATTAGATATCCTGTTAGTTTCTTCAGTCCAAGCTTGTCTTAAAGTATTATAGTATAATGGAACCTGATCATGCCAGTATACTAAACGCATCTCCTCTGTGGGTATGTACTGTATCAACATTGCTTGAATCCATGGTACATATGTGCTATGAAGGCCTCTACCTTGTTTTAAGTCTATAAATATACGTACTGCTGTGTCTTCGTACCTTTGTGATATGTATTGATCCACTTCAGGTACCACTCTCCTTCTTCTCCATAATCTGAACATGTACAGTCTCTTTGTTAAAGTTTATTTATAGTTAGTTACCTTGGAAACCAACAAAAAATGAGTTTATAAAGGGTTAACATAACTTTTATTAATTGAGTTTGCAAAAGGTTAATAATAAGGCCATTGACCATTGGGCAATCATGGGTGGCAAAAAGAAGAAGAATGTTAAATTTACTCCAAAAGATAGTCAAAAAAAAGGATCTGGAGATACCAGACCAAAAGGAGGAGCTACACCAAGAGACGATCTAGAGGAACAGATAGATGACTTAGATATACAAGATATTGATGAAGAGGAGGATGAGGAGGAAGAGGAAGAAGTGAAGCCAAAACCAAAGGGGAGAGGAGAACAATTTCCAATATCTCTCGAAGATCCTTCTCAAAAAATATGTGATGTTAATGGACGAGAGGAGGATTATGGGGATGGTCTCGAAACAAGTTCATCATTGACATCAATGGAAGAGAAAAAATTGAGTCGTAAGGAAATGAAAAAACTAAAGAAAAAGGTAATTAAAATATGGCTACTTTTACAAGTCACGTGACCAGATGATCATATATTTGTTGATTAGGAGGACTATTTACGAAAAATGAAAGAGGAGGAAGATGGTGGCCAATTTGCTGTATCTCAACGACAAACTCAAATGCAAGCCAATCTGTATGAAAACATCAATGACATTAAGGTATGCAATGCTGTCAGGATATTTCAGGATACTTCAGGATATCTTCACTGATATTCAACCTGTATGATTTTTCTTTTTTTTGATTAGATTGAAAAGTTCTCTCTGTCAGCTCGTGGTAAAGATCTTTTTATAAATGCCGATCTCTTTGTAACTGCTGGAAGGAGATATGGTCTGGTAGGACCAAATGGGTAACTAAATATATCAAAGTTGTTTGTCATGATGACATAGATAATTAATGATAATGTAAGGGATCTTATTATCATGATCATAATGTTTATTTCTTTACAGAATGGGTAAAACAACATTACTAAAACACATTGCAGAGCGAAAGCTGACCATACCACCAAATATTGATGTACTCTACTGTGAGCAAGGTATATACAAAAATCAACTCATTCACCCTCCCTCCCTCCTTCATTCCCTTCCTCCTTCTCTCATTCCTTCACTCCTTCATTCCCTCCCTCCCTCCCTCACTCCCTCCTACCTCCCTTCTTCCTTCATTCCCTTCCTCCTTCTCTCCTCACCCCTTCACTCCTTCATTCCCTCCCTCCCTCCCTCCCTCTCTCCCTCCTACCTCCCTTCTTCCTTCATTCCCTCCCTCCCTCTCTCCCTCCTACCTCCCTTCTTCCTTCATTCCCTTCCTCCTTCCCTCCTCACCCCTTTACTCCTTCATTCCCTCCCTCCCTCCCTCCCTCACTCCCTCCTACCGCCCTTCTTCCTTCATTCCCTTCCTCCTTCTCTCCTCATTCCTTCACTCCTTTATTCCCTTCACTCCTTCATTCCCTTCCTCCCTCCCTCCCTCACTCATCCCCTGCCTCCTTCATTTCCTTTCTCCTTCTCTCTTTCTCTCTCCCTCATTTCTTTCCTCCGCTCTCTCATATCTCTCTCATTATTGCTATTGGCTATCACTTGCAGAGGTTGAAGTAGGAAAGATGTCAGCTATTGAGACTGTTCTTCGTGCCGATGTAAAAAGAGTAAACCTCTTAGAAGAAGAGCAAAAGCTTCTAGCTGAAACTGATGATAAAAACAGTGATAGACTAGCACAAGTCTACGAAGAGCTGCAGGCAATTGGAGCAGACTCAGCTGAATCAAGAGCTAGGAGAATATTAGCTGTAAGTATACAAGACTTTGACCTATAAGTATACTAAACTTTCACCTGTAAATATACTAGACTTTCACCAGTAAGTATACTGGAATATACTAAAATTTCACCTGTAAGTATACTTTCACCCGTAAATATACTGGATTATAATAAACTTTGACCTGTAAGTATACTGGAATGTACTAAACTTTGACCTGTAAGTATACTAGACTTTCACCTGTAAGTATACTGGAATATACCAAACTTTAATCTGTAAGTATACTAGACTTTCGCCTATAAGTATACTAGAATGTTATCAGCTATGAGTGTTATAATTTCAGGTATTAAAAGACACATTTTATCATTTTCTTAGGGACTTGGTTTCACAAAGGAGATGCAGGAACGCTCAACTATCAAATTTTCTGGTGGATGGAGAATGAGAGTTTCACTGGCTAGGTAAAAATGAATGTGGTTAAGTGTATATTTTATCTTATCTTTTTTATAGAGCATTGTTTATGGAGCCAACATTACTATTACTGGATGAGCCTACAAATCACCTGGATCTCAATGCTGTCATCTGGCTTGATAGGTAAGTTGTCACATGATTAATGATTATATCATGTGACTAATCACATGTAAAACATTGTTACTTTGTATGTATATATCCTATAGTTACCTTCAGTCATGGAAGAAGACGTTACTAGTTGTGTCACATGACCAAAATTTCCTGAATGACGTATGTACAGATGTAATTCATTTAGGTCTGTATTATTTAAATTATTGTATTTTTATTTTTAATGTCTGAATAGTTTTTCCTGTTATATGTTACTGGCTATGGGTAAACTTATCCTCATACCAATGCTCTTTAAGATGGCGGAGAAAAAGAGCCTGGATTCAACTGTTTGCGCATGTGCTAATTAACATGCAAAATTTCATGTGGTCACTAAAGGGTGTGACAGTTTGTAGTACATAATAACATAGCCAAGATCTGCTCCTGGTTTGGAGCATGATCAGGATATCCAAGGTGCTATACAGAACAGAAATCACTGGATTGAAACTACCCATATTGATTATACTACTGATTTTCAGCTAAATGAAACAGAAAGATTACGATAATGTCACAGTCGCATCAGAAATCTGGAAAATTTAAAGTTAATCAGTGCATGTGCAAACATTTTAATTCAGGCTCTTTTTCTCCACCATCTTAAAGAGTCTGGGTATGAGGCTATGGGCAAACCAGGGTGATGGCTCATGATAATTTGACCAAATGCTTAGATTTTAATAGTCTCTATTTGGTCATGTTGTACAGGAAGCAAACTAAACTTGGTATCTAAGAGAAACAATATTTGCTCTTCCAGGATACCAAATTTAGTTGTCTTCATGTACTTAACAACCAAATAGTAATCATTTTGTTTGTGAAAAATTATTTTAAGCTATCAGTGTGGTTTTTACTAGTGTTTTTTTTGTTTGACAATAATGAGCACATTTAGTTATAGTATGACTAGTTTATCACAATTTTTTAATTAACTTAGGTAATATTAAGCTTACTAAAAGGGTTTTAGTTTTAGTTAACTAACTAAAAGTACCCATTATTGGCCAATTTTCATTTTAGTTATTTATAGTTATTGCTATAGTTTAGTTAACAATCCTTTACTAAAAGGGTTTTAGATATAGTAATAGTTAACTAAAACAACACTAGTTTTTACCATAATCAGTCACATGTATAGTATAGTATTGACCTAATGCCATGTATTTGACAGTTAATTGAAATTTTGTATATAGATCAACAGAAGCTGTTCTATTACCGTGGCAACTACAATGACTTCAAGAAGATGTACAAACAACAATTGTCTCAACAAGAAAAGGCATACGATAAACAGGTACTCAAAACAGCAGGTGCAATTATACATGTAATTATAACCAGTACATGTAATTATAACTAGTACATGTAATTATAACTAGTACATGTAATTATAACTAGTACATGTAATTATAACCAGTACATGTAATTACATGTAATTATAACCAGTACATGTAATTATAACTAAAGTCCATTCGCGTTCACTTTGCCACCGAAAATTATGCGTGGGAGAAAATTCTGAGAAAAAAATTTATTTGCATATGCAAATTAAATTTTTGTGGTGTGATTTATTGGCAGGTGACGCCCGCCAAACCATGTGTAAACTTATTTGGCATATTACAGAGATTTTAAAATGATTTTTTACTGGGTATATATATATATAATATTTTTAACAAAATCAAAGAAACAAAATTATTGTTGTATACAGCTATAATATTAAAACATGAGTACTGGTATATAAGAGATCCAGATCTTCAATTCCATCCACCTCTGAATCAACTGTGGCACAGTAAGTTGCCAAAAAGCCTGGAAGAGGTATATGCCACACATCACAGACAAAATACATTATAGAAAATGTACGACGATTTTTTGAAGAGGAGAAGAAGGCCAAGAGATCAACATTAATTAAGAGACAGAGTAGTAGACAGGACAGCCAAAGATCAGATGGACTTCTGAAGACTCCAGCGTTAATAAAATACTTATATAAAATACTATATATATATATATATAATGATATTACAGTGTTTTCACTTACATTTTCTTGGCCGTTTTCCTTCTATTGTTTAGGGAGCACACGTGACAAAATTAATTACATTCCATGTGGTCAATGGGTAATACAGCTAACTCTTTCTTTATACGTTTAATAACTGTCAAAAAAATATCGTTAGAACCGTGTGACTGTCAGCAGTCTAATAAACTTTGTAATATTGAAATTGGTTGAACAATTAGAAAGTTATTTCAATTTTTCTGATGGCAAAGTGAAATCAAATAGACTTTAGTACATGTAATTATAACCAGTACATGTAATTATAACTAGTACATGTAATTATAACCAGTACATGTAATTATAACTAGTACATGTAATTATAACCGGTACATGTAATTATAACTGGTACATGTAATTATAACTAGTACATGTAATTATAACTAGTACATGTAATTATAACCAGTACATGTAATTATAACTAGTACATGTAATTATAACCGGTACATGTAATTATAACTAGTACATGTAATTATAACCGGTACATGTAATTATAACTGGTACATGTATTATATTTGTTGCATTAGCAAAGAGAGATTAAAAACAAAAAAGCTCAAGGTCAATCCAAGAAGCAAGCAGTAAGCTAGTTGAATTTTCAAGTGATTGATGTATTACATTTATCCTTTTGACTTCAGGAAGCTAGTGTTAAATCTGCAACAGCTAAATCAAAGAAGAAAAAGGTACACTAGAGGTCACTTCCATTCATTATGACCTCAGACTAAATGTCACTTCCAATCATCATAACTCAGACTTACATTCACCATGACCTCAGACTAAAGGGCATTCACACACATCATGACCTCAGACTAAAGGTCACTTACATTCATCATGACCTCAGACTAAATGTCACTTCCAATCATCATGACTCAGACTTACATTCACTATGACCTCAGACTAAAGGGCATTCAGATTCATCATGACCTCAGACTAAAGGTTACCATGACCTTAGACTAAAGGTCACTTACAATCATCATGACCTCAGACTAAATGTCACTTCCAATCATCATGACTCAGACTTACATTCACTATGACCTGACTAAAGGGCATTCAGATTCATCATGACCTCAGACTAATGGTTACTATGACCTTAGACTAAAGGTCACTTACAATCATCATGACCTTACAGTGACTTACACTAAAGGACATTACTTCAGTTTGGAATGACCAAAAATCCATTTTCATACAATTATCCTTTCCTTGTATGTAAAATTCTATCCATTGCTTGAGTTACATTATTAACCTTATGACATTAAACTATACACTATATAATCATCGCAACCTAATTTTGAGGTCATCACGAGTGTGTAATAATTATTATTACTGTTGTAGTGTATTTAGTGTCCTTAACAATCTCTCTTCTCCCTCTTTCAATTTCTTCTTTCTCAGGGTGGTACTACTAGTAACATTGATGATGAAGACGATGGTCCCTTAGAGTTATTACAAAAACCAAAAGAATATAAAGTCAGATTTATATTTCCAAATCCTCCTCCACTCAACCCACCCATCTTGGGAGCTTATGGTAAGTCTTGACTTCTTCTCTCATGCACTTACTTCTCTTTATCTAAGATGTTACCTTTGCTTATCCTGGTAATCCCAATCTTTTTGAACACTTGGAATTTGGTATCAACATGGAATCCAGAGGTACAACCATGCTAATAATAATAGATAATTTTTTTGTGATATAATTATAACCATTTGTCTTGATTTTTAGTGGCTGTAGTTGGTCCCAATGGAGTAGGTAAATCCACATTCCTAAACTTGTTGTTGGGAAGACTGGAACCAGTGAGTATGAGAATCAGGCTATTGTATGATGTTTTAATAATTTTATACATGTACTTTAGATTACTGGAGAGATAAGAAGAAACCATCGTTTAGTAAGTATTTTGTACATGTATTTCCTTGTCAGGGTCAACCAAGTTCACATAGATCTTTAAATCTGCCATTGTCCCTTGAGTTCCTAAATTGGTCTGTAGATCTGCTTTAGTGATGCACCGATAATTGGATCGGTAATCAGTATCGCTCATTATTGGCCATTATTTTTAGTATCGGTATCAGTTATTTTGTATAGATGTAACCGATATTGTAATAAATGTACCAATAATGTCATATCCTGTGATTAATGCTATAATCACAAGAAATGACATTGTTGGTACACTTAATTACTCTTATGATACTAGTAATTATTGAGAAAATGCTCTTATTCATTGAAAGAACCAGAAGGTAGATATAATATCAGATCTGTATCGGTACATATCTAAAGTATTTGGAATATCAGTAAATCTATTATCAGTACATCACTAATCTGCTTAATATTAACTGTTACAATGTACTATAAAGGTTCATTATGACCTCAGAAAAATGTTCATAACTTTAGTTTAAAATGACCAACAATCTTCCTACCTGTGTTTTTTTTCGTGCAATTATCCCTCTGCTATTCAATCCATAGCTGAGTTACAGTATAATCATGTATTAACCTTATGACAATAAACTATACACTATAGTACATATAAACCTAATTTTGAGGTCATTGTGAAGTGAACAGACTTTAGTTTTAGTAACCCAATTCAGCCTTTGTTTTCTATTAATTACATCATCATCTTTAAAAGCAAATAGAACATCAAAAAGGATTAGTTAGAACAATGTTTGTAGCCATAGTTTCACTTCCTTTGACTACATCATTTATTCTTCTCTAGCGTATTGGTGTGTACAATCAACATGCTGCTGACCAGTTAGAACTAACAGAGACTCCTATAGAATATCTCCAGGTAAAACTTTACTGCAAAAATGAATCAACATGTAATAGTATACATACATGTATATTAGTGTACATGTATCAACTAATGTATTGGTTGGTATGTGGTTGAAAGAATGCTTACACTTTATTGTGACTACAAAAATAAAATTATTGAATCATGTATTGGTTAATGTGGTTGAAAGAATGAAAATTGCAGTTTGTTGTGGATACATGTGCACATGTAGTAATTATATTATTATGTGTAAATAAGTTATTTTAAGCCAGAAAACATTATTGGGGAGTGATACTCACTTTAGTCCTATTAACATCAAAGGAAGGAGTTAGAGTACTCTGTACTCTAACTGGCTTCTGCTTTACCTTAGCCTGTACTCTAAACATATACATATATATATACATATACATTATATATATATATATATAATATATATATACTATATATATATAATATGTAGTATGCTAATAGGTTCTATATACTGAATATAGGACCCGAGTTTTGTGTCCGAGGATGTGATATAGCCTGAGCCTGTGAGGGCTATAACACATCCGAGGACACAAAATGAAGGTCCATATAGGACTTATTAGCATACTATATATAATATATTGTATAATGGTGACATCTCCTGCATAGTGTGCACATGGAAGGTCTATATATATATATATATGAACCTCACCACATCAAAGGGATGATGTCACCATCATACTATAATATATATCCTTGCGATTTACTATTCTATAAAAAATAGAGTACAAATAGTAACCATGTTAATGTACTCTATTATCAATTGACTTGCACTTATCCTGTCTAACAGAAACAATTAAGTGGTTGGCGTATGTTTGCAAACCTTCTTTGTGTATCCAATATGATATAGAACTAATAGTTGATTATAGTACAAGTGTATTATATTATCACTATGCAGTCATATTAATCAGTGATTAGTGTTATTACAGTAATAATTATTAATATTCATTCATTAGCGTTGTTTTAATGTGGAGTATCAAATGGCTCGTAAAACCCTTGGTCGCTATGGGTTACCAGGACATGCTCATACCATCAAAATAAGAGACTTATCTGGTAAGCTCACTCACAATTTTTCTGGTAAAGAGAACACACACACACAACAAGAGATAAGTAAAGCTAAGTGTAAATTGTTGTTTAAAAAATATATTTTCTTCTCAGGAGGACAAAAGGCTCGTGTAGTATTTGCTGACATTTCTCTGATGCAGCCCGATATTTTGATATTGGTGAATAGGATTGTTAAAAAGACAAGTATTTGAATTAGATTCTCTTTGTATTTTATCTTGTAGGATGAACCTACAAATAACTTGGACATTGAATCCATTGATGCATTAGCTGAAGCTATGAACAACTTCACTGGAGGTAAATACTCAATGATAATCTTTCATATTGTCATAATTTTAATTGCCAAATTTTTAACTACTAAATTTGAACAGTAGATATTTGTTTTCACTTACGATCTAGTTTGAGACTGATAGATTATTGAAAGCTGTAAGATGTGTGTGAAAAGAAGTTTTATACAACATAAAATTACGTAGATTCACTAGTATCATGGTTTTACTAATAATAATTATGAAGGTGATGTTGCATAGTTTAGCAGTGAAAAGCTAGTCATTACTAAAACAACACTAATTATTGTGTAAGTTAGTTGCAGTGAGAAACTATAACTACCAGACAGTGGTCATTATTGTGATACTTAAACAACACTAATTATATAATTATACTTCCTTTCTCACAGGTGTAATAATAGTTAGTCATGACGCTCGTTTGATCCAAGAGACAGAATGTACTCTATGGGTCATTGAAGATAAACAAATTAATGAGATTGATGGAGATTTTGATGACTATAAGAGAGAAGTGTTACTGTCTTTAGGAGAGCTAGTAGACTGACCTATCTTTCTTTTCTTAAAATCATATTTATTTATTATGACCTATTCATATTATCTGTATCATTTTTGTAACTATGAATTAAAATATCGTAAATTATCATTATATAAATAAAAATGGTGAGGTTTAAAAACATAAACAGTATAAAACAGACATATTTTGTGTATATAGAAATGTACATGCATATTCAAATATTAATACCTGAAGTCAGTCTATATATTAATTAATTAAACACGATGAAATTAAATTAATCTTTCTATATTTCTGTCTTCTGCATTGTTATGAGTTTCATGTTTCCGCTCTGTGTCTGCAGGACGGTATGATCCATGTCGTTTGTTATATCTTCTCTTTTTAACTGTAACCACTACTATAATTATTACAATAGCACTGATAAGCATTATTGTAATGATGCTAACAGGGATTGCAATGGATAATACATTATTGTTATCTTCTACACCTAGGCCTCCTATCATTGTCAAACAATCTGTTCCAGTGTATCCTTCATCACAAATGCAGGAATATGATCCATTCGTGTTCACACAAGTGCCATTGTTACACACACTACTGGCATCCTCACATTCATTGATAACAGTATCACAAGCTTCTCCTGTGTATCCAATGTCACACTCACATTCATAGCCTCCTGCAGTAACAACAACACATTCACCTTGTTGACAAGGAGGAGAGCAGTTATCAACAATAACTGTATCGCAAAAATCTCCAGTATAGCCAGGAGAACAGAGACATGTATATCCTCCATTGGTGTTGGTACATACGCCAGTATTTGCACATTGGTCTGTTTTCGTGCTGCATTCATTTATGTCATCATCACAAACGTCACCTGTGTAACCTGTTCCAGTACAATTACACGTCACATTACCTTCACTGGATTCAATACACACACCACGTACACATGGAGACTCACTACAACCTGCTGAAACTGGAGTATCACATGTCTGTCCAGTGTATCCTTCAGTACATTCACAAACAAACTTGTCAAACTGGTCAATACAAGATCCACCATTCTGACACGGGTTTGGATCACATTCGTCTACTTCGATATCACATATGTCACCAGTGTAACCTGGGACACAATGACACTCACTGCCGGTTAAAGTACTAGTACAAGTAGATCCATTTACACAAGGATTTGGGTCACAGTAGTCTATCAGCTGGTCACATTGTTCTCCTGTGTAACCTAAATCACATTCACATACATAGCCATTAATATCGTCTATACAAGAGCCATTGACACATGGATCTGGACTGCAATCATTAATGTTAGTTGAACAGTTCTGGCCTGTATACCCCACTGAACATATGCATATATATTCTGATTCATTCATTTGACACGTACCATTTTCACAAGGATTCACGTCACATGGGTCTGTTATTAGAGTATCACAATTCACTCCAGTGTAGATTGGTGAACATATACAGATGAATTCTCCAGGTGGAGGATTTACTACATCAACACCTTGCTCTGGAGGAAGTTGTTCCAACAGTAAAGTAAGGTTTGTATTACTGTCTAGACATAGTCCCTCATTCATGCATGTTTCATTCTCACATTCATTGATATCAGTTTCACACTGAGGCCCAGTGTATCCTACTGAACACATACACTCCACTTCTCCTTCTCCTTCTTGCACACAACTACCTCCATTCAAACAAGAACTAGGAGTGCATCCTGTGAAATTCTCACACATTTCACCAGAGTATTGTGGAGAACACAAACATATATAGTCACCAGGAGGAGGGAGAACGATACTAACTTCTTGTGGTAGATTTAGAGCTGAAATATTCGTATTACTCTCAATACACATTCCATCATTCTCACATAGTATCAACAAGCATTCATCAATGTCTGTTGAACATGTGGCGTCTGTGAAGCCTAATGGACATAAACAAGAAAATGACATATCTTCACTTATACAAGTGCCATCATTATCGCAAGGATTATCTCCACATGGATCTATATCAAAACTGCAATTATTTCCTGTGTAACCTGATCCACATATACACATGTATGAATCTTCATGAATAATGCAAGTTCCACCATTATCACAGGGATTACCTGCACACACATCAATCAATGGTATACTGCAGTTTGCTCCAGTGAAGTCCAGAGAACATACACATGAATATGACCCTTCTTCCTCAACACATGTTCCACCATTATCACACTGAGATGAATCACATATTTCAACAGCCGTGTCACAAGTGACACCAGTGTACATTGGAGGACACATACATAAGAGGGTACCAAAATCATCGACAGCACAAGACCCTCCATTCAAACAGGGATTTGTATCAAAACAAGCCAGTGGGATATCACATAGTTGCCCAACATAGTTAGGATCACAGAGACAAGTAAACTCTCCTACATCCACTTCTGGGATATCAATATTAACATCATCGGGAATAATATTGTCTTCTTTTAGGCTCTCTAATGTAGTTTGACTCTCAATACACACACCATTGTTCATACAAGGGCTTGGAGAGCATTCATTTGTATCATTTTGACATTCATCCCCACTGTAACCTACAATACATTCACATGTGAAACTGCCGTTGACAAATGCAATGCAAGTACCATTATTCATACATGAGTCAGACGAACATATATCCTGAATTTCGCAAATATATCCTACAAAACCCTCTGGACACAAACAAGTGAATTCTCCAAGTGGGGGGTTTATGATATCAGCATCTTGTCCTATAGGAAGTTGTTCTGACAATAAAGTAATGTTTGTGTTGCTCTCTATGCACAGTCCCTCATTCAAGCATGTCACATTCTCGCATTCATTGATGTCAATAGAGCACATGTCTCCTGTATAGCCAGGGTTACACAGACAATTGAACCCTCCAAAGAGGTCTTGACATATTGCATCATTCATACAGGGATCTGGTGAGCAATGATCTATTTGTAAAGAACAGATATCTCCAGTGTATTCGGCCGTACACAAACACTCAAAATCAGTTTCGGTTAATAAACATGTTCCATTATTCTTACAAGGAGAATTAGAACAGGCATCGATAATCTCGTCACAGGTAAAACCAGTATATTCAGCAGGACAATTACAAATAAATGTGTCATTAGTAGCTATACAAGTGCCATTATTCTCACATGGGTCTGATTGACATACGATATCAATTGTTTCGTATTGACAAAAATTGCCATAAAAAAATGGTGGACACATACAGAGGTATGCATCAAAACTAATTACCTCACATGTTGCACTATTTTCACATTCATTGAACTCACATGGATCAAATTCTGTATCACACACATCACCTGTGAAGAACATAGGACACACACATTGGTAGTTGTTCTCCAAACCTGTTTCGATACAACTTCCACCGTTCTGACAAGGATTTGGCATACACACATCACTTTCAATAGGTACATCACATATGACTCCAACATAATTTTCTGTACAAATACACTGAAACATTCCCAATGGCGGAAGAAACATTGATATATTATTTGCATCTTGATCTGGAGGAATGACACCTGCTAATTCATCAATTGTAGTGTTACTCTCAATACAGGTACCGTTATTCAGACATGGGTCATTGTCACATTCGTCAATATCTGTTAGACAAGTTAAACCTGTCAAACCAGTTGGACATATACACTCAAATTTGCTACCATTACTCTGGCATGTAGCATTGTTTTCACAAGGACTAGGGAGACAAGGGTCTTGTATCATTTCTGTTTCACAGAAAGGTCCAGTGAATTCAGCTGGACATATGCATTCATATTGGCTACCATTACTCTGACATGTTGCTTCGTTTTCACAAAGACTAAAGAGACAAGGGTCTTGTATTATTTCTGTTTCACAGAAAGATCCAGTGAATTCAGCTGGACATATGCATTCATATTGGCTACCATTACTTTGGCATGTAGCATTGTTTTCACAAGGACTAGAGAGACAAGGGTCTTGTATTATTTCTGTTTCACAGAGAGGTCCAGTGAATTCTGCTGGACATATGCATTCATATTGGCTACCATTACTCTGACATGTTGCTTCGTTTTCACAAAGACTAAAGAGACAAGGGTCTTGTATTATTTCTGTTTCACAGAAAGATCCAGTGAATTCAGCTGGACATATGCACTCAGTAAGTACAAGAGGTTTGATGGAACCACTACCACTTTCAGCTTCGTTGTTTGCTAAAACACATGTACCTCCATTCATACAAGGGGTAATATCACAAAGATGAATATCACATTGAGATCCTGTAAACTCATCTTCACACATACACAGGGCCAGCCCATTTTCAATCACACATGACCCTCCATTAAAGCAAACATGTGTATCACAAGGATTAACAAAGATGTCACAGTATTTTCCGGTGTAAAATTGTGGACACACACATACAAATTCACCTGGATCAATTAATGCTATTCCACTACCCGAGCCCACAATATCAATTGAACTTTCAAAACACGATCCACCATTAAGACAAGGTTCTGTGTCACATTCATTAATATCAATATCACAGTTTTTCCCTGTATATCCCAATGAACAAAGGCACACATAATCAGTTCCTGTATCTAAACATGTCGCTCCATTAACACATGGGACTGAGACCATACATTCATCTACAAATTCACAATTGTTGCCATAGTAACTATCGGAGCAAGTACAGTTGTAATCCCCTTGAAGATTGAGAATGTTACATGTACCATTATTTTCACAAGGAGTCTCATTGCAAGAGTCATTTGATAACTGTGAACAGAACTTGCCTGTGAGGTGTGGTGGACAAATACATTCATGTATCATTTCTTCTTGATTGTTGATACACGTAGCACCATTCATACACTGGTAACCATCCATGAAGCAGAAGTCAATTAATTCACAGTGTTCACCTGTGTTACCTGGTCTACACTCACAGACATACTCATCGCCCTCTGGATTACAAGTACCCATAGCTTGGCAAGGATTTGGATCACAAGGATTGAACACCAACTCGCAAAGAAAACCAGTAAAACCAGTTTCACATAAACAAGTAAAGTTGGTGAGAGATAGAGGCATGCATGTAGCATTATTAAAGCATGGGTTCTCTATGCAGATATCAACAGATATATTACACAGATCTCCTTCGTAATCCTCAGTACATAAACACTGGTATCCACCCATGATGTTCTGGCAAGTTCCATCATTCAAACAAGAAATATTTTCACAATGGTCAATTGGAGTTTCACAGAAATTTCCAGACCAGTCTGGTGTACATTGGCACATATAGTTATTAATGAGATCGTTACAAGTTGCATTGTTCCTGCAAAGGTTACCAATGCAATCATCAATATCATCTTCACATAAAGACCCGAAGTACCCAGTCTCACAATCACACGTAAATCCATTGGGAAGGTCTGTACAGTTTCCATTAATGCAAGGACTAGGATCACAGCTGTTATTAATATCCACTGTGCATTTGGGACCAGTTAATCCAGATGGGCACATACAGACTGGTCCTTGAGGAGTGTTAATACAGGTCCCTCCAAATTCACATTCTAAAACATTTGGGTCACTACAAAAATCAATGATATCATCACACATGATTCCCGTGTAGCCCGCACTACAGCTGCAAGAGAACCCACTGACTTCCAGTAAACAGGTAGCATTGTTTTCACAGGGATCAGGATAACAGTAGTCAATATCTTGACAAAGAGAACCAAGATATCCTGGAGCACATGAACACAAGACATCATCAATCATATCGATACAAGTTGCATTATTGAAACATGGGTCAGATGCACACTCATCAATTTCGATATCACACAGTTCACCCTCGAATCCTGGGATGCACAAACACATTGGATTAAAGTTGATATTTAAACAAGTTCCATTGTTTGCACAGATAACATCAAAGCAAGGATCATATGGTGTCTCGCATTTGGGACCTGTGAATCCAGGAATGCATGCACAAATATATGTATAGTTTGCAGTGTCACTACATGTTCCATTATTTTGACAAGGGTTTGGATAACATTGAGTTTGCATTTCACACAAGGAACCAGTAAAACCATGAGGACAAATACATATGAAAGGCTGAAGATCTCCAGAAAACCCAGAACCAAGTAGCAGAGACTCTCCTGAACTGTCAATAGTATCCACACAAGTGCCGTTGTTAAAACACGGAGAATTATAGCAACTCAGAATTTTGATGTCACAGAATTGACCAGTAAAACCTTCTGGACACAGACAAGTAAGAATATCAATGCCATCTTGACATGTTGCTCCATTCTCACATGGATCAAAGACACAGTCATTGATGTTTGTTGCACATGTATCTCCTGTGTATCCTAGAGGACAGTCACACTGGAAACCATTAACCATATCACTACATGTGGCTCCATTCTCACATGGATCAGAAGAACATTCATCAATATCTATTCCACATGTATCTCCTGTGTATCCTAGAGGACAGTCACACTGGAAACCATTAACCATATCACTACATGTGGCTCCATTCTCACATGGATCAGAAGAACATTCATCAATATCTATTCCACATGTATCTCCTGTGTATCCTAGAGGACAGTCACACTGGAAACCATTAACCATATCATTACATGTGGCTCCATTCTCACATGGATCAGAAGAACATTCATCAATATCTATTCCACATGTATCTCCTGTGTATCCTAGAGGACAGTTACACCGGAAACCATTAACCATATCACTACATGTGGCTCCATTCTCACATGGATCAGAAGAACATTCATCAATATCTATTCCACATGTATCTCCTGTGTATCCTAGAGGACAGTTACAGTTGAAACCATTAACCATATCACTACATGTGGCTCCATTCTCACATGGATCAGAAGAACATTCATCAAAATCTATTCCACATGTATCTCCTGTGTATCCTAGAGGACAGTCACACTGGAAACCATTAACCATATCATTACATGTGGCTCCATTCTCACATGGGTCAGAAGAGCATTCATCAATATCTATTCCACATGTATCTCCTGTGTATCCTAGAGGACAGTTACACCGGAAACCATTAACCATATCACTACATGTGGCTCCATTCTCACATGGATCAGAAGAACATTCATCAATATCTATTCCACATGTATCTCCTGTGTATCCTAGAGGACAGTTACAGTTGAAACCATTAACCATATCACTACATGTGGCTCCATTCTCACATGGATCAGAAGAACATTCATCAATATCTATTCCACATGTATCTCCTGTGTATCCTAGAGGACAGTCACACTGGAAACCATTAACCATATCACTACATGTGGCTCCATTCTCACATGGATCAGAAGAACATTCATCAATATCTATTCCACATGTATCTCCTGTGTATCCTAGAGGACAGTCACACTGGAAACCATTAACCATATCACTACAAGTGGCTCCATTCTCACATGGATCAGAAGAGCATTCATCAATATCTATTCCACATGTATCTCCTGTGTATCCTAGAGGACAGTTACACTGGAAACCATTAACCATATCACTACATGTGGCTCCATTCTCACATGGATCAGAAGAACATTCATCAATATCTATTCCACATGTATCTCCTGTGTATCCTAGAGGACAGTCACACTGGAAACCATTAACCATATCACTACATGTGGCTCCATTCTCACATGGATCAGAAGAACATTCATCAATATCTATTCCACATGTATCTCCTGTGTATCCTAGAGGACAGTCACACTGGAAACCATTAACCATATCACTACAAGTGGCTCCATTCTCACATGGATCAGAAGAGCATTCATCAATATCTATTCCACATGTATCTCCTGTGTATCCTAGAGGACAGTTACACTGGAAACCATTAACCATATCACTACATGTGGCTCCATTCTCACATGGATCAGAAGAACATTCATCAATATCTATTCCACATGTATCTCCTGTGTATCCTAGAGGACAGTTACACTGGAAACCATTAACCATACCACTACAAGTGGCTCCATTCTCACATGGATCAGAAGAGCATTCATCAATATCTATCCCACATGTATCTCCTGTGTATCCTAGAGGACAGTTACACTGGAAACCATTGACCATATCACTACATGTGGCTCCATTCTCGCATGGATCAGAAGAGCATTCATCAATATCTATTCCACATGTATCTCCTGTGTATCCTAGAGGACAGTCACACTGGAAACCATTAACCATATCACTACATGTGGCTCCATTCTCACATGGATCAGAAGAGCATTCATCAATATCTATTCCACATGTATCTCCTGTGTATCCTAGAGGACAGTCACACTGGAAACCATTAACCATATCACTACAAGTGGCTCCATTCTCACATGGATCAGAAGCACATTCATTAATATCCAAGTCACAAAGCATACCAGTATATCCAGCAGTGCAGTTACATTGGAAACCACCAATAAGATCAATACAATTACTTGCATTAATGCATCGATCAGGAGAGCAGTCATCTATATTCGTCTCACAGGTGTCACCTGTGTATCCAACAAGACATACACACTCAAAGGAATTGATTTTATCAATACATGTGGATTCATTACTACATGAATTTGAAATGCAATCATCAATATCCACTTCGCAAAAGACACCTGTAAATCCAGGTAAACAGTTGCACATAACGTCCTTCATATTCTCTGATTCGCATGTACCATTGTTACAATAATCTTGAGGCAATGTATCGGTACAAGGGTTAATTGGTGTTCCACACAACATCCCTGTATGGGTGTCAGGACATATACACAAAGTGTCATTTGCCTCATCCACACAAGTTCCCCCATTCATACAAGGATCTGGTGAACATTGGGTTTTAATTTCACATCTATTTCCAATAAATCCTTGGGGACAAACACAATCGTAAAACTGAGGGGGTGGGTAGTCACCCGAGAAAAAACCAGACAAACCAAGTAATAAAAATTCATCATCAATGCACGTCCCTCCATTCAAACAAGGTTCTAAGTTACATGGTGGTATTATAATGTCGCAGTTCATTCCTGTGTAGCCTTCGTAACAAGCGCACTGGTAATTATTGACACCATCAATACATGTGCCACCATTGATACAAGGTTCATCAGCACAGTCATTGACATTCACACTACAGTTATCACCAGAGAAACCCACAATACAATCGCATGTATATGATGCAATACCATCTATACAAGATCCACCATTATCACAAGCTCCTTGAAAGCAATCTGGGATATTGTCAGAGCAAGTTTTACCAGTAAAACCAGTTAGGCAGCTGCAAGTGTAATCATTGAAAAGGTCTGTGCATGAACCATTATTGAGACAGGGCATTGTGTCACATTCGTTGATATCAGTCTCACAGTTATCTCCTGTGTAACCTGCAATACAAATACAGCTATACTCCTCACCCTGTCCGATAACACACGATCCATTATTTATACAAGGTTCCGAAACACAAGGGTTAATAAAATCTTCACAGTATGTTCCAGTGTATGATGGGGGACAAATACATTGGAATGGATTACTTATACAAGTTCCACTGTTTCCACAAGGATCAGTCACACACTCGTCAATGATTATGTTACAATTGTTACCAGCATAACCAGGTGGACAGACACATTGAAAAGAATCAAACAAATTGATGCAAGATGTTGCATTATCGGGACATGGCTCAGTATCGCAACTGTTCATCAACTGACAGCCTTGTTGAGTATTGTAAGTTGATATGTCAAAAGGTTGTTGTGCAGAAAATAGAGATACTAGTTTGTTACCTAGCAACAAACTACGTACACACCCTCTCAAGTAATCTTTACTAGCTGATTCAGAATTGCTCAGTGTTTCAATGTCATCAACTCCTCCGATACTCATAATAATGACATCATTATTATTACGTACATATGGTTGAGAGACAATTGTTGTCTGTGTGAAACCATCAAGAGTTATACTGACAGTAGTATTTGTCTCTGATTCTATGTCACTGCTGATAGTCCATGCGATTACATGCCATTGTCCTGTACTCACAAACAAGGGGTGTTCAACTACCACAGGAACTGTATAAAAAAGACAAAAATCAAAGTCACATGACAATCACATGACACACATCACTTACTTCCTGATATTGCAGTTCTTAACTGGATAGTTCCGTTAATTATCTCAATCGTTATGTAATCTCCAGTAACTGCATCATTGAGATACCAGCTTCCATAAACCAAGATGGCTGATATATCAATGGTACGAAAGGACAATGAACCACCGTCATCTAGTTGTATCAGCTGTGAGTTTACTGTGACTTCAATATAGCTGTTGTCACCTTGAATAGTCATTGTATTGTCTATATGGAAAGGTATTGTAAAATGAGTAATCCAACTAATAAAATGTAATTACAAAGGTCATTCATGTTCATTAGAAAAATATTCATAACTGTTTGGAATGACCACTTCACTATTTTCACATGACCATCCTTCCCATTCTTTTTTGTATAAATTAAATTTCAATCCATTAATTACTTCATTATTGAGTCACAGTATAATTATGACATTAAACTGTACACTATATTACATATAAAGTGAATGCATATAAAGTGAATTGTGAATGCAAACAGACTTACGATTGGCAACCTAAATTATTAACATTATAAAGTAGTTTGCATGTGTACATACATACCTTCAGTGCAATTGGTGCCAGTAAAGTCTGATACACACTGACATGTGTATCCACTCCAGCTGGAAAGACATTCACCATTATCACATGGATTGGGTGAACAAACAGCCTCTCTTGGACATCCAGCTTGAGATGGATAAGTATCACTGAATCCAACATCAAGACTTTGTATAGGGCCATCTTCTGAGAGCACAAGATTTCTTACACATCCCTCTACTCCACTCTCAGTTGTGAGTTGATTTAATAGGGATGGAGACAGTTGAAGAAATGAAGCATAGTCACCAAAAACTAGTGTTCCATTGAAAGGTGGTATGAAGTAATCAATTCCAGCAGGTATTGATGCAGACATTGTGCATGGGCTAGAACATATATCACCATCTCCTATGACAGTGATTGTGACAAGCTCAGACCCAAACTGTATGGTACATGAGTACCAGGCTTCGTCATCCAGTGGTTGTTTAGTGAAAGTTGTTGCTAGTATAGTGTCCTCTTCAATAAGATGAAGATAAAGGTGAGAACCCTCCAGCAAGAGGGATACTTGACCGATACCACCAGCCTGTCAATGAAAAATGAAATGAGACACAAAAAAGAGATATTTAGAGACAGAGAGATAAAGGAAGACAGAAAAACAGTAATAACAAAGTGGATGATGACAGAGAGATAAAAGATACTGTTTTGTGTCATGCAACATTAAACTTTTCTTCATACCTCTACAACAGTAGCTAGTAATCCCGATTCATCTTGAACAGTTACACTGAACTCAAACACAAATGAATCAATATTCTGTACATTATAATACAATGCAGATGATACATTGAGATGAGCAGTGGTCAAGATTTCACATTCTTCCCCAATATATTGATAAGGGCAGCTACAAGTGGATGTCAACCATAGATCCACACAATCTCCTCTTACACATGAATTACCAGCACAAGGATCAACCTCACGCAAGACTCCTAACATAACATCCATCTCATTCAATATATTAGCATATTCAATAAGAGTATGGTTAATTCTCAAAGATTTAATGGTGGATATTAGCGATACTTCACTCTCAAGATGGAAAGAGCTTGCATTATCTTTCATACCAACTCCTCCGATAAACAAATTGGAGGAGAACAGAGGAATAGTATTTAATGATGTTACTGTGTTCCCATAACACGACACCCCAGCACTGCAGTTATTTGAGTCCACAAAAATCTCAGCACCTATTGGTTTTATTATGAGACTAACATGGTGGTATTCACCATCATCTAGATTAGCTCCAACTGCAGTTTGTTTCTCAGGAGTCAGTCCTCCTCCAGTTTCATATTTCAGGACTAGAGAACCATCTTGTAATTCAAGAGCAACAAAATCACTGAAATAATCTTCTGTAGGTACCTGTGGATGGTATATATACATACACAATGTTACTCACCAATTCAATACAACAAAACACACAACCAGCCTAATACTACACAATCAAATTAAGCAACAACAGGAAGTCATTAGGAGACAGTTGGCTTGGAACAACACAAAACCATGTAAGTAAGGTTTCGGAAATTATACAGCATTTGTAGTACATGTAATCATGACATTATATGACACACTGACTTACCCCTCTTTGATAAAATAACACTCCTGAAGAAAGGGTAGTAGCAAATGAGAAACTTATATCTGTTTGATAGCTGGGCAGGGCTGGTAATGCCAGATAGCTGTTCTCGGAAGTAATCGTGAACACTTCGATCCATTGACAGTTTTGACCAGTAAGTCCTACTGTACACATGCATATGTATGATGATAGGCCATCGATACATGTACCACTGTGCAGACAAGGGTCTTGTGCACAATCATCAATATTTGTGGAACAATTCTTGTCTGTAAATCCGTCAGGACACATACATGTATAGTAGTCCACTATAGATTGTGATAAAACATCAGTAAGTTCAATACACGATGCTCCATTCTGACAGGGGTTTAGTAAAGTGCAAACATCAATTTTATCTTGACAATCAGACCCAGTATACAAAGCAGTGCAGTTACACATGTAATCAGCCACTAGATCAATACATATTCCATCATTTTGACAAGGAGTTGAGATACAGTCATCAATTTGTTCTTCACAATTTATTCCCGAGTATCCAGGAACACACACACACATATAGCTATTAAGACCATCAATACAACTGCCATCGTTCTGGCAGGGTTCAGATGCACATTCATCAATATTGGTCTCACAATTTTCCCCCAGTGTCCCATTGGGACAATCACAGCTGTAGCTTCCAGCTATATTAATACATGTCCCTCCAAATTGACAGGGTAGTGCCAAACATTCGTCTATATCAGTCTCACAGTTATCACCTGTGTATCCACTTGGACATTGGCAGAGATAACCTCCCACATCTAATTCCACACACGTTGCTCCATGGGGACATGGATCAGTGATACAATCCTGAAGGGATATTTCGCAACGTGCTCCTATGATACCCTCAGGGCATATACATTGGTAACTGTTGAGTTGGTCAATGCAGGTTCCAGAAAAGAAGCAAGAAGTGGCAAAACAATCGTTCGTGTTGATTGAACAGTTTTTACCCTCGTAGCCATCTTGACACACACAAAAATAGTCATTGACTAAATCTGTACATGTTGAGTTGTTTTGGCATGGAGAGTAAAGCTGACATTCATTAATTTCTGTATCACAATCATCTCCTGTGTAACCGGCAGCACATTCACAGGTATAACCTGTATTGGTATTTATACAAGTTGCTCCATTTTCACATGGGCTAGTGTCACATGTTCCAAGTTTAATTTCACACTGGTCACCTTGGAAACCAGAGGGACACCAACAGAAGTATCCATCGATCAGATCAATACATGTTCCATTGTTCTTACACGGGCTTGTACCACATTCGAAAATATCTATTTCACAGTTTGATCCCGTATACCCTGGAGGACAAACACAAGTGTAAGTAAGGTGCCCATCAATACAATCTGCCTGGTGGAGACAAGGATTGTTCAAACATTCATTGTAAGATTCTTCACAGTTATTGCCAACCCAACCAGCTTTGCAGAGACACTCATAGCCTCCTTCTTCCTTCTCTCGACACAATCCGTCATTCTGACAGGGTTGAAACAACTGACATTCTTGTATATCTCCTAAACACAATTCTCCTGTGAACCCTGGTGCACACGAACAATCAAACCCATTCTCACGATTTACACAAGTGCCTCCGAAATAGCAAGGGTCACTGATGCACTCATTCACATCTTCCTCACATGTAATACCCATATATCCTGGAGGACACATACATGTGAAGTTACCAATACCATCAATACAGGTTGCACCATTCTTACAAGGGTCTGGTGAGCATTCATTAATTTCATCTTGACATATGGAACCAGTATATCCAAAAACACAAGTGCACTGGAAAGCATCTACCAAATCCTCACACGTGCCACCATTTGCACAAGGTTCGGACTCGCATTCATCAATGTTTGTATCACACACTGATCCTGTATATCCTGCTGTACACTGACAATCAAACCCATCTACCAGGTCCATACAGACACCTCCATTCATGCAGATCTCAGGTTCGCAATCATTAATATTCTCGGTACAGTTAACTCCTGCCCAACCAGTAGCACAAGAACACAAATATCCTATTTCATAATCTGTACAGGTGCCAGCATTTTTACATGGATTGGGGATGCAGCTGTTTGGAATATCACAGTTCTTGCCTTTATTGAACTCTAGTGTACATGTACAGTCATAATCATTGATAAGATCAACACATGTAGCACCACCGAAACAAGGGTTAGGATCACAGTCATTAATTTCAATACAATCATCAGAGTCTTCTCCTGCTCCCTCTGTGAAACCTTCAGCACATATACATGCAAAATGACAAACTTCAGAAGGAGTATGGCATTCATTTGGACAGGTATTTTGTGCGAGGCATGCATCCAGAGTGACATAACTGAAAAAATGTAATAAAATTTGAATTAATAACAAATATAGTTATTATTGTTATACAATAAGTATTTCTATGTGTATGTATGTATGTATGTATGTATGTATGTATGTATGTATGTATGTATGTATGTATGTATGTATGTATGTATGTATGTATGTATGTATGTATGTATGTATGTATGTATGTATGTATGTATGCATGCATGCATGCATGTATGTATGTATGTATGTATATATGTATGTATGTATGTGCATGTAATCATGTATGCACTTAAGTTTGTGTATATAATTTAGTATGAATGAGGGATGTTGCTATACCTTGCAGTGTTTATATCATCGGGGTCAAACAGTTGCAAATATCCACCATCAGTAAAAGCTACATCATATAAGCACCCATGGAATGCTTGTGAAGAGTCAACAGGAATATCTGGAGGGAGTGTCAGATTAGATCCCCCAAACCATATCACATTTGGTTGACTGAATGTTATAGCTGGAGCTAATTAATAAAATTAATAATTATATTTGTTTGAATTACAAACTTTTTTGTATTTACCTTCAGTTGATACTCTTTCAATACCATCAACTGTCATACTGAGACGCCCCTCATTAAAAACCACTCTTAATTGATGTAGTAAGGAGTCACTGTATAAGCTATTTGTTCTTATAGTAGTTCCTATTACATTATTACCATTGGGATTTAGAGTAATAGTAACTTCGCTATTACTCAAGTAGATCACCAAGTAATTCATGTTACCTTCTCCTCCGATAACTGTCAACAGTCCATCTGAAATGCTGTGAATGGATAAAAGTTAATTTTATCCAAAAGGAAAGGATCATATACTAGGTATTCCTATCGAGGTAGTCCCTTAAGATTATCTTATAATTTAAATAATAAAAAGACCTTTAAAAAATGAAAGAGCCTGTAAGGATGTCAAAACCCAAAAAAGCACAGAAAGAAGATTTCGATGGTACATTAGAAATAAAATTAAAATAACCACTTCCAAATAACAACCCTACATAAGTATAGCTTGAGTAGAAGTGAAAGACAAAGAAGGTTAGTATTCCTATCAAGATACTGACCTTGTTTGAAAGCTAAGTTGGAGTTTCATATTAGAAGTTATTGTTTCTTCAATGGGAAATGAAACTGATGAATAGTTTGAGAAGAATGTGAAACTAGTCTTGATTTGGCAATGACTATCTGGGCACCCTTCAGAAACATCTTCACCTGTCGAGATTAAGTCAAGATTGTCATTACCAATAGTGACACTAGATATACATACATCCAGGGTACATCGAAGACGATTGGCCTGTATTGAAGGAATATGAAGAGGTGGAAGAGAGAGATGAATAGAGTATGTACATATAAGTAACACTTTGTGTGGCTTATTTAAAATGCATTAGTATGCATGTGTACATTGTTGCCATAGTAACCTGATATGAATATTATAATAGATATGAATCACATTAGTTAATAATATTCATAGATTCATGTGTGGCAAAATTTCAAATATAGTTTCAAGTTACATAAATTATAATCATGTTTGCTAGTGGACAGTATGTTTGAATTAACCACCAATTCTATATGACACGATCTGTTACTATGTAAGATTAGTGAAAATTACTGAGTTGCACATAATGTACTTATTTGGCATAATTTACCTCAATATTTTGTAGTGACTGATGTCCTCCAATAAATAATGGCCCATTGAGGACATTGAAATCCAGTCCAGTAAATGGGTGAGTGGAGATAGATACAATCACATCATTAATGAGTAGTTCGATTCCAATATTGTCATATCGTAGGTTGGTTACAGTTACATTATACCACATGTTAGGTGATAAAGTGGATCCCACATGAGTTATCTGGAGAAATATCACATTGAACTAATGAGATTATTATTCCATCATCCAACCATTAGTCCATAGTTCAACTAATCAAACTATACATCCATCCATTATTCTATAATCCAGTAGTCCATTAGTTTCTATTCATCCAGTAGTTTATTAATGCAACTACATTCATCTATTAGTCATTATGTTATATACACCATTAAACTACTTGTGGACTAATGGATGACTAGTTATATATTTATATACATCCATCTATCCATTAGTCCATTAGTTACAATACACGAACCCAGTAGTCAATATATTTATTTATCCATTAATTACAATACATGAACCCAAGTAGTCAATATATTTATATACATCCATCTATCCATTAGTCCACTAGTTATAGTACATGGACCCAGTAGTCAATATATTTATATACATCCATTTATCCATTAGTTCATTAGTTATAATAATGAACCCAGTAGTCAATATATTTATATACATCCATTTATCCATTAGTCCATTAGTTATAATAACGAACCCAGTAGCCAATATATTTATATACATACATTTATCCATTAGTCCATTAGTGAACCCAGTAGTCAATATAATCATACATCCATTTAGCCATTAGTCCACTAATCCATCCATTTGTCTCTATGGTGTATAACATACCTCTCTAAGACCTTCACCTAGATTAAATTCAATTAGAACTCTCGATCGATAAACTCCCAATGCAAAATACAACATATTCTCTCCATCTCTGGCATACATTAATACACCATCACTTTGACAGAACTTGAAAGTAATTGAAATTGATTCATTTGCTCGTGCTAATTGTTCATTCGCTGATGAGAATTTTGAGTAGCCAAAGAAATTGTAATATGTAGGTAACGACTCTGTCTCAGAGGAGTAACAACCTGCGGAAAAAATATCAATTGTATAACAGTTTTGCAATGTGCATACATTTACATATGACAAAGGACGATATTAGATTAATATTTTTAAGCAATTTGGATATTAGTCATCATCACTCTTCTCTTTCAATATTCTTGAACTCAAATACATCAGTTGCAAAAATAAGTCCACAATAGTAATTATTATTATTGTTAGAATACCTAATAATAATGAAGATGTTATGATAACTGCAACTAGCAGCTGCAAATTTCTTCTGATAATCATCCTGTTGGTGGGCGTGAACCAGAGCTTCTGCAGCCGAAGTTTGGCCGCTTCACTATAATGATTGCGGAGTTTTCTGCAGTGAAATTATGGAACAGATGACTGGGCGTCTATTGGTAGCCTAAATATATCACGAAAGAGCAAACTTGAATATAAAAAATAATAATATGCAATCCTTCTTTGACGAGCCACACCCAAATTTCTGCAGCAAATAGGCGGGGTCAAGCCCGCCCAATTTACCACGTGTAAGCAATGGCAATGAATTTCTCTCTGAATTTCCTGAAGCTTTTACCAAGATCTCCTGTTAGGACACTGAGCTACCCTTCACAATCACTAACTATACCATTAGAAATCCCTCAATATCTTGATAATCCTCCCAGATCTGAGAGAAACATACACCAATCAAAAGAAACTATCATCACCAGACTTAGTAATGGATTGAGAGTTGCAACACAAGAGTCATTTGGACAGTATTGTACGATAGGAGGTTTGTTATTTAATATACTTCATGCGTTAATTCTAGTATTCTCACAAAACAGATTACATTTGTAATAGACTTAATTGATACTTATGATATGTAATATCATGAACTATAGCCCTGGGACTCATTATTTACTAAAAATATTATTGTTTCAGGTTGGATTCTCTGCTTCTATTAGTCCTTATATACTCTCAAAAGTACTTGTAACTAAATAATTATAAGTGCTTAAGGAGCACATTCTAAAGTGCTGATGTATGGTATAATCTGTTCACATTCACAATGACCTCAATTTTTGGATGTGTTGACTTTACATGTAATATAGTGTATAGTTTAATGTTATAAGGTTAATACATGATTATACTGCAATTCAATAATAAAGTAATGGATTAAAAGTTAACATAATTATACATGTACAAAAAAAAGAATAATTATATAAAAATTGTGCAGAAAAAAGATTGTTGATCATTTTCCAAACTGAAATTGAACATTTTTCTGATGTCATGGTGAATGTGAATGACCTTTAGTAGTAGTCTTTTCATTATAATCTTCTATATAGCATTTGTAGACACTGGTTCTCGATATGAAGTGGATTATCCAAGTGGAGTAACTCATTTCCTATCAAAGCTAGCTTTTCAGGTCTGTACTACACTTGTCATCTTTTGTCATACAACATGTAGCTTGTCATCTGTAATGATTGTCATATCTCATTTTTTTGTCATAGCTTGTCATAGCTTGTCATATTGTCATCTTTTGTCAGAGTCATAATATTCTATGTTTTGTCACAGCTTGTCATGTTTTGTCATAATTATCATTGTATTTAATTGGTCTCACAGAGTTCTTCAAAGTATAAAACTTGTGAAGATCTATTTAAGGAACTCGAACTTTACGGTGGTCTACCTAACATGCAAACATTCCGAGATATTATTTTTTATTCTATCTCTTGTTTTTCATTTGCTGCTCCACAAGCTATGAGTATTTTTGCTGACATGTTTTGGAGACCACAAATCAGAAAAAAAGAGGTTTAATTTTGCATGTACATCTACATGTATATAATATATACATTGTATAATTTATGTGTATGTTTGTATTATATTTATGTTAGTACTTATGTATGTACATTTGTGTGTTTATATCTTTGTATATATGTATGTATGTATGTATGTATGTATTACACTATATATATATATAATATATATATATAATATATATTTGTATGTTATGTATGTATGTATGTATGTATGTATGTATGTATGTATGTGCATATGTATGTATGTGCATATGTATGTGTTTGTATGTGTGTATAATATAATTTAATACATACAAATGCATGTACATAGTACTACATACATGTACTTGTATGTACATGTATGTACATGTACATATGTCTTTTTGTTAGTTAGAGGATTGTCGAATGGCTATTACATCTGAACTAGAGGATCTACACACAAAGCCACACCCAGAAGCTTTATTAATGGATCTCATACATCAGGCCTCATATCGTAATAATACTTTAGGTTTACCAGAGATATGTACTCCAGATAATATATCTAATATTCAGGTATGAACAAGAGGAAACATGTATCCCTATGATTGCTCTGTGCTTTCATAATAATCAATGGTGACTTTCTCATGTCAGGAATACAATAGCCTATTATTCATGTTTATAACTTCAGCAATATATATTTCAGCTAAAACAGCTGTTAGTTACAGTTTCTCATGTGTGTTCCTTTTTATGTCAAACACCCCTGGAATGATGTAACTTTCTCAACTACATATACAATTCATATATAACACAAACATATATGAAGAGATTGTTAGGGGATCTTTGATTTCATTAGTTGGAATATAATTATTGTTTGTCAGCTTTGGTCTTTGAGAGAGCTACATGTAGGTGTGAAGCTAGCTTTGGGATTAGTACAATCAGGGTGTGGAAATATTAAGCCAACTGCCAGACATTTTGACCTATTTTCATCACTCTTGTCCTGCTCCTCATATACGGTTTAGTTTCAATATTCAGTAGATTCAATGTGCTGCATGACTAGCTGTTTCCACACCACTGAGTACAATCCTACACTCCTCTGGCATCAAGGAGTCTGGTGGCTCAGATGATAAGAGTACCTAACTAGATGTCAGAAGGTCCTGGGTCCAATCTCTAGTCGGAATCCTTTGTTTTGTTTCTAATTCTCTCATGCCATATCATAATACAAACATATACTTCGAATTTCTGGGGAAGCAGTCTTAGGGATGGCCCCTGTGGGCTATAAAGGGGAGTGAGAGATGCTGGTAATTCTTTTTCATTTTTGTAGTTATCAGATTTGAATACTTACCTTGCATCACATTTCATACCATCTCGTATTGTACTTGTGGGTGTGAATGTTAAACATGAATCATTTGTGAGATTAGCAGAAGAACATTTTATGAATTCTGAAACAAGTTGGAAAGAAGTGGAACGTAAACCAGTGGATGAATCTATTTCACAATATACTGGAGGACAAATTAAGGTTATGTAATGCAATGAATGGTTACATGAAGGAGCTCTTCATCTCGCTCTTCATTTTCCCGATCCTTTTCTCCCCTCTCTCTCTCGCTCTCTCTTATATAGGTTCCTCGTGAGAGTGCTCCTGTAATAGGACCAAATCGTCTCCCAGATCTCACTCATGTAGCAATATCATTAGAGAGCTCATCTTTCAATCATGAAGACTTCTTTACATATGCTGTTCTCAATTCACTCATGGGTGGCGGGGGTTCATTTTCAGCGGGGGGTCCAGGAAAAGGAATGTATACTCAATTATATCTCAACGTATTAAATAAGTATCATTGGGTTTATCATGCACAAGCTCTGAACCATGCCTACTCTGATTCTGGAATATTCTGCCTCTTTGGAAGCTCTCATCCAAAACAGGTATAGCCAGCTTTAATGATTCATTAACTGGTTAATTACTATTTATTAGTCCAGAGATTTGGTTGAAGTACTTTGTAAACAGTTTTATCAAATGACAAAGATACCTAATGTGGTTTGTTTGTATGTGTCTTTCCAACCTGTTTGTCTATCTAACCTATGCACATGTGTTTGTCGGTCTATCCAACCTATACCAATGTACATGTGTTTGTCTATCTAACCTATGTACATGTGTTTGTCTGTCTGTCTAACCTATGTACATGGGGTTTGTCTGGTCATTTCAATGTGTCTGTCTATTCAATTACATGTACGTGTCTTTCTTTCCATCTCACGTTATCATGTACATGTAAATGTCTTTGTCTGGCCATTTTAAGATGTCTGTCTTCTTGTATAGGTTGCAGTTGCTAGAGCTAAGAAACAGTTACAATCTGCTCTAATGATGAATTTAGAATCTCGAATGATAAATTTTGAAGACATTGGAAGGTAGTTAGCCATAGGTTGATAATCAACATTTGGTTACTTAACTCAAGCCATTCCTCTTCTTCCACACACACACACACACACACACACACACACACACACACACACACACACACCTCTTTCTCTCCACACACTTCTAGACAAGTAATAGGTCATAATAAACGTTTAAGTGCTGAAGAACTATGTCAGAAAATTGGTTAGAATCAATTCTTCCAGGTACTAGATTGTTGTAACTAATATCATCTTTTAGAGGCAGTTACTCCAGACGATTTAAGTCGAGCAGGTCAAAAAATGTATGATGAATCTCCCCCTTCATTAGCAGCACTAGGTAGGTCATGATGATGTCATGATTTGGTTAATAATTAGAGTTCTAGCTAAAGAACAATGAAGTTGATGTTGTCATGTTGTCATGTTGTCATGTTGTCATGACGATTTTTTTAAAATGCTCATTTTGACAGCTATAATTATTAATCATTACATACTTTTGTTGGCTCGCCATTGCCCTACAATGAATCTGATGTTGTCATGACGATTTTTTTTAAAAAATGCTCATTTTGACAGCTATATTACTGGCTCACCATTGCCCTACAATGAACCTGATGTTGTCATGACGGTTTTTTTAAAAAATGCTTATTTCTGGCCACTATGTACATGTATGTTTACATTCTTTTGTTGGCTCACTTATCTGTATTTACTTCATTATCAGGAGATCTTTCATATCTGCCAGATGTAAGAGAAGTAGAAGAAGCTCTGATATCAAAGAAAGGAATATTGAACAGAAGATCCTTTATATTCAGATAAATAACAATTATAATTTTAAGTGTATATATAACTATAATAATTATAATTTTAACAGTTATAGTTTATGATATTAATATTAATAATAGATATACACTCATTCTCATTCCCATACTCCCATATGTTCATGTAATAATTTGGCCTCATTCACATACTCCCGTACCAAATATCAGGAGTATAGGAATCATACTAGTGCCAGTAAAAATGTCTTGGAATAAAACATCATAGATACCATGAATGTAATTATATAATTAATAGTTAAAATTTCAGTGATCTACTACAGGAACAGGTTTCAGAAACAGGTTTCAGTAACTTTTAGAAATATTTAAAAAATTTTCTTTTTAGTTAGCAGTGTATACAATTATCCGTACTAGTAAATAAATAATTACACATAGCAAGTAATATAGGAAAGAGTTTTTTTTGCATATACTAAAAATATAAATGAGGTGGAATATTGATTGATGTAGTACTAAATAATGTAATAATTAACTTTATAATCTCTTAAATCGTATTTTCCATAACCTGTGTCTCAGCGTACACGAAAGGAGAAGAGACAGTAACACCAAACAAATGAGAAATTGTACTACAAATAGTAAAGAACTAACTATATTATAAGAATTATCACCTTTGTAACCATAATGGTGGTCAGCTGAGATTGGGAATCGTCTGGGCCATGCTGCATTGATTATTAAATGTGAAGGTACATCATTGAAGTGTCCCAACCCATAGAAGCTTGACAAAAATAGTAAAACAGCAGTTTTGTTCCAATGAAAGGTCATAGATGAAGGTGTGATGTGAATATGACGTAATAAGCTCTCTCCCGGTGCAAATCCAACATTATTCCACAATGGAATCGCATTTCCTATAGTGGTTGTTGCATCTTTCTGAAAATTACCTGTTTTGTTCACTACTCTGATGTAACAATAAGGACAAAGGTGAAACGATGGAAAAAGTCTTTTTGGATGAGCAGGGTCTGTGGATTCATCTTCTACTAATCTCTGATTGACACTATTATGCACTTCCCATAACCATAAAATGGCGTCTCCATCATAACTAATGGGATGTCTTCGCAGTCCTTCGGCCATTTTGGAGAAATGCTTCCTGCAATCTTCACACGAGAAGAAATGGTTCACAAATCCCACCAATGCATACAATGCTTCCCGACTGCTTGTCAACATATCAACAGGATGATAAGTTTGTGATGTGGAGAGTGAGAGGGAGAGAATTGTGACAGTGTGCATGAGACTCCATAGACCACATGGGTAACCACGATAATGAGGTTGACTACCGGCACAACTGGACCACTGTGGCTCAACTGGAAAGATGTCAGTGTTTAACTGAAAGAAATATAGATGTTGATAACTTTTTGTAGAGAGATGAATTAATTTACCAAGAAAAAATAAAGAGAGTAATATATAATTAATTAAAAAATATAAGTGGCCAGTAGTCACATATCATAAATGGAGTTCAAACCTTCGGAACTCACTCTAATCAATTGCAGAGGATTTTCCAACAACAATTTCAAGATTTGGGACATTAATATAAAGAAATAAATACAGTGCGACTTTAGTGTGTGCAATTATGAACCTAAAGTCATTTCATTATACACATTCCTTTGTTCTCTCACATACCTTAGTTTCAAGCAGTCGTTTCCATTCTGATGCAAGGATGAATCCAGCTAATGATTTGGAATCTAGTTTCTTGCGAATTACACTAATATCTTGTGACAATGACGAACGTGTGAACTGAAATCCCTGTACAATATATGATGTAACGATAGTTTAAGTCCATTCGTATCCATACCCATCCATCAGTCCACATATCCATCCATTAGTTCATATATCCATCCATTGGTTCATATACCCACCAACCATTAGTCCATATCCATCCAATACTCCATTGATTAGTCCATATATCCATCCAATAGTGCATATATCAATGCATCCATTAGTCCATATATCCATCCATTAGTGTATATATCAATCCATCCATTAGTCCATATATCCATCCAATAGTGAATATATCAATCCATCCATTAGTCCATATATCCATCCATTAGTCCATATATCCATCCAATAGTGCATATATCAATCCATCCATTAATTCATACCTTCTCAAGATGTAATAAAAATCTTTGAAGTGCAAAGAAGCTTTTATCAGATATTAAGTGATGAATAGGCACTTCCATTCTTAATGAATAAGATATAGCACACTGGAGATCATTCATAGTTGGTCTAACGAAAGAAAGATTAGGTTTAAAAATAAGTTTACAATACATGATTACACTGTAAAGAAGCAATGATATACACAAAAAAGAATGGGAAGGATAATTATATGAAAATGGTGCAAGTAAAAAGAATGTTGGTCCTTCCAAACTAATGTTATGAACATTTGTCTGAAAGACATAATTATTACTACAATAGTGATAGTTAGTAGTTACCTAGCTACATGTGCATATTGCAGATCAGTTTGTTGAGATGTGCTTATAACATCCTGGCTGCGTTTCCTGTTTACTGTCTGAACAGCTGTACCAATAAATTCTCTGATTTTTTTCTCAAGGAAATCTACTATATATTCACTACCAGCTGATCCCCTAGAGAGAGACAGAGAGAGACTGACAGAGAGAGGCAGAAAGAAAGAGCGGCACACACAGAGAGCAAAGACAGAGAGAGACAGAGAGAGGAAAGGCTCCACAAGGCAGCATTATCCAAGATGAGACATCTAACTAACATACCCTGAAACTACTGTGTATCTCCCCTTAGACACTTGTAATACCAGTGAAGGAAAGTGAAGTATGGAGTATTCCTTCACTAATGCATTCTATTAGGAAGATAATAAAATTCAAAATACAATAACAGGAACATTCTACCAAACAAGTAGTCTGGGTGGTCTCTTAACTTCTTTTGATGGGGTTAAAATCATCATTGAAAATCCAATAACCCTTTATTAATACTCCATGCCCATTCTGAACTAATCGAGGTAAAGTCAATTAATGCAGAAACCATTATCATTAAAAATCTCTTAGGATCACACTGTAACACGTACTATTGAGTACATATTAGTGCTGCCATGATATCATATTGATGCACGACATATCATATCGCGATGTTCTTTTTTTTATCTTAGAAAGAAAAATAAGGGAAATTTTATTCTTGAAACTTATTCAATTCATCAATAATAGCACCTTTTCCACCATTATGTCTATAACAGTAATACAGTAACTATACATTACTTAATTAATGGTTATGTCATGACATGTATCACATCATTACAGTACTAATACGTACACAAATTCACATACATTTTTATCGTGAACTCTTCTTATCAGCAAATTTTTCTCTGAAATGAAGTCCAATATAATCTATAAAGAAAAAGATCGAAATGATAAACCACACACTCTAAAATTATATAACCCTTACTTCAATTCCAATGTAGGAATCGTGTTTCTCAAATACCAAACAAACCACGCCTTCAGCTAGTTCGTCAGATGTGACTACTCTATATACATTTGTGATATGTCATTAACTTTAAGTGATTACAAATTTACAAGTTTAACTTTGATTTACAGCTCTATTGAGGACACCCAAAATGAGGACAGCCCTGTATTAAGGACATTTACAAATTTCCCAAACTGTGCTTTGTAAAAAAAATGGTTTAAGAATCAAATGCATTTTCTCATCAGTAGAGTGAATGATACAGCCAGTCATGCAGGACATTTGTTTGATAAATCTAGTGAATATCGGGTAAATTGAACTGAACTGTATACAAAGTATATGGGGAGTAGGACAAGAGTGATGAAAAGGACCTGTAGTTGGCTCAATATTTCCAGACCCTTTCATATTTATACTCACTGTAGAGGTTGAAGAGCAGGAAGAGAAGTGTGTTTATCAATGTAGCTCAATATAGACTCCAGCAAAGAATCAAAATTCTTTCTACCTGTAGAATACATAATATACAAGAATAATAAAAAAAAATTTTTTAGAAAGGCATGTAGGGATATCAAAACTGAAAAAGCACAGAAACAAGATTGGGATAGTACCTTAGCAACAAAATTAAACTAACCACTTCCTCACTACATACGTATAGCTAAGTATAAAAGCGAAACACAAAGAAGGTATACTTATGTAGGGTTGTTATGTGGAAGTGGTTAGTTTTAATCTTGTTGCTAAGATACCATCCCAACGTTGTTTCTATGCTTTTTTGGTTTTGATATCACTACATGGTTTTTTATTTATTTTATTTTTTTCCTATTATTTAGGGTTTACATTACATTGGGCTACAACATAATTATATAAATATATTACATATTTAAATTATATATTTCTGATATTCATGATGTGAGAATATATGAATTACTAACCTACAAAATATTTACTGTCAGATGAAGCTGGATGTTTCTCTTGGGAATCAAAAAACTATATGTATATATAAAATATAATTAATATAATTATTACATGTTTGATATTATATTGAATGACAGATGGGTCAACTCCTATAATTACATATACACGATTGAATGACAAATGGGTCAACTCCTATAATGAGTGGATATATTACATGATTGAATGACAGATGGGTATAATTACAAAATGATAATTAAGATTGTGTACTCTCATTATTTTATTAATAATTATAAATTCTGTACCCTAATTGTCGGAAAAGCTCCTATTCTATACTCTGAGCAGAAATCTCTATTCTCTATCTGAGAACAATCAATCTCTCCAATACGAATTACTCGAGACCAACCTATTAAAAAAAGATACATGTACATGTATGTGTATGTACATATACATACGTACGTATGTGCATGTATTAATGACTATGTAATGTTTACAAACATGATGACCTCAAAATTATGTTATGTTCATTTTATATACCTCAATATATAAACACAATGAAGGTTTGACATGCACAAACAAACATCAGGAAGACGTTATACTATGCAGTGATTTTGTTATGGATAGTTTTGCGTAGCTACCCTTCCCACTCTAATGAGCGGGAAGGTCTGGAAGATCTGTGTTGAGGTAGGCATACAGTGCTTTTACTGGCTATCTGGTGATTTCACTTAACGTTAAGTAAAGGCAGTTGGATAAGTATGGAGCAATCGAAACTTCCCAAGGTAGATTAGCATCAGAGAAGTAAATCAAGATTTTTTGACAAGAATTGCCAACAGGCTGTAGAATAAGTCTCACATAGCCAGCCCCTCCCATGTTAAGTGAAATCACCAGATATCTCGTGAATATACTGGAGGACTGCTATAGATCTCCCAGACCCTTCCCACTTTGTTAGAGTGGGAGGTAGTGGTGGGCGATACCCAAAATTTCGTATCAATACGATACCGAGTAATATGGAGGCCAATATCAGTGATATCGGTATTATTTTCAATACGATAATATCGCCCACCACTAGTGGGAGGGGCTGTCTACAAAAGGAACACTTTTCTGAGGTCATTATTGAATGACCTCTTGATTCAGTCATAAACAACAAATATACACACAAACCACTATAAACCTTTGATTCTACTAGCTACTTCTTTCCATGTTGGGGCAAAATGATGACAATGTCCACACCAGCTTGAGTAGAACTCCACTATCCATGAAGACTGACTCAGTGTCAGTGAGTTCGATAATTCTTTGCCCCAAAAACAATGAGAATCACGAAACTCTTCATACAGAGAACATTCTCTGGAGTTTGTGGAATAGAAATGTAACAGTAAGTAAAGGAAAGCGGCTTTTAGCCGTGACACAGACAGCAACATCACAAACACATTGTCTATAAATAGGAGGACGACCCGACAATAATTAAAACCATCTACTAGAATGTTCTAAGAATTAATATCTAGAATCATAACAATAATTTATATAATTATTATTATATGTATATATATATTATATATAATTATACTACGAATGAATGTATCATAATTTTCAATTAAAAATTTAATAAATGTTAGGTACATCTCTTTCTCTCTGATGTGTTCAAGTTTCTCTGTACTTGTCTTTCCTTTTCTAAACGCTTCTTTCTTTACCTGACTCATCTTTGTTCATCACTCGGTTTAGGATCAGATGTACAACCTGTGGAAAACCAATTATAGGGATGACCCTAAGGGACACAATAATATTATTATACTAATAATAATAATTAATTAATTAATTTTCAAATTTCAATATAATTATTATTATGAATAAAAAAAATGATAATTTTTTAATTGCTGTTGACATAATAATAATTATTATAATTATATATATATATATATAATTGTGTAGTAATGATATTCATTGTGTGGGTCCTGCATTAAATACATGGTTATGTTGTGAGTATGGAGGTTGTTCTAGTTTAAAGAGTGTGCTATCAGGAACAGACGTCCGAACTGATGAGGGAGGAACAGAGGAATGAGGAAAGAAGTTATCGATATCGTTAGGATTTGACATACTCCTGCTTGGCATATTTGATAATGTATTTGCTAGCATAACTCCACCAGCAGAGGACATGTTTATAACAGACATAGGTGTTTCGTTTAATGGATACGACATGTGCAAACCACCTGGGTTATGAGGATCCATAATTGTATTTCCATAAGATGTAGGAGTATGTTGTGAGATATGAGTAGCCATCGTTGGCCCGTAAGACATAGAAGAATACTGTGGAATATTTGTCATGGGAACATTCCCATAAGACATCGAGGGATGTTGTGAAATGTGAGTTCCTGACATGGGAATGTTACTGTAGGACGACATGGGATGTTGTGAAATAGGACTATTCAATGAGAATGGTGTGTGAGAAGTGAGAGTAGTAGAATGATCTGTGTGAAGAGGGACAGAAAATGACATTGGAGAAGACATTGGTAGATACGATGAGTAAGGTTGGGTGGAGTGTGATGCAACAAAGTGATGTGGTGTTTGTTGTGTAGTTAGTGGATGTGAGGCAGCCATATATGACATCATTGACGAGTGGGTAGGGGTTTCATATTGAGGCATTGAGACTGGGGCTTGATGTTGAGGCACTGAGACTGGGGCTTGATGTTGAGGCATTGAGACTGGGGCTTGATGTTGAGGCATTGAGACTGGGGCTTGGTGTTGAGGCATTGAGACTGAGGCTTGATGCTGAGGCATTGAGACTGGTGCCCGCATAGAACCAGCTGTACTAATAGCCATTGCCATGTTAGGATTAATAATACTGTTGATAGGATGAGTTGAGGTACTTGCACCTTGATTACCAATGTAATTCATCACCTGATTAGTAATGTGATAAAATTGATGTCTCTCTTGTTCAAATAATTTCTGTTGTTCAAACATCTTTTTTTGAAGTTCAAATAATTCTTGATTTCTCCTCTCTAATTCCTGTCTGATATCATGTAACGGATTTACTGAAGTATCAAAGTCATTTGTAAGGCCGTTGATAGTAGGAAAATTGGATGTCATAGGTGTACCCAGAGGGGCCGCGTCAGGTACAGACATGGATGATGCATAAGTATAGTGTGGAGCAGTTGATGGTACTTGAGTATATTGAAATGGATGCTGGCTGGGATGCTCTGAGATAATTGATTCGGGAATCAGTGATGGGATATGACTGTTTGAAGTGATAGTAGGTGAAGCTGTTGATTCAATGTTCTCCATAAACTTTTCTTTTTTCAAAGCTGGTTCGGATGTGTCATTCATTTCTTTCTCTGGTAATTTTTGTTGATCTTCTTTGAATCGGTACTCTGGAAGTACCTCATCACATCCTAATATTTTGTTTTCCAAAAGGATGTGGTCAGGCTTATGATTCCAGGGATTGTATGATAAATACCCTTTTGAGACAACCCAAAGATAGCGTCCATTTTTGGAAACAAATTTATATGGTTGTGATACCCCTATACCTTTACCAACAAACATCTCGATAGCTTCTCCAACCTTTTCAAGATGATACGGATGTATATAATCGAAAAATGAAGACCCAGCCAGATCAGATGAAGTGTATCCCAAAACCAGACTAGCTTGCTTATCGATTTCTAATATCTTACCTTCTTTGCTTACCCTCATGTCAAACTGAAAGTTAACATCATTAGTTGTGATTGGTTGATCTAGTGGTTTTTCGTTATTGAGTAGTTTACCTAACAACAAGATGCACGAAGAACATTGGTTTGCTGAACGATTATCTGAGCTACCAGGACTTGGAGGAGAAGTGTCTTCTTGTACCTCCCTCCATTGCCTGAGATACGACAAACAAGAAAATTCACGACATGTGGTCATCATTGCTGGATCATTTGAGAATAATTTAAATCGACAATGAAACATTTTAGATGGATAGGCTATGATTGGACTGTTTTCTATAGGTGTTCCTTCAACATTGGAAGGAGGATTGAATAACGATCTAATGATGATTTCATCTTCAATATTTATACAGTCATAAATACTTTGTCCAATCAAACGTGATGGCATGTGTCCAGTACACGATGTAATTAGTTCGGTGCAGTAGAGAATCCGACCATTTTCTGAAACAAACATTAAGAAAGAATTCATGGAGTCCAAAATGTACTCCATTACTTCACCTCGGCTCAGAAACCCGGGTTTGTACTGAGGAGGATCTAATGGTACGGCGCATTTATCCAGGTCATAGTACTGTCTAATCATTCGTACAGCCTCATGGAGAGTACTGGCCTTGTCCATTTTTTTTGGAGTCACACGGTCACCAATCATTGACAGCAGCGTTACTAATTCTTCAAAGTATTGATTCATCATGTGACGACGTCTTTGTTCACTGTCTTTACGAACAGATCGTTTGGTACCCCCAGGACCGGGTGAAAACGAAACACTGTCATCATCAGAGCTGGCACTACTTGGTGTTGGAGGCTGAGGCTTCACTTGTGTAGGAAGAGATAATGTAGACTTGCTTTTCTTCCGTTTTGACATGTTGATGAAACTGCATTGGAAAAATTAGAGTACAATAATAAATATTATGGACATATATACATAATTATATACTTACATAGTTTACATACAGATACATGTATACATGATACATATACACATACATATATACATACATATATACATACATACATACATACATACATGTACATACATAGTTATACATACATGTACATACATACATACATGCACACATATAGTACATACATATATACATACATACAATGTACATACATACATACATACATACATACATACTGTACATGAATACACAACTAATATATATATACATGTATATATACACAAAAAGATAATTATCTTTATAATTATAATAGACATAATCTATGATGAAATATACTCTTGTTGTGTTAATGAGGCATGTGATAGCACAAATGCACATCATAAAGAAACATTGATATAGCTAACTGACCAAGAGTACTACATCACAGGTAAACAGTACTGTGACTTGAGTAATACTTACTATATATACTGTATTGCATGTTTGTGAGATGAACATCTGTATTTTAAACTTTGTATGTATGTATGTATATATATATATATATATATGTATGTATGTATAGATATATGTCCATGGTTAGGTGTTGATATACAACCTGTTGTGAAGGAGGATATAACCTGGCCCAAACTACTGAACACCAGCAGGTGGTATATCAGGCATATACATGTACACAAACTAAATGAAAATTAGCCAATAATTGGCACTTTTAGTTAGTTAAAACCCTTTTAGTAAGCCTAATATTAAATAAACTACAACTAAACAAAAGGTACGAGAAACTAGTCATACTGTATATAACTATAACTCATTTTTGAACTAAATAACACTATATATACATGTATATATATATATATATGATATATTCATTCCAGAAATATTACACATGTGGTATACTGTTTCATATAGTGTTATTCAATCAAACATACATTGGATGAACATCTGTGTAGTGAATAATGGAGGAAATGAAACAGTATACTTCATAAATTGTAAATAAAGGGACACATACATGCAGAAAAAAAATCTGGACCACCTGGGGTTTGAACCCATGCTGGGCCTTCTGATTCCTAGTCAGTTGCTCTATAATCCGAGCTACTGGGAGGAGGTGCATTTCATAATTGATGATGTTGAGAACAAATTACAGCAAGTAGATTATAATGGATTTCACTACCAGGAGTTTGAAGTCAACATGAACTCATGAGAACTGTACAGTGGGAAAATAAGAAGCTCTTTGGGCTAATGGTACACCATATGAACTTATCAAAAACACTGATATAGGTAGTTAAAACACTTGTGGGCTCATGATTATATATAGATAGACAGATGATAATCATCAGAGAGACAAGCCAGAGCAAATCAAATAAATAATTGAATATGGTAACCGTCCATTGAAGTGGCAAAGCAAGCGACAGAGTCTGGTTCTCAGGCTCGTACTCCAATATAAAATGGTCATCTTTGTGTACACGTAACTATGCTAAATTTACGGAAAGAAAATAATTATATTGTAGTGTAACATTCCAGGTAGTATGTTCATTACTCATAATATGACCTAAATACACAGATGAAACAGTAAATTAATTATAAACAAATAATTATATAATATTATATAAATTACAATGTATACTACAAATACAAAACTCGAGGGGAATTTGAGCTTTAAAATGTTGAGTCATAACGTCTATGCTATCAAAAATACCATCTGGAGAATGAAGTTGAAGTGAGTAAAGTTCTAATAAAGTACAGTATGTTTTAGTTGCTACAAAATGTGTAATCTAAACGAGGAAGATGGCATGATGTGCAGTTAAAGTCTGTTCATGATCATGATGACCTCAAAATTATGATGAGGTGACTTCATAGTGTATAGTTTAATGTCATAAGGTTAATACATGATTATACTGTAACTAAATAATGAAGCAATGGTTTTAAAGAACAAACAATGAAGATGCAAGATTGTTGGTTATTCCAAACTAATCTGAGGTCATAATTAATTTTATTTATAATAGATAATTATTAATCAAATAACTGTATGTTATAATTTGTTTATTAAGAGGTGATAATTATTATTAATTTAACGATAATTATTATAAAGGTGATAATAAAATCATTTCTTCACAACCAATTTGCTCCAAAATTGTTAAACTATAGATTTCATGGTAAAATCATGTTTATCATTCAACAATGCTTATAAAGAAATGAGTTTACTAAATAATTGAAGAAGTGGCATTTAGAATTCACTTTTGGGAAACGCTTAATTATAAAAAGTCACAAACTCGTTTTGCTGGAATGAAATTGTGGCTATAGAGCTCGATATACCCAGTTGTCTGGAAAACCAAATTTTGTAACTGAAAATTGGTTAGCTTGTCCTCAGGACAACCACTCTCTCCAGCAGTCAGAAGGACTATTATATGAAAATGGTGCAGGTGAAAAGATTGTTAGTCATTCCAAACTAAAGTTATGAACATTTTTCTGAGGAACACGAATGACCTTTAATTAAATTTCATTAACTCTGTAATCACTCCTTTAGCTGACATACATATATTTACATGTACAAAAGCTAATGAAACTTTAGGAAAAGTACATTAATTAAATTCCATAAGCTCTTTAAATAGATGCAATACTCCTTTAGTTGACATATATATATTTACACATACAACAGCTAATGAAACTTTAGGTAAAGTACATTAATTAAATTTCATAAATAGATGGAATCACTCCTTTAGTTGATATACATACAAAAAGAATAAACATTAATCACGATGACTGCATGTATACAAATAAAACACTTATATAGGAAATAGGTATCATGTATGTACGTAAGTATGTGTGTATGTGTGTGTATTTGATATATATATATATAATTATATATATATATATATATATATATTTATACATATAATATTTATAATCACACACACATGTACATATATATATATATGTATACAAATAATTATATATATCTATGTGTATATATATATATATGTATATATATATATACATACATACCTAAGGACAACACACAAGAATCTGACTCACTGACTTTTGAAATAAGGGTATAAGAGCACTTCCTGATCACCTTCTTCTGCAATGAATGTGACAGTTGTCACAAATCGTTCTCTGCACCACCAACTACTCAGCTAGTCTTGTACAGCAGCTTAACTAGTGTGAAAATGTGTATAAAAAGTGGGTTGTTAAACTCCACCCACTGGCCACTCCTAATAATTATAATTAATTATAATTAATTATAATTTTAATAATAATTATAATAGATTTTACAATATTAATTACCATAAAAAATTAGCAATAATTACTAATTTTTTATGGTAATTAATATTGTTATTTGTGATATTAAAACAAGAAGGCAGTTTCAATGAATAATTATAAAAATTTAATAATAGTTTTAATAATGATTAAGTTTCTCTTGAGGAACAATTATTACACTACTCATGTGTGCACCTGTCAATTAGTCGAATATTGACAAGTTCTTTTTTTAAATACATTATAATAATTTCTGTAGATTAGTAAACTATCAATTATTTTTAAAAAGGGCGTGACTGAGAAGATCTATCACGTGATAATTTAGTGATGTCATAATCCTTACAGGTCTCCTTCACCAGTAGTATAGATCATTCTAGCTTGTTAGTTGCTGCTACAGTAGATATAAACATTTCATCTTTTCTCTGTGTCTTCATAGTGATGTATGAGGTGAGGGCTGTATATATGATACGTTAAAAATACTTCAACACGTTTTAGCCATGGGTAGTGTGTATGCAGAGTATGTATGAATATACAAATTATTTTATGTATGTGTGCAAGATCTAATTTTGCTTTTACAGTTAATCTCTACACTCTATATCTGTGTATTATATATATACATGTATATATAATTATATATATATATATATGTATATATATATATATATATATATATATATAATTTAGTGAGACTGTTTTTATTTGTATATTACAGGATGGGTAATAATAAGAGTACTGCATCAACTAGTTTGGATAGAAGAAATACTAAATCCAAACAACGAACGCAACCAAAGATAAGTAGATCACCATTACCTCCAAAGCCTGGTTCCTATATTGATTTAGAATACAAGGAAGAAAGACAGAATAGTCCAGAAATTACACATGGTATGTATGTGTGTGTGTATGTTATATATATATATATATATAATCTTTCACTCTCTGTCTGTCTCTGTGTCCTTGTGTATGTGTGTGTGTTATTGTGTGTCTGTTTCTCTTTCACTCTCTGTTTGTCTCCCTGTATCACTTTCTGTACATCTACTCATGTATGTCTCCTTGTGTGTATATTTGTGTTTTGAAAATGACACCTGTTTAATTACTGTACCAGATAATTTGGACTATTACTCATTTTTACTCCATAGTCATATCCTGTGAGTATATACAAGGCTATGCAAAACTACACCAGCTATGCATTAAATTAACAACACTTAGCATTTATTTTCAAACATGTGACACAAAAAATAACTCGAGTTTGGTTTATGATTTGAGCACAAACATGAAGACAAAACTTGATTTCCCTGAACTATTGTAAATCTGGTTCACATAACCATGTAATATGTATATGTAATTATGTATGTACATTGTATGTAATACATACATGCATACATACATACCGTAACATACGTACATACATAGGTACATACATACTATGTATGTACCTATGTACGTGTATGTATGTATACATGTATATACGTATGTATGTATGTATGTACATGTATGCATGTATTTACGTATGTATGTATGTATGTACATATGTATGTGCATTTATGTGTATGTGTATGTATGTACAAAAATGTATGTATGTGTATATGTAATTGTGATCAATGCATTTATATGTAAATAAGTGTGTACTTAACCTATGTTTATATATGTACAAGTACATATGTTCGCAAGTGATATATTGTATATCATTTCCTACAGTGTATGTATAGACAGACGGTATGTGTTGTGTGTGTGTTTAACATATATACATACATAGTACAGATGTGTTGAATATTTAGTATGTAATTCAACAGTCTAAACAAAACTCAGTTATAAACAGATAATGAGTTGTTGACATAAGAAATATATATACACACACACTTAATTACTATTGTGTATTAATTAGGTATATAAAGTCCGTTCACATTCAATATGATCTCATGTGATGACTTTATATGTAATATAGTGTATAGTTTAATGTCATAAGGTTAATACATGATTATACTGTAACGCAATAAGTAATGGATTGAAATTTGACTTAGAACAGGAAGGATAATTATATGAAAATGGAGCAGGTAAAAAGATTGTTGGTCATTCCAAACTAAAGTTATGAACATTTTTTCTGAGGTGAATGTGAATGTGAATGACCTTTATAATAAGTATACTATATACTATATAATCTTATCGATATTTTCACATTACGATTTATTTAAAGTGATATGGACAGCAGTACTAAAGGTCATCCACATTCACTTTGTCCTCAGGAAAATGTTCATAACTTTAGTTTGGAATGACCAACAATCTTTTTACCTGCATCATTTTAATATAATTATCCTCCCCATTCCTTTTTGTGTATGTCAAATTTCATTATTGAGTTACAGCATAATCATGTAGTAACATAATAACATTAAACTATACACTATAACAACTCATCACATACTAGTTTTGAGGTCATTGTGAATGTGAACAGACTTTAATTTTAATTTAATTGAGATCCTCCCCCCTCCCACCCCACCCCCTAAGTAATCATGTTATTATAGATATAGCATATTAACTGTACAGAATACAAACATGATCAGATGTAAAGATAATAGTAATGTACATGTACAAGTGTTAAGTTAGCCTGTTTATACAGGTGTATGAGATGTTTGATTCGGGCCCTGCCAGCTAGGCTGCCTAGGTAGCTCAGTTGGTAGAGCATCTGTCTGGAGTACAGAGTGTCGTGGGTTTGAATCCCACCTGAGGCAACTCTCATTTTCATTTTTCCATTGCCTCAGGTGTCTTTCTTTCTTTCTTTCTACATCTCCTGTAACATCATGTAGTGGGCATGTATTTTTATGAACAACAAACATAATACTAATTATTAAAACCCTGTATGAAATCCTGTTAGTACATATGTACATATGTGCCAGGTGTGTGTATATAGTAAGCCACAGGTTACCTTTCTTGTCCTGCTCTCCATTAGTGCTACCTCAATAGGGATGTCATGACATAACCAAGTAATGTATTACTGTATTACTGTTATGGACACAATGGTAGAAAATAAGCATTATCAATGAATTGAATAGGTTTCAAGATTATTTCCCTTCCATGACATAAAAACAAGATATATTGTGAAAAGTGTATCTTAGAATATTTTAAGGGGGGAGGGAACATTTTGGATTTTTTTTTACTTTCACTGTGGTTGGTGTTAGAGTTAAATCGCTGCAGGTACATGTACATGTATATACTTGGATTGTTCATTGTTTACACAATTTTTTAAATAGTGCAATCTGAAATTTACAGATTTAAAGGTAAGAATTTCCCTCCCCGTTGATATACCCTTACATGTATATCATGGCTCCATAATTATATACTTTAGTTTCAATTTACCAGACAATGTCCTGTATGGTTGGCCATTTCCATACTAGTGTTGTTTTAGTTTGAAAATAATGACCACTTTAAGTTATAGTTACAATATGACTAGTTTATCACAGTTTTTGTTACAGTTATAGTTAATTAACTAAAACAATTTTAGGCTTACTAAAAGGGTTTCAGTTTTAGTTAACTAACTAAAAGTGCCCATTATTGGTCATTTTTCATTTTAGCTAGTTATAGTTATTACAGTAGACGTTATAGTTTAGTTAACTAAAAGTTGAAATGCCTTACTAAAAGGGGTTATAGTTAACTAAAACAACACTAATGTATAAGTAAAAAAATATTAGGCTTACTAAAAGGGATAACTAAAAGTGCAAATTTTCATTGTAGTTACATGTAGTTATAGTTATTGGAATAGACTTTAATTTAATGATGGTCTAAAAATCACAATACCTTACTAAAAGGAGTTTTAGTTATAAACAACACAACTGTTCCATACCATGTCATCATAGATGTATTTTTTTGAGGTCAACATGAACTTTTCACTTGAGTGACCTCATTTCCCTTAAATGTCAATACTGAAATTCCACATGTACATGTATATTATAAATAAATTACTATTTACAAATACCTTACCTAATTTTCAAAAATGGACCTTGTCCTGCATAATAATTTTGATAAAATGCTTACCTTCAATCGGTTTGTTTGTTTTGTAAAGATCAAAAAGGAATCCCCCTTGTATATCACATCAGAGTTTTTGATACATTTTAAAGCATGGGCCAAATTGGCTCAATAATGGCTAATGATTGTACCATTGGGAATACATGTACATCTTGAGCCGATTAACAAAGAGTTAATGCTGTTAGTGACAATATAATCTTAATTAACTGTGCCATTCTGGCCTTAAGAGAGAACTGTGCAGTGCCAAATAAGAAGCTCTCTGAGCCAATGGTGTGCCATATAAGCTTATCAAAAACACTGTATCACAGATATAACAGAATCAAAATGGGGATTTTTCTAATAGTGAGTAGTATATGATCTACTCCAGTCAGGAAGCCAGAAATGTACATGTATATAAGGATGTTTATTTCTTATTTAAGAGGTTGAAATATTATTTGTGGTTATTGGTTGCTTCAGCTATAGCTACATGTGTATATACACACACATGTACATGTATATACATGTACTTTATAAACCATGGAATACATGTACATGTATAATATTATCATGAGAACATATACAGTCTATTGAGGACACCCTGAAATGAGGAGACCCCTGTATTAAGGACACTTACAAATGTCCCAAACTGTGCTTTATAATATAAATTCACCCCTGAAATGAGGACCTCTGTATTCAGGTAACTTATATTTGTCCCAAGGGTGTCTGGAATAGAGAGGTTTCACTGTACATCCTGATATAACCCTAACAATACCTACACCTAGTGTAATTTTTATACCATACCATACTATATAAATACAATATTATCTTTGTGATCCCTGAAGTAACCAAGTAGAAGACTGGTATAAACAGCTGAAAGGTCCTTGTTAGTATACTTGAACTCATCAAGAACTAGACATTTCAATAAATATTTATGATCTCTTTGGTCAACTATGGCACTACCTTTCTATGTACTCTAAATACTATGTTCTGTAGAAGTGTAACTCAGTGTTAGTACAATGATTCTCAATTTAAACTGAACTACTCATTAAGGTTTTCACTACAAGTATAATAACTATACAAAGTCTCCTCCCCCATTATTACTGCGTAATATTGTGTAATATTGTGTATTGTATAATAGAATACACTATAATATTATTATATACATACAATATTATAATTATATATCATTTATATACATAACATTATAATTCTAATAATTATTATTAATAAAAATAATTGATTTTCAATTAACCATGCGAAAAGGAATTTAATTATGTAATTTGATGGACTGCTACTGGTATGTTATATAGTATAATCAGTATATTATTAGTATATTATGTAGTACAATCAGTATATTATATAATATAGTTAGTATACTATAGTGGTATAATCTTCATACCTAGTTTATGATGTTATGTCAACTCATCCTTACACAAGAATGCACACACACAACCTTTTAAACAAAAACATGTTTTCACATACAAGCAGTTTCAACACTATGTACAACTATTGTTTGAAGTTTGTGTGTGTGTGTGCGTGCGTGCATTACTATTGCAATGTGTGTATGTACATGTATATATATATAGTGTGTAACTGTATATGTGTCTATGTATGTGTGTAACTGTATGTATACATGTATGTATGTGTGCATGTATATTGTGTATGTGTGTAACTGTATGTATACATGTGTGTAACTATATGTATACATGTACAGTTTGTGTGTGCATGTATATTGTGTATGTGTGTAACTGTATGTGTACATGTGTGTAACTGTATGTATACATGTGTGTAACTGTATGTATACATGTATGTGTGTCTGTCTGTCTGTCTGTATGTCTGTGTCGTAACTATATGTATACATGTACAGTATGTGTGTGTGTGTACATTGTGTATGTGTGTAACTGTATGTGTATGTGTACATCAGAGTTTTTGATACGTTTTAAAGCATGGGTCAATTGGCTCAAAAATGGTTAGTGTGTGAGCCATTGGGAATACATCTTGAGCCAATTAACCCTTCATATGCGTTTGCAATTATTCCCGTTTGTGGGCGTGGTGTGAAAGAAATTTGTAGAAATTTTGTGATTGCAAATATATGGAATATAAAAGAAACTGATATCCACACAGCACGAAGAAGATGATTATTTAGTTTGATGGAGCCCAAAAATCGAAGCTACATTTCTAACAAAAGTGATAAAGAGATGCTAATTGTGGGCATTGCCACTGACTACTACACATTCAAACACTCGCCTTGCTGGTTTCCTGTAGCTGACGAAGCATGTTTTTGGTATCTACAGCTTTCTTAGATGGTCTTCTGTCTAACTACGTCAGTTAAAAGTGACTGCTATTTAAAATGCAGAAGTTATGCAGGCGAGTATAGAGGTGGGCGTTGCCCGTGTAAGTACTAAATTTTCAAGCGCTCGCCTTACTCTCTTCCTACTGATAACGAAGCATAAATTTAACATCAATGGCTTGCTTAACAGCTTTTCTTTACAGCAAAGTAAGTTAGAATCTTGAGTCTTATAAAATGTGAGAGTTATAGAGCTGCAAGTAATTAGATTAAATTTCACACTGAAATATTAGCAGGTACTATAAAGCGCCTTCCGCAATTAAAATTATACTGGGTGTGGTGCTCTGAAGTGCCTTCCGCAAATGAAGGGTTAACTAAGAGTTAATGCTGTTAGTGACAATATAATCATGATTAACTGTGCCACTGGCCCAGAGAGAGAACTGTGCAGTGCCAAATAAGAAGCTCTTTGAGCCAATGGTGAGCCATATGAGCTTATCAAAAACAATGGTGTACATGCACATGTATGTATGTGTACATGTATATGTGTCTGTCTATCTATCTGTCTGTCTGTGTGTCGTAACTATATGTATACATGTACATGTTTGTGTGTATGTGTGTAACTAACTGTACAATGCATGTATACATGTATGCATATCTATGTTTGTAGTGTACCTTTAGCTGTGTCTCTATAACATACAGTACATACATGTATATAGTTGGTCATATTAATATATTTAGGATTGTTTTTACATGTGGAAATATCTGTGATTGATTTTATCATTTCTCTTTGCAATTCTGTTAGCATTCAATTTACTACAAATTGATTTACATGTAATTGGTGTTGTTTTAGTATTCCTTTTTTGGAATGTTATTGTGTGTTTTAGTTTTAAAAAAAACAACTGTTTAAATTCTGACCTATAGCATAAACTTTATAACGGAAATTAGTTTAATTGTATCTTTTTAAACCTTAAGTTTGGAATGATCAACAATCTTTTTACCTTCACCAATTTCATATACATGTAATTATCCTTCCTGTTCTTTTTTGTGTATGTCAAATTTCAATCCATTGCTTCATTATTGAGTTACAGTATAATCATATATTAACCTTATGACATTAAACTATACATTATATTACATATAACATCATAATTTGAGGTCATTATGAATGTAAACAGACTTTAATATAATTTTTCAACTATTTTTATTTTTCACTCAGAAAATGGATCAGTGGATACTTTATCTGAACACGGTTTCAGTCCAGAATCAGCTGCCTCTCTAACTCCCGACAGAAGATGGCAAAGCTTAGAAAATATTACAGATGCTGTTGCATGTGATCCTGACCTATATGTAGCAAAACATGATTACACTACAGATCAACAAGGACAGCTCTCTATTCGAAAGGGAGATGAATTAAAGATCACACGTCTTAGCGACAATGGAGATTGGGTTGAGGGTACTAACAATAGAGGAGAAATGGGTTGGTTACCCGCTTCTTACGTTGTTAAACTAGACAGTTTAGAAAAACATACATGGTTCTTTGGGAATGTCACTCGTGCAGAAGCTGAGTTAAGTTTAAGTTCTGGTATTAATGGCAGTTTCTTGGTTAGAGAAAGTGAAAGCAAACCTGGACAGTTCTCAATTTCATTAAGATTTGATGGTAGAGTTTTTCACTATCGTATACACTCAGACCCTACATCAAATCAGTACTACGTCACTCCAGAATCAAAATTTGATACTCTCACTGAACTAGTTAAACATCATTCAAAAAGTGCTGATGGTTTGACCACAACGTTGCACTATTCGGCGCCAAACCCTCGTAAACCTCCTGTTTATGGGGTATCACATGACTTTGATAAATGGGAATTTGATAGATCGAATTTGGAAATGGGTCAGAAACTGGGAGGAGGACAATATGGTGAGGTTTACAGGGCTGTTATGAAAGGCAGAGGATTGGCTGTAGCTGTAAAAACATTTAAGGTAAGCCAATGACTAAGTACATGTAGGATGTACATGTATCTATCTATCTATCATGTTATCAGTATACATGTGTATTATTTTATCTGTCTATCTATCTATCTATCTATCTAATGTTATCAGTCTATATGTGTATCTATTTATCTGTCTATATATCTATCTATCATGTTATCAGGATACATGTGTATCTAATTATCTATTTATCTATCTACTTGCTATCAGTCTACATGTGTATGGGCATGGCTTGGGAATGGGACTTGAAGACTGAAGAGTATAGTGATTTTGCTCATTTGCTTGGTTTGGGAACAGGGCTTGATGAATATTATATATATTATATATATACATTTATATATATATATATATATATATATATATATATATCAGAGTTTTTGATAAAGTTTTGAAGCATGTACCAAATTGGCTCAATAATGGTTACCATTGGGAATACATCTTGAGGCAATTAACAAAGAGTTAATGCTGTTAGTGACAATATAATCATAATTAACTGTGCCAGCCATCTGGCCCAAAGAAGAACTATGCAGTGCCAAATAAGAAGCTCTTTGGTCCAATGGTGCACCATAAGAGCTTATCAAAAACACTGATATATATAATTTTCTTTTCCAGGAGGAGACAACTGATGCTCAAGAATTTCTAAAAGAAGCTAATGTTATGAAGAAGGTGAAGCATCCTAATCTAGTTCAATTGCTAGGAGTTTGTACCAGAGAGCTGCCATTTTTTATTATCACCGAGTACATGCCAAAAGGTAACCTTTTAGATTTTCTTAGAGGAACTGAAGGAAAGGACCTTGAAGCTGTCACATTAGTGTACATGGCTCAGCAAGTTGCTTCAGCTATGGCATATTTGGAGAGCAAGAATATGATTCATAGGTCAGGACTGTGTTTGTATGTACATGTGTGTATCAGAGTTGTATGTACATGTGGTATGTATATGTACATGTATGTACACATGTGTATTTGCTTGTATATATGTACATGTATGTGTATGTACATCTGTATATATACATATATGTATGCATGTGTATGTACATGTATATGTGGTGTATGTACATGTGGTATATGTACATGTATATACACATGATGTACACGTGTATATGTACTATGTATGTACATGTATGTACATATATGTATGTATGAGTGTATTCATCTGTTTATCCATACATTCATCCTTTCATCTACATGTACATGTACTATAAAAATGTTTATTTACAGCAAATAATTGTGATAGACAATTGTGTGATAGTAAATAAGTAATTGTAGTAAATGATACTTAATAATAGTAATAATATCATATTGCATTCCAATTGACTTCATGTCTGTATTTTGATCAATCCATTCATCCATCTATTCATGTATCATTCACACATTCGTTCTTCCATTCGTTCATTTGTCATATATACACAAATCCTATTGTCCATTTCTATAGAGATTTAGCTGCACGTAATTGTCTGGTTGGGGAACATTATCAGGTCAAAGTTGCAGACTTTGGTCTCAGCAGATTAATGGAAAGTGATATATACAATGCTAGAGAGGGGGCTAAATTCCCTATCAAATGGACTGCCCCTGAAGCATTGGCTTATAATAAGTTTTCAATTAAATCTGATGTATGGGGTAAGTCTAAGTCTGTGTCTGTGTGTGTATGTCTATGTCTATGTCTCTCTCTGTATGCATATGTATCTGGGTCTGTCCATGTTGTTGTATGTGTCTGTGTGTATCTATGTCTGTCTATGTCTCTCTCTGTATGTTTATGTATCTGGGTCTGTCCATGTTGTTGTATGTGTCTGTGTGTATCTATGTCTGTCTATGTCTCTCTCTGTATATTTATGTATCTGGGTCTGTCCATGTTGTTTCAATATGTATGTGTGTCTGTGTGTATGTGTGTTTTATAGATGTGTATGGCTGTCTGCCAGTCTATTTATCATTGTAGTAGTACATATATATGTCTCTCTCTCTCTCTCTTTCTATGAATGTGTGTAGTGTATATATCTGTGTTTATAGTAATTTATACATGTGTCTGTCTGTTCATTTATCTATACTCTATTACTCACTTTCTAACATGATAGCCTTTGGAGTATTACTATGGGAATTAGCTACATATGGTATGTCTCCATATCCTGGATCAGAACTAGCACAAGTCTATGAGCTATTGGAGTCAGGATATAGGATGCAATGTCCTGAGGGATGTCCGCCTGCTATTTATGATCTAATGAAGAGATGTAAGATATAATTATAATATATTGAGAATTTGCCCCTGTTATTTATGAACTAATGAAGAGATGATTATAATAATTATAATTATTATAATATTGAAAGGTGTTCATTGTTATTGAAGGTGGCCCCTGTTATTTATGAACTAATAAGAGATGTGAGGTATTGAGATGTGGCCACTGTTATTCATGAGGTAATGAAAAGATGTTAGGTATTAAGAGGTGGCCACTGTTATTTATGAACTAATGCAGAATTGAGAGGTGGCCACTGTTATTCATGAGGTATTGAAAAGATGTTAGGTATTAAGAGGTGGCCACTGTTATTTATGAGGTAATGAAAATATGTTAGGTATTAAGAGGTGGCCACTGTTATTTATGAACTAATGCAGAATTGAGAGGTGGCCCTGTTATTCATGAGGTATTGAGAGGTGGCCCCTGTTATTCATGAGGTATTGAGAGGTGGCCCCTGTTATTCATGAACTAATGAAGAGATGATTATAGAGCAACTGAATTTTGAATGACCCTTGCTACTATAATTGTTACAGATTTATGAACAAGTTAATATATGCTATAATTATGGGCGGGGTGTTTCATGAAACTTTTGTCAGCTTATAACTTTTGAAGTATACACATTCAAAGATTCTAACTTGCTTTGTTGGAAAGAGGAGTCGTTGAGACAGCCAGTGATGTAAAACTCATGCTTCGTTAGATGCAGGAAGACTGTAAGAAGCCACACCTAGTGGATTTATTGCCCTTTTTGATAGTTTCTAGTACGGTAGAGAAAATATTAGTGAGTACTCGTTTTTGCCACTTTGGAAGAGTGTATACAACACGCCAAGTATGGAAGTCCAGGAGTGTCCAGTTCTTGAGGTACAGCGGAGTCAGACACACAGACAGACATTTTTCCAAACCATTTACTGTAACTCTCCCGAAGCGGGAGGGTCAATTATATTATAATATTGAAAGGTGTCCACTGTTATTGAAGGTGACCCCTGTTATTATTGAACTAATGAAAAGATGTGAGGTATTGAGAGGTGCACACTGTTATTCATGAGGTAATGAAGAGATGCGAGGTGTTGAGAGGTGGCCCCTATTATTTGTAAATTAATGAAGAGTGTATCCTAATACATAATTATAGATGAATTGAATTTGATATTGTAAGTTGTAAATTAAAAGTCTTTGCATGAAACTCAGTTCCAAATGGGATTCATATCACATCATCTCATATATGTAGGTTGGGAGTGGAGACCGGAGGACAGACCAAGTTTTGAAGAAGTCTCTACCAGAATGAATGCAATTTCAGATATTAATGAAAGTAAGTTACTGATTCCAATTGTGTTGTTTACTTCTAAAACCTTTAATTACGCAAGTGATGAGATAATAATTGAAATGTGCTGAACTGGGTGGACGAATGTATGGTTGATTGGATTGATGGATGGGTGATTTGGATGGATGGATAAATGAATGGGTGAATGGATGGATAAATGGGTTGATTGGTTGGGTGAATGGATGGACAAATGAAGGTGTACATGAAGATAGATGTGGGTATGGAATTTTAAACCTACATGTACATGTATGGGTTATGTTGAGTGCAAGTTCTATCATCTTATTATTAACCTATAGCTGTTGAAGCAACCCTGAGAGGAGATTCTGTACCTCCAAGAATGGACAGTATATCAGTGGATACAATTACACCTCCTCGATTGACTCATAAGCCTCCTCCCCATTTAAATGGTTCAACCAATTCACCTCGTTCCAACACAAAAAGGGATCTTCCCCCAATACCAAATGATAATCCACAGACTATACCTAATAGGAACCATATCCCAACTCGACCTGGGCCACCCAACCCACCTGTGACAAAGGTACAATCAAATGATCTTACCCCTTCTCAGGTTACTCCATTGTGGGGGACACGAAGAACTGGAAGTAACTCTACTCCTGTTAATTCTTCCCAAGTATCTAAAACCACTCCCTTTAGTACTTCAAGCACTACCAGCTCAAATCTTCCACCTGTACCTGTCAGACCACTTCCTTCAGCACCTGTTCCAAAACCCCAATTATATCCGAAACCACCTGGACAGATGGGACAGATTGGACGTCATGGCCCAACTTCTAGTCCCTCTTCTCGTCCAAAACCTCCCATTCCTAAAAAAGCACCTGGACTTGGAAAGAGCATCTCTCGATCAAATATGAAACCCGATGACATGAGTTTTGAAGAAAAGATTCAAAAGATACAAGAAGACGCCCCTTCATTAATTAACTCAGCAAACCAGTATAAACCTGGACTAACTCGCTCATTAAGTGACTTTACTGAACTTGTTGAAGCTGTTGTAAGCGATGCTCAAAGCTCAACTAATGATTCTTCAGTGCAGTTCAAAAGATGTATTGCAGCTTTGAGAAGTCAAATTGGAGCATTACGAGAATCTACTTATAATAATGATACAATTAAACTTGTTAAAGTAATTGAAATGGTTGTAACTAAAACGCAACAGCTCTCTTCTCACTTGCATTGAAATAAATTTAATTACTATTTTAGTTTTCAAGTATTTTCATGTTGTTTTTGTTGTCATGGTTACGGATGGATTCCCTCTCACTGATACATGTCATGTTCGTATTGTGAAAATGATATTGCTATATTATAATAGTGATATAATAATGTAATTTATAATTATTATTATTATTGTATGATTAATAATTGTTGACAATTCATAATCAATTAGTTTTTCAAATGGTTCATAATTGAAAGGTTGAGAACCGTTGTGGTCTAACCACAAAATAATAATATACCCAGGTTAACATGAAAATGCTCTCAAAATGTGTTTCAGGAGCATATTTGGTGGTGCAATTTTTATGTGACATAGCCAGACAATTTCCCATGTTGATTGGGTTAGCCCACTGATTCTGAGCACCAATTACAAACATTTGGAGTGCTATGTAATGCTAGGAACGCACTCCAAACTGCTAGGGGTCAAATGTCACATATCCTTCAAGGTCTGGTTCATACTTCATTTTCATACTGGGTCTGAATACTATGCAGCTGTTTGCTACTACACATTAGGGGTAGCAATCGGCTGAGATTGTGAAATCAATTATAAATCAATTAAAATCAGTGGAAGTAATTACATGTAGGTCAATTAATGCAGGAAATATCTCCCATATGATCAAAAAGGCTTTATATATGCACTTCCATATTGTCTATTTGCTGTCGCATGCTTGAAAAGTATGTCCCTTTGCATAACTGATGTCGCAGACTTTAATTACAATTGATAATTAGCTATTGCTTGATCATCCTAGCTCTACTATAAATAGCAAACCACACCCACCCAACACCCAGCCTGTAGCAATTTCAGAACGTTAATTATCCAAATTTGAATGATTCTTTCAATTCACTTCAATCATCGATTATTAGATGATTTTTTCAGTTAACTTCCAAATTTGAATGATAATTTCAAATCATCAAAATTTGAATGATTCTTTCAACTGACTCAACTGCAAATTTGGTCAATTGACTCAAATCTTTCAAATTTGGATCAAACCATCTAGACTCAAATCATTCAAATTTGGATGATTCTTTCAGCTGACTCAAACCATCCACATTTTAGTTAACAATAACAATAACAATAACCATAATCCCTTTTAGTAAGGTCAGGAGCCCATAATGACGTTGACCAGAAAGCGTACTCTTACACTTTTGTCATTATGGGCTCCTTGTAACTGTTAACTAGTTACTAAACTGTATATCCAAACTACAAGTCTATCGCAGTGATAAAAAATGGCCAGTAATAACATATGTAGTTGGTTAACTAAAAGTAAACCCCTTTTAGTAGTTAACTATAAAGTTGTCATTAATGTCATACTAAAACATGCACAATTACGCATGCAATCATGCAAAGCATACTCAGTGTGTACTTGCCTATATAATTACGCAATATGTACACAGCTGCATAATTGTAGCATATTGAATTGGAAAAGAAACATAAAAGGAAATAAAGTACTTTGAAAATTGTAACAAAAATCTACTTTACAAGACTTTAACTTCAAAGCAACAAACACTTTTATATAACTCATATTGTGTCAGTTTTTAGAACCATTGGCCAGTTTGTTGTTGAGTCCCATAGGTTTGTTGTGGATATGCTCCTGAGGTTTGCTGTTGAATGGTGGGATTATATTGTGCTGAGTAAGCCTGTCCCGGCATATTACCATAACTTTGTTGTGTGTCAGTAGGATATTGAGTGTACTGTTGAGGATACTGAGCATATTGTTGCTGTTGTTGTGGAGGTTGGTTTTGGGTTTGTGCACGTGGGTCCTGGAATGAGGATAATCAAATTAGTAATTGAGTACTGTCTATCCATCCATCCATCCATCCATCCATCCATCCATCCAACCACCCACCCACCCACCATTCATCCATCCATTTATCCATCCATTCATCCATCCATTCATTTCAACTCACAGGAGCCATTGACTGGGATGATGAATAGACATATGAATCATTAGACCAGGTATCAGATGGAATGTGTTGCTGCTGTTCTGGTTGACAAAAATAACGTTGTGATCTAATATCACCTATCGGCTTTGAATGAAGGAAGAGCTCAATATAGCGTGAACCTGTATAGAGGTACATACACACTTCATATGTACTTTAGGTCTACTGACTTTAAATACTGCAATTGGAATTATAATTCCAATTATTTCAATTACAATTACAATTACTGTTCCAACATTGGGCAATTATTCAATTACATGTATATTGTCATATTGCAATTAGTTATAGTCTTGTCCCTAGACCACCACAGCCTATGGGTGAATGACGGTCTGGAACAGTTGCTGGTACTTAGTGTATTCGTAGATTTCCATCTTCACAGACAAGCAGAAAAGTTATTTAAAATATCGTAATAATTATAACAAACCAGAAAATATTATTATTGCCATTTTACTTATAGAGTATAATACATAAATTAGCTTTCATAAACACTATTGAGGAGAACAAATAGGAGAAACATTGCCAACTACATGTAGCTAATACTATAATTTCAGTTTGTGTTCTGTTTGTACTTACATGTATTTGAGTTACTATTAAATCACATTAAGAATATATACGTGTAATTGCATGCAATATATAGGGCAGAGTTTTTGATAAGTTTTGAAGCATGGGCCAAATTGGCTCAACATTGGGAATACATCTTGAGCCAATTAACAAAGAGTTAATGCTGTTAGTGACAATATAATCTTAATTACCTGCACTACTGGCCCAAAGAGAGAACTCTGCAGTGCCAAATAAGAAGCTCTTTGGGCCAATGATGCACCATATAAGCTTATCAAAAACACTGGCATAGGGTAAATATTAGGGCATGAACGAATGGGGAATTTACTAAAACGAATGTTCTCTCTATTGAACGAACGAACATTCTAATTTTCAATTACTATTATCATTGAAAATGAAATATTTAATATTTACATTAAAAACCCAAAATATAATAAATAATATACTTATAAAGGCTTAATCAATATGAATTGCTTCAAGTAGTTAATTAGCGTTTAGGAAGATCAAAGCATGCTTAACCACGTGTTGACAAAAGATATGTGTAGGTGTGGCTCGCATAAAGTTCAACATTTGCTTCTTTCAAAAGATTATCTAACGCTGTATCAAAACTTTTAAAACTTCATCTATATAATAAACGACATTAGTCCTACTGCTACAAGAAATTTCAAGTTGTTGCTACTATTTTTGAAGGTTGTAGATGTTTCAAGACGAACGAAATCGATACGGGCGACACCCATCTTTTGCAAACAGAGGTGACAGTTTGGCTATTTCTTGGTAAGTTATAGATATAATAGTTTGTACTGAGCTGGACAAGTCTCTAAGCTTTAAAAATAAGTTTTCAGGTTTCAGCTGGCCGCCTCTACGAGTGAGTTATATCTGAATTTCGTACCATGGCCAATGTTAGTTAGAAACCACACAAAACACGAAGGGCATTTTAGCAAAAACAGTCAAACCTATCACCTTCTGCAACATTTTCCATCTATTAATAGCTGATATAAGCTTTACAGACCTAACAAAATAAGCTAGAAATTGCAAAAACACCTTGGAATGTAATTAATGAGACCACACCCATGTTCGATTGTTTGAAATTGCCGTTCGAACAAACATTCGATGTTCGAACAAACATTCGAATATTAGAATATTCGTTCATGCCCTAGTAAATATCAATATCACCTAACCCAACCCAAAACTGATCTGAGCATACCAATATGTCCTCTATCCTTCTTCATGGCTGCTTCGGCATCCTCATGTGAACCAAATGAGATCTCCCCCTCCCCAGAGAGTCTACCACTAGAATCACTTTCTATAGATATATGTATAGGAATTAGAGGAGAGAAGAAATCTTGTATGTCTCTCTCTGTCACCGAGAATGGGAGACCTCTCATACGAACTGCATGTCTGGGACGACTGCCTGTATACTTGGTATCTATGGAGATATAATTATAGAGAAATATAATTATTAGTAGCCACACCATGAATCAACTGCTGTTGGTGGTACACATTCCTGAGGTGTACATAGCACATGGCTGGTAGCTACAAGCTGGATTACATAATGCTTAGGCAAGAAATTATTATTATATGCAGGCAATTAGGATTTGATGAGTTCATTATGTAATACATGTATATATGTAGTGTATAGTTTAATGTCATAAGGTTAATAGATGATTATACTGCAACTCAATAATGAAGCAATGGATTGAAATTTCACATATACATGTACATAAAAGAATGGGAAAGATAATTATACTAAAAATAATGGTGCAGGTAAAGATTGTTGGTCATTCCAAACTAAAGTTATGAACATTTTTCAGAGGACAAGATGAACATGAATGACCTTTTAGTGTACTCCACATATACTCACTTGAATCAGATGGTCTGAGTGTAGGGTAAGCTACTAGATTACCATCTCCTCTTCCATATGGATTCTCATTATAGTAACCATAGCCTCCACTTCCTCCATAAGAATTACCATACCCTCCCGAGCCTCCTCCTCTACCACCTCTTTGGGATCCACCTCTGCCACCATATCTGTACCCAGCGCCTCTACCCCTCAAGAAAGAAAGAAAAACAAGCTCAAACTCTTTATAAACCTACTAGTGTTATTTTAGTAAGGTAAATAAAAGGTAATATTATGACTACATAATAAAAAAAATTATTACTATATCAATATTATTCTCAGGAAAAAATACATCAATATTATTCTATGTGGGAGGTAGGTAATCCACCTGTATCTAAATCAGGTATGTGTATGTGTATACTTAATTAAATATACACAATAAGACAAAATGTCTCGTACATCATGTAGTCATGTACACATGTAGCTAAAATAATTATTCCAAGAGCATGATAACTGAAGCAGAAAATAGCCTGTTATAATTATTTGTACATAATTACATGTATATTATATTGTAAGAAAGTCCCTAAAGAGTGTAGAGTGGAGTCAGTGGACTGGCACCACTGATACATGTATATATATCCTTTCTCATGAAATGTACATCATGTGGCTTCCTTCCAATGATCTTTGATTTCTTTAAGGGACTTACACACGTCCTCATTTACTAGTAAATTAAGCCATTTAGTTAGATAAATTACTTTACTAATAAGGTTTAAATAATTTTATAGTAAACACTAGCTACATATTATCTTACAGTTACATGTATATATACCTGCTATAACCTCCTGGACCGTCATACCCACGTCCTCTCACAGAGTAAGGTGAAGGACGACTATGGCTAGCCCATCTGTTAGCAACAGGCCTAATATCTCCATGTGTTGTACGAAATACTTCAATGTATCTGAGAATATAATTATATCTTTATAACAGCATGATTATTAATACACTATTTGGATAGTTACTTCAATTAGTGATGTTTTAGTTACCAATGTATTTAATATCAACAGTTACCTATGACCAATGTATTTACTATCAACAGTTACCTATGACCAATGTATTTAATATCAACAGTTACCTATGACCAATGTATTTAATATCAACAGTTACCTATGACCAATTGATTTACTATCAACAGTTACCTATGACCAATGGATTTACTATCAACAGTTACCTATGACCAATGTATTTACTATCAACAGTTACCTATGACCAATGGATTTACTATCAACAGTTACCTATGACCAATGGATTTACTATCAACAGTTACCTATGACCAATGGATTTACTATCAACAGTTACCTATGACCAATGTATTTACTATCAACAGTTACCTATTACCAATGGATTTACTATCAACAGTTACCTATGACCAATGGATTTACTATCAACAGTTACCTATGACCAATGTATTTACTATCAACAGTTACCTATTACCAATGGCAACAGTTACCTATGACCAATGGATTTACGGTGACGATCAAGAGCTTTCTCTACATCACGATCAGTTTCAACCTCAATAAAAGCCTCTCCAGTTTCTCTACCATTCTCGTCATATTGTATAGTTATACCATTCTCTATTATATTTATACCTAACACACAAGAAGGAAGGTGGTAATAAGAATGAATATAATATTCACACTAATTAAACTATAAACTATAATGTACATGTATATACATGAATGTGCATGAGAATACATAATTATGTATATACATGTACATGTACATGTATATACATGAATGTGCATGAGAATACATACATGTAATTATGTATATACATGTGCATGTATGTGCATGAGTGTAAATGAGTTTGTGTTATGTACATGTATATGCATGAGTGATATGTACAACATGTACATGTACATGTATGTACAATGTATAATGTATTTGTAATGTAGTAGATACAGTATGTATATGCTTTAAGTACACATGTACATGCATGAGTCTACATTTATATACACACGTACATATATTTACATGTGTAGATATAACATGAATGTGTTGTACTGCATATATACACATGTAATGTATAATTATTATGCATACAGGAATATACATGTATATCATACATACATAAGCTGGTTACAATATACATGTAAACCTTAATTGAGGCACATAATTACACAAGTACAATGTACATGTACATACATACATGTATTGTAATAAGTACATTTAGACAACCATATTCAGTCACATATAGTAACCATGTGCTTCAGTCACATGAAAACCATGTGATTCCGTCACACACTTTCCATATTTAACACAAATTACCCAAACCTTTCAAAAAGTCCCTCAAATCGTCTTGTGAACACCCATAAGGTAAACCCCGGAGCCTGACCACACCTCCAGTCCCCCCTGTTTTCTCTCCCCGACACTCCCACTCCAGCTGTGCCCTGGAGGCCCTGAATATCTCTATGTACCGCCCTCCCATATGCTCCCTGTCTTGTTTCATGGCATTATTGACATCTTCTGGGGAACAAACCTCCACAAAAACCTCCCCCGTGGATCGGCCATAAGACCCTGATGAAAAATGGATTCCTTTCTCTCCTTTGTCAATAGTGACATCCCTCAGGAAATCCATGACATCAGCAGCTGTGGCCGAGTAGGGGAGGCCCCGTAATCTAATCACATTATATTGGTTATCTTCTTCCTGGAAAACAGGAAAACACATGTCTTATCAAAATTATTATTAATTACATGTACATGTAATTGGAATTTTATTTGTTGATAAAATGTGAGATAAACTTTGTGTTTGTGTATATTATGTAATACTTATCAAAATTCCATTTTAATGAATAATTATAAATAAAAAATAAAACCAAAAAAGTACACAAACACTGGAATGGGACTTTAGCAACCAAATTGAATAACCACTTCCATAAAAAAAATCCCTTCATATACATGAAAGTACATCTAGGAAAATACAGAGAAACCATACTTAAGTATGGTAGAAGTAGTTATTTTAATTTTGTTGCTAAGGTATCGTTTTATTTTGTTGCTAAGGTATCATGTGATAAACTCACTGTTGTTGAGTTGTGGTCATCATCTTTATCTTGTAATGTGACAACTGACTCATTTGCCACAATACCTTTAGCTTCATCAAACTCTTCCTTCAAAACAGAGAACACGCCCACTTTTTGCCATCTCAATTGATGGCCGTCTTTCTTGCATGCTTTTTCAAAATCTATTGGATTATCCATTCGTACAAAAATAACACCATTTCCTCCAAATACGACTTCTTGCAGCGTACATTCGTCAAAGAATTGTCTTACATCATTGTCAGTAGAGTCTCTTTGTACTCCTGTTACCTTGACAGCATAGAAATCTGATGGTAACACATTTTTTTCTGTAGTCTATGTGTGTGAATAAGACAATATGACATTAAAAACATGTATAAAAGCTTTATTAAAGTCTGTTCACATTCATGATAACCTCAAAATTATGATGTAATGACTTTATAGTTAATGTAATAAGGTTAATGCATTGATTATACTGAAACTCAATAATGTAGAAATGGATTGAAATGTGACATATATATATATATATATATATATATATATATATATATATATATATATATATATATAAGAACGAGAAGGATAATTATATGAAAATGGTGAGCTTTTTGGAGATTCCAAACAATGGTTATCAATATTTTTTTAGGTCAAGGTTTAGTTTTAGTTTCTCTCCATATATGGAAGTCATTGGTATCAAACTATATATATATATATATTATTATAATATATACACGAATACATACCGGTAAGTTGTTGTATTACAATTAATAAAGGATGTAATCTAACCACATCTGAGGAGTCCATAATAATATTTACTTGTTATCGTAGACTAATCAATCTATTGTTAATGCATTTTAAAATTGATTCTGTCTAATTAATAATTATGTTATAATATAATCATATATTACACTAGACTACATACCCAGCCTACATAAAAGCATACAACCCAGTAAACATAAGTAGGTCTATATTTTGCATATTTATACCGGCACATCAAACTATTGATTTATTTATGTATTACACACGAGAGACTTATTTAAATCTCCTTACTTCACTCTTAAATGTGTTGTTTTCACAAGTGTTAGATCCATTGAAGTCGTCCATTTTTGTTTTTACATGTGCATACACGTATCTAGTATCTCGTGATGTCAAGCTGCTTTGTAGTCACGTGATATTAAAGACGCTCCCTCTTGGAGGGTTGGTCCAATCTGTCATAGTTTATTTTTGTGCATGTCCGTTCACTTAGATATGACTACATTCAGTACAAGCAGAAAGCCATTTACGTTTCCTTACTGTTAGTATTCGAGGTAAAGAAACAAGGACTAACTGACAGAGTCTGTTGAAACTTACTTGACTCTTTGGTAAAATGGAATCCAGATTGAGGTGAGTTTTGGTGTTACAAATTATCTTAATTATTATCTTGTGAACTCCAGAATTTATGATCATTATATATATATATATATATATATATAATAATTTATATATAATATAAAATTAAGCTATAAAGTATTGTTCATATAATATCAAGTGTGTCCATGTGTTTTGTTTGTAATTGTCTGTGACTACGTCTAACTTGACTATGTATGTATATATATCTGTAATTTTGTGTCTATGCATGAGACTGTATGTCTGTGTATGTATTATATCTATGTCTACATGTATATACATGTATGTCTGTAATTCAGATACTGTGTGTGACTTTGTATGTAGTATATGTATGTATGTTATTGTGTGTCTGTGTATATCCACTCAAGGAATTGATGTTATGTTGAATATGTTGATAATACATATGTCTTACAATGAAAAAATTTTCTGAAGTACATTTATAGTCATTGAGTACTGGAATGAGGGTATTAAATCAGTCTGAGAATGAAAGTTAGTCAGTGGGTACTGGAATGAGACATTAAAATTAATCAATGGGTACTGGTGAGGCTATTAAATCAGCCTGGGAATTTAAATTAGTCATTGGACCGTACTGGAATGAGGCTATTAAATCAGTCTGGGAATTTAAATTAGTCATTGGGGTTTGAATAAATTTAGTCATAAATTTAGTCATTGGGGTAATGGAATGAGGCAGTCTAGGAATTTAAATTAATAGATTTAGGCAATGCATACAGGTGAGATTATTAAATTGGTCTGGGCAATAAGTACTGGTGAGGCTATTAAATCAGCCTGGGAATTTAAATTAGTCATTGGACCGTACTGGAATGAGGCTATTAAATCAGTCTGGGAATTTAAATTAGTCATTGGGGTTTGAATAAATTTAGTCATAAATTTAGTCATTGGGGTAATGGAATGAGGCAGTCTAGGAATTTAAATTAATAGATTTAGGCAATGCATACAGGTGAGATTATTAAATTGGTCTGGGCAATAAGTACTGGTGAGACTATTAAATCAGTCTGGGAATTAAATATAGAATTAATCATTGTGTACTTGAATGAGGCTATTAATCAGTCTGGGAATTAAATATAGAATTAATCATGTGTACTTGAATGAGGCTATTAAATCAGTCTGGGAATTAAATATAGAATTAGTCAATTGGTACTGGAATGAGGCTATTAAATAATTAACAATGGGTACTGAAATGAGACTACATGTACGTATATTAAATCAGTCTAGGGATTAAATATAGAATTAGTCAATGGGTACTGGAATGAGGCTATTAAATCAGTCTAGAAATTGAATATATATCAATGGGTAGTTTGGGAATGAGGCTGTGTGTTTGTGGTTTCAAAGTCTTCTGTTTATTATGTGTTTATACTAAACCTATGTATATATTACTTAACACCACCAAGTTTTCCAAACTTAATACACATGTACATACATGCAATATTATATATAGTTATGTATGTGCATAAATACAAAATAGTATAATTATGTATATTATTCTGATAATCCTGTACATGTACATGTATGTGTACTTCCTGTACATGTATTATGTTATTCTACTTCCTTATTTGGAATATTGGTATACATTTAACAAAACCATTTCAAGTAAAATGTTTGTTATTAATGAATGCAATAGGAAATGTTTGATAACTCTCTTTGTAATTATTGTAATATGTGATGTAATTTTGAAAAGGGAAACTTTCTTGCAAAATAATTTTGATCATATACGCTTATCTTCAATCGCCCGCCATTTCACTATTTTGTACAGGAAGTCAATGAAGTTTGGTATCCAGGAAGAGCTATTATTAAGCTTCTTAGATACCAAATTTTATTTATTTTCCTTACAAAATATTAGAATGACAAGCAATTGAAGCTGATTTGAAGGTAAGCGTTTGATCAAAATTATTTTGCTGAAAAGTGTTGCTTTTCATAAATTATGTCACATGTTGTATACATACATACGTATACATGTAGAGCTGTCAGTTGATTTATCCACCATCACACATATGTAATTATGTACATGTACATATAAATAATTTGACAAGCTGTATGTTGAATATGAGCAATTAACATCACATTTTCGGAATATTGTTCAGGAATATTGACAAATATTTTTTAGTGTCAGAACACAATGGCTGAATTAATAACCACATCAAGTCAAACTAATACTTACATTGTGTACTTGTTAAAACTGACTTGATCTTTGACGTCACATTAGCTCTGTTGTTTGTAATTATTTTAGCATCTGTTTTTAGATTTTGGACTGATAAATATGTTATTAGTATTATATACTGTATATTTTAGGACTCCGGCATACATATACGAGTGTTATATTGAGTACATCAGACCACAAGATGGGGAAGGTATGTACATGTATTGTGCATGTACATGTATTGTGTATGTACATGTGCGTGTTTAGTGTTCTGTCCAACACTTGTTGGCACTGGTCGGGAATGTCCACCACTCAAGCACGAATTAACCACCGTTCAGATAATACATACATGTACATGTATATACAATGTACATGTATATACAATGTACATGTGTAAGCTACTGAAACACAATTAAGTATATACATGTACTGGATAAACAGCACTAAATGCAAGTTAGAATTCAACCACCACTCTAAATATCATGAGCAGAACACTGATGTATGTGTATGTGTGTGTACATATATACAGTGGTTCTCAAAAGAAACTTGCGAGTTCACGAGAGAGCCACGCGCAATTGAACGCTAACGCGCAAATGTTTTCAATATTTGCAATGGGCATACGCGCGTGTAAACACTCGCGTATCATACGCGAGAAATTGACAAAAATATGCATTGACAATGTATTATACTATGTTAATACTGTTAATATAAGAAATATTATTGTCTAAACCACTAAAGAAACATTGAGGTTTCACACCACAATTAGCGTTCATTAGCAGCTCTCTCGAGCTATCGCGCAAAACTCGCAAGTTTTTTTTGAGAACCACTGTACATATGTGTGTGTACGTGTATGTGTGTGCATGTGTGTGTACATGTGTGTGTGTACATATATGTGTGTACGTGTACGTATGTGTGTTTATATCTCTAACATTTGCTAATCATAGATCCACAGATAAAGTACATGTTTCCCAAAGACTATGAATTTGATGAGGTAATTCTATGTCATGTTACATGCACTTTCTATACATGCAAATTGTCATCGTCTCATCTTCACCTTCTCTGCGTTCATTAGGACACGAAGAAGATTGTACCCACATTTGTTTTCCCCTTAAAAGATTGTAGGTAAGTTCATAATACACGTACATGTGTATATCACAAAGTAACACATCTATCATTTTCATAAACTCACATTTGTGTATTCACTGTGAAACCAAAGTGTTGAGTTCATCCTGTTTATTTCCAGTTAACAGTATGGTTATTAATCTTTGGTAAATTAATAATCCCCCAAAGTACAGTACTGTGCTATGTCATGTACACCAATATTACAAGTACATGTACTTTGGAACAAGTACATGTATATAGTCTGTGATGAGACTGTAGATACATGTACATATAGAATCATAATTATAACTAATATCACAAGTACTTTGGAACAAGTACATTGTACATGTACATGTACATGTATATAGTTGTGAGGAGGCTATAGATACATGTACATGTACATATAGAATCACTATCACAAGTACTTTGGAACAAGTATATACATGTATATATAGTCTGTATGTACATATACATGTACTGATGATGTACATGTACATTTTGAATCATGATTATAATATCCAACCCTTAGCTTAAGCTATTGTACATGTACTATATTAATAGCTGAGTATAGTGTAGTGTAACCACTATCACAAGTGCTTTGGAATAAGTTATCTCTATGGAGACAGTATGGTCTATTCTCAGGGGACTGTAGATAGATGAATCATGTAATGTCTGACCTACTGTACAATGTATCATTGTTAGTATACTATAAGTATACTAGGTTATGTTAATATACACATGTAGTAAGTATATCTAGAGATTGAATCATGTAATGTCATTGTTAGTATACTATAAGTATACTATAAGTATACTATAAGTATACGAGGTTAAGTATTATACATGTAGTAAGTGTAATTGTGAATAGAGTATAACAATTATTGTTTGACCCTCTTTGTCAATAAAATGTAATAGTTTAGTTTAAATTGAACACTTAATTCATATTTCTAGTTGTTTTTGGTATGCTGGAATTCACTGATTAGGGATTAAAGTTGAGTAGCAATATTATAACAACATGGTAGTGTAGTGTAATGTAGTGTAGTATAGTATACATGTGGTTACTGTAATTTAGTTATACCTTAAATGTATCTATTCAACTCACTTACAAACATTACCACACATACATGTACAATGTACATACATGTACATGTACATATAATTATATGTTACACACATAGTCATAAACATGGACGCACACATACTGTACATGTACATGTATATATACATGTACATACATGTATATACATGTATATATGTACATGTACATACATTCAATATACATATATAATATATATATACATGTATAATATTATATATATATTATATATATATATATATATATACACACATACACTGCACATGCATACTCATGTATATTTACACAGTATCATACTTACGTGTACATGTACCACTAATAATCAATATACGTGCACAAACAGACATACATGTACATGTACCAATATAGTGAATATACATGCACAAACAGACATACATACATGTACATACAATTCATACATACATGTACATACAATTCATACATACATGTACATGTACATACAATTCATACATACATGTACATACAATTCATACATACATACATGTACATGTACATACATTATACTATACAATAATAATTATTATTCTTTTCTGTATTAGTACCAGTGCTGAAGAACATTTTACATTTGTACTTACAAATCTTCTTGGCAAGTTACGATTTGGTTTCTGTCGCTACCCAGCAAAAGGAGATGTTTGTATGTGCTTTCTTAGGTAAGAGAATGTTATTCTAAGTGCTTTAACAATACATGTACGTGTACATGTACAGTACATGTATGTGTACATGTACACAAAAATAATTACTTAAGTAAGTCTAATTGTTAACTACAAACCTCTTTTAGTAAGTGTTCACCATTACTGATCTCTACTGTATAATAAATGGAGCTCGTCTAATGGGCATTTCCAGAGTTTCTTCCTGGGCGGGTGGGATGTGCATTGGTATCCTATGGATCATGAACTCTAGGGTACATGGTCAGGATACAGCTGTTAATATTAATTAGTACTACATGTATGTTAAATTGGTACATGTTTAATTGTGTTCTATTTAAACTTCATTAATAATCAGAGGGGAGAGGGGATTCCAGCCCCTTCTCGTTTTACAAAAAGGTAGGTAATGAGCTAAATCCAGAAACTAAAGTATGTTCACGTTGAGTTGGCACCAAACGAAATGATATTATCAGTTAGTTTGTTGTCAACTCAACGTGAATGTACTTTATGTCTTCTGTAACTAAAAGTAGCCATTGCTAACATGATTATACATTACACATGCTGACTATATCAGTGTTCTGCCCATGATATTAGAGTAGTGGTCAATCTAACATGCATTTAGTGCTGCTTACCCAGTATATATTCAATTCTGTTTCAGTAGCCTATACATGTATATGTATTATCTGAGAGGTACATGTAGTTAATTCATCTGTGAGATGGTTAATTCATTTGAGAAGTCATTGAATCATGCTGAGTGGTGACCAGTGTGGGCGGAACACTACTATATATGTACATGCAATTATTATTAGTTATTACATGTATAATGAATGTCTCTTCCTCATAGTGATCTACCATGGTATAAAGTATTTTATAGAATAATGGATAAAATATCAGATATGCAGTTAGATTATCAGGTTAGTGAATATGACCTAATTAGTTAAGTGACCTGATTATTATATATTAGTTTATTATTCAGAGTCCTCAAGTTGGCCATCTTATTGTATAGACTCAGTGGTGTAGGAATCATAGAGGCCTATGTACAATGTACATGTAGGTGCATCAATGTGTGTGGCTTCAATGGCCTCTACACTTGTAAAGTGCTTCCTTCACCCTTGAAAATGTCCAGTGCATTTTAAATGTGTGCATTCAGTAGTGTGGAAACAGCCAGTCATGCAAGATATTGTCTGATAAATGTAGTGAATGTCTGGTAGATATGAAACTCTACTGTATGACAAGACTGATGAAAATAGGTCAAAATATCTGGCAATCTACACAATATTTCCACACCCACGGACTCATTTGCTTATATCTAATATTATCTATTATATAATCTTCATGGCATGTATCCTCTTCCTATCCATCCCATAGAGTGAGATAGTACAACCATTTTTAAAAAGTTTGCGGAATCATCCAATACCTAATCTCAATAATGAATCTGTAATGAGTATTATACCAGATATTGAAAATACTGAACAAGTAAGTTATAACTTACTCTACTACATTTTAGACTCAGTGTTCTGTCTTTCATCTTGTATTTCTCTTTGTTATCAGGTCTTTACCTTTCCTCTTCCTAATCCAAGACGATTACCTGAAATACCAACTGATGTAAGTGCCTTATAATGTAATAGGATTGGCCAACAATTGAATATATCAACATTACAATATTATTGCCTTCCAAAAATTGTATCACATGATTTTGTCTGCCAATAGTATTGCAATGGCAACATATTAAATAATAGTTATAATAATTATATGCTATAACACTTAATTTTGACCCACATACTCTCAAAACAAGGATCATCTTTTAAAAAGAGGAAAAAAACATCCCTATGATTGCTTTACAAATTTAAGTGAAGAAAAAAGTATCCCTATGACTGCTTTGTGGTGTCCAGCATTCAGTAATCATGGCTGACTTTATCATGCCTGAAACACAACAGTTATTATTTTGATTATCTACTCTCCTTACCTTTTAAAGAACCTTGTAGAACTTTAGGAATATATTTTAGGTAGAATAGCTAGCTATTAGTTTCAGTTTCTGCGTAAGCTGTTGGTCTATAGAGCTCGAGCACGCGTTATATTACACGCCATGCCCATTAATTGACCGAGCCCCCTGGAACGACGCAACTTCCTTAACTACGTATACAACGCATACTCACGCAAGTGTACACAAGAAAAAAAAAAAAATATATATATATACATTAAACCCTGTGGAAAGCAATCATAGGGATGGCCCTATGGGCCATAAAAATGAGCCTATTTTTGCTATCATAGACAGTACCAATGAGTAGTCGCAATATTTCAAGTCACCTTTAGAAAATTTCAATATCACTCAACCCTATATATACATGTATATACTTATACAAACTATAGATATAATGCTTGAGTGAGAACATATACATACTGATATAACCCTAACAATACCTATACACCTAACATACTTCTTACACCATCTATATTATTTTGTAATAAAATGACATCATAAGTGTCAGTATAGTATAGTACATTTAATTACTGTCTCACTCACTACTATGGTATTGAATTGATATCATAATGTAACAGTAATTACCTGTCAGTATAGTATAATTATTGTCTCACTACTATGGTATTGAATTGACATCATAAAGTGTCAGTATAGTATAATTATAAGTCTCACTACTGTGGTATTGAATTGACATCATAAAGTGTCAGTATAGTATAATTATTGTCTCACTACTGTGGTGTTGAATTGACAGTAATCATGTAGTAATACATGTAGTAATTACCTGTCAGTATAGTATAGTACATTTAATTACTGTCTCACTCACTACTATGGTGTTGAATTGAGTAACAATTAGTATACCAATTTAATTATTGTCTCACTCACTACTGTGGTGTTGAATTGACAAGTACAGTAATTACTGTTGTTGAACTACTGTAGTGTGGAAATGAAATTATATACTGTATGGTGATGAAATACTGTGTATAGTATATACTGTATGTATGTGTATTTATAAATTCCTTACGTCTCTTTCTCTTCCTCCCTGTAGCATAATCTCACTTTATTTTATCCTAGTCTTCATCATGAAGTTGTTCTTTGTTTATTTGCTAAGTGAGTATTGAAAATATCATGTACCTTAATTCCCAAGCATTAAAAATCAATGTATTTATTATATTAACCTCATTTCTTGTCTTCTCTTGTTCAGTTTGATTTTTGAAAGAAGAATAATTGTAACTTCTAGTAGTATATCAATGGTAAGAAGTAAATCACCTGACCAGCACATGACATACATGTAATGTTACAGTACACCAGCTGCTACAGTATATGTGTGCTATTGTAAAGTAAATCACCTGACCAGCACATGACCTTTAATCAAAATATCCTGCCAGTTTGCTTTTCTCTTCTGTATTTCCATACCAAAGATGTTACTGTAATGTAACACTTGTATATGTAAAGTATGTTCATATTCACGATGTCCTCAAAATTATGATGTGATGAGTTTATATGAAATATAGTGTGTAGTTTAATATCATAAGGTTAATATATGATTATACTGTAACTCAATAATGAAGTGACATACATAAAAAAGAATTGGAAGGATAGTTATATGAAAATGGAGCAGATAAAAAGATTATTGGTCATTCCAAACTAAAGTTATGAACATTTTTCTGAGGTCATGGTGAATGTGAATAAGCTTTAATTTATACAATGTGTAATATAATTATACATAATTATAGATTCTTATAATATATTGTTTTCATTCTTTAGCTCTCAGCTAGTGTACATGCAATAGCAGTAATTCTATATCCACTATTCTGGTGAGTACAATGTACATTGTATATACATGTACATGTATATACATGTACATATACATGTATATACATGTACATGTATATAACAATTATCATTAATAGTAGTTCAAAGTTTTCAGAATTTTTAGTACATACATAAACTGTATACAGCTGCTATATAAACTATCATCAACACGAAAAATGACTAGTTGTAAATGTATATACCACAACTTGTAAACATTCATGAGAGCCAACATGCCTGTAAATAATTATGATTATACTGTAATTATTACATGTATACATGTACATGTACAATGTATATATGTATTATATTTCTATCGCACCTTTCATTTACTTGACCACTGAGTCATATTCACAAGTAGATTTATACTTTATCAGCCAACTTATGTACGTCACATGACTTGCCTTTTTTTAGTCAATTCCTTTCATGCCTCCTCATTTAATTAACTACCAGTCACATGACTAACATTATAGACAACATATATTTATTCCTATCATGCCTCCTCATTTAATTAACTACCAGTCACAACAAATTTTTCTTTTACTAGGCAACATATATTTATTCCTATCATGCCCCCTCATTTAATTAACTACCAGTCACATGACTAACATTATAGACAACATATATTTATTCCTATCATGCCCCCTCATTTAATTAACTACCAGTCACAACAAATTTTTCTTTTACTAGGCAACATATATTTATTCCTATCATGCCTCCTCATTTAATTAACTACCAGTCACATGACTAACATTATAGACAACATATATTTATTCCTATCATGCCCCCTCATTTAATTAACTACCAGTCACAACAAATTTTTCTTTTACTAGGCAACATATATTTATTCCTATCATGCCTCCTCATTTAATTAACTACCAGTCACATGACTAACATTATAGACAACATATATTTATTCCTATCATGCCCCCTCATTTAATTAACTACCAGTCACAACAAATTTTTCTTTTACTAGGCAACATATATTTATTCCTATCACGCCCCCTCATTTACTTGATTACTGCACGTAAGTTGATGGATTCACATCCATACATCTACACATCTATCCATTGACAGTCATACATAGAGGAAATGTTAAGTAAACACTATGTTTTGTCATCACAGTACTAGTCTATTATACTGGCCCATTTCCCTTTTTGATAACTTGACTGGTGGAGAAAGTCCTTTGGCAATTGCAATTATTCCAACCAATCAGATTTACTTGCCCATTGGAATACTAGCCCAGTTTAAATTAATTATGGAAACTGCAGAGCACTATCACTTCATGCTTATACTAATACTTGTCCTCAGTAATTAAAACTGGGTTCACTTGAAATTAAAATTATCATTTTATCATTCTTGAAATTAATGCATGTGCAAGCAGAGTTTTTGATAAGCTTATATGGCGGACAATTGGCCCAAAGAGTTTCTTATTTTCTCACTGCACAGTTCTCTATTTGGGCCAGATGGAGCAGTTAATTATAATTATATTGTCACTAACAGCATTAATTTGCTCAAGATGTATTCCCAATGGCGCACACACTAACCATTGTTGAGCCAATTTAGCCCATACTTCAAAGGGTATCAAAAACTATGTGTGGAAGATCCCTCTAGTAATAGATCAAGTTATTAACAATAAAATTGAAGTATGGGAGGAGGAGAGAGTTCAATTCAAGGCTACTGTACATGTACATGTACATGTAAGTAGGAAAACTAAAATTGAGTTGCAATCCTGACTTGATTTAATTGCATCGTAGTCTGTTTTAATACCAATCTTTAATTTACACATAGAGCCCCTATGCCATTTCTAATGGGTGTTCACTCCTCCATGATGGAACAAGTACGAAGAATGCCAATTAATGATGTCGTCATATTGGATGTAGATCAGAACGAACTCGAGACGCCATACACAGAAGATCTTTTGCAAATACCACCACACGTCACATCACAATTAAAACACACATTAAAGAAGAGTTCCTCAGCTTATGGTGACACCATGACACGAGCATTTATGCACGCAATGGTAGCATTAATGGGAGGATACCGATCAGCTCTAAAGATGAGAGAAGGAGAATCAGGTGTAACTTTTGATGAAGATAGGTGAGTGAGTCTATGTTTCTTGTTGATGAGACTAATTTTGATTGTAATAATTATACATGTAATTACATGTATTTATACAATAATCAATATCTATATAAATGTTAAAGGTGGAGAAGTGTGTCCATCAATATAACATGACGTTTGGTCAACAATATTCAATACTAGTGTTTTTCAGCATACACTTTAAAATTAAAGGGTGAAAGAGCACCATGGTACCACACTATATAGAAAACACAACATTGTAGGAGCACTTCAGCATGATCAAGAATCTGTGTGCCAAGACCAGTGGTGTGGAAACAGCCAGTCATGCAAGACATTTAAATTGTATACAAAGTGTAAAAATGTCCAGCAGTTGGCTCAATGTTTCCACATCCCTGACAATGACTGGAGTTAGAGACAGACTGATTATTATGAATTATAACACATCTATTATTATAAATATAATTTATACACGAGTATACTGTTGTTAAGTAACATCATTTTTGGGGTTTCTTTCTAAAGAGAAGGAAGGGGGACAAAACAGTGGCAACCTGATATGTATTTTAAAATCAGAAACACGTTCCTCATCTTCTATACTTTAATCCCTTCCCTCTTATATATTGCATTCATGTTCTATCCCTTCATCCCTTCCCTCTTATATGTTGCATTCTTCTCCTTGTTTCTCTAAGACCCTCTTTCTATATAATCCAATCATCTTGCTCTCTTTTAATTCTAGTTTCATCCACTCGCGCCCTCAAATGGAAGAATTTTTAAGTCAGTTATTACACTTTCAACACTTTCAACAGTTTTTAAACAGTCGTATCGACAATCTTAATTTACATCAAGAAAGAGATATGTTTGATGAGGAAGTAATAATGTTTGATGAAGGTATGTGTACATGTACAGTATTATAATAATTTCAATTCATCAGTTTTAAAATACATGTATAATATATGTACATGAGTACATGTATATATTCATGATTACATGTACATGATTACGTGTACATGTGCTGTATATGTATAGACTACATGTACATGAGTACATGTAGATGTATACATGTAGATGTGTATGTACAGGACTACATGTACATGTAGATGTACATGGAGATGTACATGTATATGTTCATGACTACATGTATACATGTATGTCGGATGGACCAAATTAGCTCAACAATGGTTAGTGTGTGCACCATTGGGAATACATTTTGAGCCAATTAGCAAACAGTTAATGCTGTTATTGACAATATAATCAGAATTAACTGCCATCTGGCCCAAAGAGGTACTGTATAGTGTCAAATAAGAAGCTCTTTAGGACAATGGTGCACCCTTATCAAAAACACTGATATATACATATGTAAATTACTACATGTACATGTATTTTCTACAGAAATGAAAACTGGTAAATTCTCTTCTGAGCAGATGAAATCAGCTTTTAAAGAAGTGAAGGTGTGTGTGTGTTTGTGTGTGTGTGTGTGTGTGTGTGCAAATGTGTGAATATTTAATTTATTCTTGTAGGGTATACTTAAGAAACATGGTAAGGACGCTATTAGAAATACTGGCACACTAACACAAAAGTTCTTTCAAGGAATGATAAATGTGAGTAAATCCCACAGGATTTGTAAACACTCACCTGGTGGATGGATGGATGGATGGATGGATAATTTTATAGTAACTGTGTATAATTATATTATTATAGGAGAAGGTAGGTCCAGGAGACTATTATGGTAATATACAGAGTGGTCCTAATCTTAGTGGAAATAAATCTTCATCTATGGATAGTAGAATGATGACGACAGGATCACCGACCCAACGAGTATGTGTGTGTGTGTTTATATTCAAGTATTTAATACAAAAAAACTGTATTATGAATCCATGATAGCTTTATGTGGTTTTAATCTAAAAATCAGTCTAAGAGTATGTAAATGGTACAAAATTTGATCTTCCAAAGTTCATGTTGATAGTCACTGTCATAAGTTCAACCAAAGTAGTAAGAATGATTGTGAAATGTTGGAATAGAAAATACCCCTCTCTATAGGACAATAGAAGTGATAAAATCATTGCTTCTTAACCTTTCTACACATTTATCATTGAATACTTTTCCTTCATACTTTCTTGTTTTATCTCTTAGCCTCGAGTTCCTCCGAGAGTAGTGCCTTATGCCAGACACATTGAAGGAAAAAGGAAACTCCATGAAAGTCTACAACTACAAGAGAAAAGGCTTTCTTTAACAGATAGACATCTAATATCAATTACACCTCCAGAAATTCCATATCGTCTAAATGACTCCGAAAATACAAGTCTTGATAGCAAAGAATCTGTGGAAATTACATCAGCTGATGTTATGACAGGGAATTTGATTGACATTGAAGACGATATTGGTAACTTGACTATACCTATAATCATCAGACCGTTATCAGACGAAGGAGACACGGATTCTGCTTCTATTATAAGTTCGAGTAGTAGTGGTAGTATACCAATTACAACTAATACTTGGGATGTAATGAAAACTGAGAATGAAGATTCACCCCCTCCTCCCATTCCTCCCCCCCGTCGGAAGCATGTAAAAACTCCAGACCCTACTGGTCCTTTGATTGATACTAACACAACACCAGAATATCCTAATGATAGTACTAGTACAATAGCACCTACTAGTACAATAGCACCTAACACAATATCGCTATCATCACTACCGAAACATATGAATAGTACATCGACCTTACCTAATACATCATCATTGCATTCAGAATCTATTGGATATCGACCCGATTTGTTAGACAGAAATCAAGGTACTCAATCCCCATTTGACGATTTTAGTTCATCAATTGGTGAAGCATTAATAGACACTTCACGTCGTTTTAGTGATCCTCGTTTGGCTGACACAATGTCAAATACAGGTCATGATTTATTTAAAGATGTAGACTGTACATTGACTTCTCATTCAACTAGTGTTCCGTCACTTCATTTAAATTCCTCAGTTGGTAGAGATCAGGGACTTACTGGTATGCCTTCCATTCCCGAAAATACTCAAACAAACGATCCTTGGAAACCTTTTGTCACATCGAATTTTAATGTTGGAGGTACATCACCTCAATTACGGAAACCTCCACCTAAACCTCGGCCATATTCTGGTGGAGGTATTAAACTGTTTTCGGAAATGAATGCCTCTAAACCTGGTGCTATTATGACCCCTACTCCAGCTCCCAGTTCAGGTTCTAATAACAGCTCAATATCACCAGACCCTTTAGCAAATATATTTGGATCAGGTGGTCTACATGGATATGCAATGCAGACCCTTTAGCAAATGTATTTGGATCTGCATGGATATGTAGAGACATAAATATTGTATAATTTAATTTATTAAAGGGGGTGTGGTTTATTAATTATGTGTGATGTCTTTCTCTGTTTAAAAGTATTTAATTAAATTTTAATTTTAACTGCATTTTATTTTTACTTTTACTTTTGTTATGCATCCAAATTATCATTTTTGTAAAGATCCATCAACAATTTTCTTTGAATATACACCAATTTACACTTATTTCGAATGCACAATTAATTATTGATATTGTCTCATTGTGTAGGTAATTAAATACAATTAGTATGTCTCAATGTACATTGGTTGAAAGGTTGTCATGGTTACCTTCTAGCTTACATTCCCTATTTGGTTTGTATGATTCATCTTGGCAGGCTGATTCCCAAAATCTCATTCCTGAAACCCATACTGTTGGTTTTTGAGCTATTGAAAGGAAAATCCTGATTCCTAAAAACAGAACCTCATTCCTAAGACTGTCCAAACCTCAGTTTGTGCAAGGAAAATCTGATTCTGAAACCACCCAAAATCCATACAATAAGACTTGCCTTTATGTGCTGATTCCAAACATCTTATTCCTGAAACCCATACTGTCTTGAGTTATGGCTATTTACTGCAAAGAAAATCCTGATTCTGAAACCATCCACCATATGATGTGCCTCGATATTCTGATTCCAAACATCTTATTCCTGAAACCCATACTGTTTTGAGTTATTGGCTATTCAGTGTAAAGAAAATCCCGATTCTGAAACCACCCAAAATCCATACCATATGATGTGCCTCGGCGTGTTGATTTCAAACATCTTATTCCTGGAACCCATACTGTTTTGAGTTATTGGCTATTCAGTGTAAACAAAATCCTGATTCTGAAACCACCCAAAATCCATACCATATGATGTGCCTCGGTGTTTTGATTTCAAACATCTTATTCCTGAAACCCATACTGTTTTCAGTTATTGCAAAGAAAATCCCGATTCTGAAATCATTTGAAACCCATGCCATAAATATGGAATCAATATTTAGTGTAAAAATAAAGTAATTGCTTATAATTATATCATGGCACTCCACACTGGTAACGAGCTCAGTTTCTAGTAATACAGTTGTTGTCGGGTAACCTGTACTAAGTAATAGCGTAGGTCAGGTCTAGTTAGGTTGTGGTTTGAATTCACTGCATGTGTCTGGGATAGTAAAACTACATGGGACTCGGGCTGGAAAATTACATTGGATTTACAATTCAAATATCTCAAAAAATACACTAAAAGATTTCATATGAGGAACTAGATCCCATACCTTACAGTCACAGTCTCATTCCTACAATATATACTACATTATCAAATGATTTTGGGTTCAGTCTGGTTATCCCAATGTACAACAATACCAGGCCACTTAGTGTGTAGACAATTACTAAGAGTTGATTCTGAACTAGTTCCTCCTGCTTCACCTAAAATAACAGCACTTCCTCTTGCAAATACCACCTATTAAAATTGGAGGAATGAATATGAATGAATAATTGGAACAATGGACAAATATAGTTAGAATCACATTGTCTGAGCTTATTATATATTCATGAAAACTCCCTATGCTGATAAAACTTCTTTAGTGCAGTTACCAAATTAAACTCGGTTTTAAGGATTCAGCAATGTATATATACAGTATGATTGTCACAGTGATTAAACATGTATGCATTTAAAATTATGAATTTATAATGAGATCAGTTCCATATTTAGTTGGTACTAGAGAAGACTGTTGAGTGGGATTAAAGTGCTCTCTCCCTGTCTCTGTCTGTCTGTCTGTCTGTCTCATTACCTTGCCTCCATCAGATAGTTGTTGTAATCCATTATAATGATATAGTGTAAAGGCTTTTGGAGACTCAATATTAACCTGTATTATAATGATCAGCATAATATAAAGTTACATAATTATAATTACACATTATATTGTAACTGTAATTTATAGCCCTGTAGCTAGCTATTTCACTGCTTTAAAAAATTAATAAGAATAACTTCCTAGTTTCTAATTATAAGTTTATAATAAATATTATTGACATACTTGAAATGGAAAGAATTCTGCTAAAAAATCATTCAGTAGAATAACTCCTGTATTATCAGAATCCAGTTTTGATGCCATGTATTGAACACTATGATAAATTACAATTATGTGATTGCACATACAAATGCATGTATGTATGTATGCATGTATGTATGTATGTGTGTATGTATGTATGTATGTATGTATGTATGTATGTATGTATGTATGTATGTATGTATGTATGTATATGTATGTATGCATGTATGCATGTATGTATGTATGCATTTATGTATGTATGTATGTATGTATGTATGTATGTATGTATGTATGTATGTATGTATGTATGTATGTATGTATGTATGTATGTATGTATGTATGTATGTATGTATCTTGTGTATGTGTATGCAGGAATGTGGAAACAGCTAGTCATACAGAATATTGTTTGATAAATCTAGTCAATGTCTGGTAAATTGAAACTGAGCTGTATACAAATTATATGGGGAGCAGGACAAGGGTGATGAAAATAGGTAAAAATATCTGGCAAATGTCTCACTATTTCCACAACCCTGTGTGTATGCATGCATGTATGTACGTATGTTATGGTATGTATACAACTGTCTGTTACATAATAATGTTCTTACTAGGTTTCAAAAGTTTTTTTGGTCAAACTCTAATTGGATCATGGACTATCTAATTATTATAGCCTTTAATTAAAAAATGATTGTTTCAGATTGGGCAGAAATGTTTCCTAGAGTTACATAATGATAAATATATACACTGTACATACATACATACATACATACATACATACATACTACATACGTACAGGTACGTACATACATACATACATACTACACACACACATACATACATGCATACATACATACGTACATACATGTAGATACATACGTACATACATACACAATTACATACATACATACATAATTATGTACATACATACAGATATATCCCCCAATACTTTGATTGGCCTATGCCCAAATTGTCTATGGAGTTTGCATCCTCTGACTGCATATTAAAATAATACAATATAAATAAATAGAAAGTAGCATTTACCTCAAATAATGTTTGGCTGAATCAATAATACATGGGGCCCCCACAGGGTTGGGGGCCCCATGTCTCCACCCCTGTGGGGTTTTTTTTATATCACACACACACACACACACACACACACACACACACACACACACACAACAGCATCTGTAATAGTAATAGCCTTGCAATAATTTTAATTATTAATTAAAAACGCCCACCTAAGATTAATTAGGAGAGCACATGTGTATAAGCACATGGTAGGTAAAGTTTTCAAGGGAGTAGGATCTTTTGTAATCCAGTAGGAATAGGCCATTGTTTGACTTCAGGGTTTTGTAAGTAAGTTATTATTACATGTATTTACTGGTGCATTGGTGAACAGGACTCTATAAGGGGTCCCACCAAGATGTCTTTAACCCCCACTTCTGGTTCCCAAGCCCAGACTATCCCTGTCAAGAGTCTAGTAACACCAAAGCATCAAAGCATATGTGAATATGTTAAAAGTTAAGATTGTTAAATACTATTTATGAAAATATTTACAAGCACGAATAAACCTGCTCATGTGACAGCACTGGAGGTTGTCCCACAGCCCCTAAAGCTGTTGGAAAAAAGCCTTAAACTTAAGAAGCCCAATACTCATGCTAGCCTCGGGAGAGAAATATACTTCTCTGTGGGGAAAAGTCAGCTTCCGTGTTGTGAGCAATAGACAGCACTCTTTGTTTTTGGTTGGTATCCACCCAAGTGTACTAAGCCACCTCTGGTGCATCCAACCACACATTGATTTTATATCAAACACACACACACATGTCCATACATACATACATACATATATACATACATACATACATATATACATACATACTACATACGTACGTAGATACATACATACATACATACATACATACTACATACATGTACGTACATATGTACCTACATACATACATACATAACATTACAGAATCATGGGTTTGAGTTCTATGCAAGTTTATCTTTGGATACATGTATTATACATGTATTATAAAAATTATATCATAATAGACGTACTAATCTGGTTCTGTTTCCAGTTCTAAGATATTCAACAGTTCTGCAAGTTTATTTGTCTCCATAAGACCAGTTCCTGAAATATGATTTGGAGTTACACATGGGTTAGTCAGAGGTCATGGTAAATGTGAATGACCTTTACCTTCATTATCAAACTTATTGAATTCTCTTTTGGCAACAGTTTCAGGATCTTCAATTTCCATTAATCCACTCTCCTTTGGAATAGATATAATGTGGATAAATAGAGTAATTTGCCTTAATTATTAACTCTTGTTTGTTTAGACAGAGGAGAGGGTTACTGTGATCATATTGTCAGAGGTGATGGCTCATATAACATTCAGCACTGGCTTTAAGCTGCCATGACAGTCATTTTTTAGCTCCACCTATTTCATTTCATGTATGTAACGAACCCACAAAACTGTTTTTCTACTGCTTTTCTTGTACTACATACTGTTGGTGGGGAGGTTCACCAGTCCCTATGTTATTAGCAGCTGTATATTATACATCTATAGCCTTGGTGTTCATTTTTTTACTAACAAAACAAATGTTTCAGATTGGGCCAAAACATTTCCTCGAGTTACATAATGATGTCCTTATTAGGTTTGCAAAGTGGTTTTGATCAATAATATTATCTGTTAGAACCATGAGCATTTTAAATCTAATCGGAGTCCATCTTGTTTCACTACTTTTTACAATACTTTTATAGCAAAATAATTATTTCTAGTCAAGTTAAAAACTATAATAATACAATCACAATATAATTATAATTATATTTCTAATATAGATTCTTCTTTGAAACTTACAGTACTGAATAACACTGTAAGATGAGTTTCACTACCAACAACCCAGATAGGATAAACAGGATTCTTTAGGAAAGTCCCAACCTATAATAATATATATTATTAATAGGGTCATCAAGGTTCTGCCAACTGGTTTGATCTGGTCAGCTCCGATTATCTCTGACCACACCCACAGTATTACCAATATAGTTGTGGTAATCATAGCAGTTGATATTAAAAATCTTAGAGCTGACTATCATCCAGTACACCAGGCAAAACTATCTACATGCACATGAATATATGACTGCATGTACATGTACTTGAATATATGACTGCATGTACGACTGCATGTATATGTACATGTACATAAATATATGACTACATGTACATGCACATGAATATATGACTGCATGTACATGTACATGAATATATGACTGCATGTATATGTACATGTACATAAATATATGACTACATGTACATACACCTGAATATATGACTACATGTACATGTACATGAATATATGACTGCATGTACGACTGCATGTATATGTACATGTACATAAATATATGACTACATGTACATACACCTGAATATATGACTACATGTACATGCACATGAATATATGACTGCATGTACATGTACATGAATATATGACTGCATGTACATGTACATGAATATATGACTGCATGTACGACTGCATGTATATGTACATGTACATAAATATATGACTACATGTACATACACCTGAATATATGACTACATGTACATGTACATGAATATATGACTGCATGTATATGTACATGTACATAAATATATGACTACATGTACATACACCTGAATATATGACTACATGAACATGTACATGAATATACATGTATGACTACATGTACGACTGCATGTACATATATACAAATGTACATGTATGACTGCATGTACATATAATATATGACTACATGTATGAACATATGACATGTACATGTGCACAAATATATAAATGCATGTAATATAATTATAATACCTGACAATATCTCAGAGCTTCTAGCAATGTTAAAAACCCAACACTAGATTGTTTGGGAACACCCCTTAATTCTAATGTAAAAGAAATATAATGATTATTGATTACTGATCTGATTATCAATGCATTAATGATCACTACTCACTGATTCCTCCTAAATCTTTGTCTAAATCGAAAACATTTGTGACTGCATGACCCATCAGTAATAAGTTAACCAAACTCTGACTATATAAAAGTGGAATGATGGATGGATAGATAAATGAATGGATGAATGAATGAATGAATGAATGAATGGATAATTGAATGGATAGATAGATGGATCGATAAATGATAAATGAATGGATGGATGGTAGATGAATGGATGGATAGATCGATGGTAAACAGACAGTAAATGGATGGAGATATATAGAGGGACAGTAAATCCTTACCTTCCATGTCCATGTAAAGGATCTATCAAAGGTTCCTCATTCTCTTCTCTCTCTTGCAATATTAAATCTACTCCCTAGATGGGATTTAAAATAGCCAAAGTACATGTATTTATCAGCTACATGTACATGTACTAATATTCAACAATCAACTCATCCACCCTTCATTTATTTATTAATCCATTCTTTCACTTTCATCCATCCATCCATCTTTACTTTATTACTTCATCCCTAATCATCCATTTCAAATACTAACCTTAGTGAGTACAACAGAATACAGGAAAAGCAACACACCAAATGGTCCCTCCAGATCATCAAGATTTTGTCTCAAACAATCAACAGTGGACACTTCATCAATACATTTAACTATTCTATAAAATATATAACAATTGCAACACATAATTATAATGAATATTATAATCAGTATATAGTACATACTACATGTAATGAATAGTATAGTCAGTATATAGTACATACTACATGTAATGAATAGTATAGTCAGTATATAGTACATACTACATGTAATGAATAGTATAGTCAGTATATAGTACATACTACATGTAATGAATAGTATAGTCAGTATATAGTACATACTACATGTAATGAATAGTATAGTCAGTATATAATGAATAGTATAGTCAGTATATAGTACATACTACATATAATGAATAGTATAGTCAGTATATAGTACATACTAAATGTAATGAATAGTATAGTCAGTATATAGTACATACTACATGTAATGAATAGTATAGTCAGTATATAATGAATAGTATAGTCAGTATATAGTACATACTACATATAATGAATAGTATAGTCAGTATATAGTACATACTAAATGTAATGAATAGTATAGTCAGTATATAGTACATACTACATGTAATGAATAGTATAGTCAGTATATAGTACATACTACATGTAATGAATAGTATAGTCAGTATATAATGAATAGTATAGTCAGTATATAGTACATACTACATATAATGAATAGTATAGTCAGTATATAGTACATACTAAATGTAATGAATAGTATAGTCAGTATATAGTACATACTACATGTAATGAATAGTATAGTCAGTATATAGTACATACTACATATAATGAATAGTATAGTCAGTATATAGTACATACTGAATAGTATAGTCAGTATATAGTACATACTACATGTAATGAATATTATAGTCAGTATATACATGTAGTACATACATGTACTACTGTACATCCCACCTGAGGCAACTCTCATTTTCATTTTTCCATTGCCTCGGGTGTCTTTCTTTCTACATCTCTGATAACATCATGTATTGTCAGTATATAGTACATACTACATGTAATGAATAGTAATTGCCACTAAATGTATTAACTCTATGCTCAATGGCTCAAGGTGCAATCCTAACGATACACAAAGAGTTAATGCTATTAATGATGATATAATCATAATTAACTATGCCAAAGCTGTGCAGTGCCAAATAAGAAGCTCTTTGGGGCAATGGTGCACCATACGTGTTTATCAAAAACACTGCCCCCCCCCCCCCCAAAAACAAAAGTGATCTCAGCATGCTTAATTATTAATTGGTAAACGTGCTTAAAACCTTATGAAGTGGCTTACCTGATATTTAAATGTAGATTTGTACTATATCTTATATTTGGTTTAGAACCTCTTTTCTCTAGGCTGGTTGATGGAATGATTGGTAATGTAGTATTTATAAGTGGATGATTGCTTGATACTGTGTTACTATTTATAGAACTAGTTTGTGATGAATTAGTTATTGTTGTTGTACTGGTATTTATAGTAACAGGGATAGAGGAATTTAATTTAAAGTTTAATGACGATTGACTTATAGGTATTTTCACATCATTAAGAGCTGAAGATAATGCATTGAGTGTGACACTATCTCCACCTTCTCCTCCTCCCCTAAATCCACCTCCTCCACCTTCTCTTCCTCCCCTAAATCCACTTCCTCCACCTCCTTCAAATGCAGTTTGGGGAATATTACTCAATGCAAATGATAAATGTTCCAATGTTATCATACCACCTAATTCTCTACTCTTTCTCTGATTTTCGTCCATAGCTCTTCTCATAAAGGCAGCCATTCGGTCCTCAGGAAGTATCTCCATTGGGACTCTATCATCACAATCCATAGGTGAGAGAATATCAGCTGATGACATGTCAGTCGAGGACTCTTCATTGAAAGTCTCTCGTTTACTACTAGTAGCAAAGTCCATTAGTTCATCAGAGTGTTTCCTTTTCAATCCACCTTTGATATTTCTTGCAGCAGAATCACAGGTCAAAGGTCGAGAGACATCTTTCACAACTGGTGTATCTATATCTCTCGCATCAATATTTTTAACTATTGTTATATTCTCAGCATCTCTAATAGGGCTTGTGAACTGTCTGTTTAGAGTCTTGTCACAAAGTAATGTTAACTTACAGCTGCCATCATTACTAGCTTGTTTCAAGATATAAGCCAAAGCTCTCAATAACAACAGTTTGGATACATCACCTGTGAGTGAATACAGAGAATAAACTATTTTATAGAATATTTAATTTATATATTGATATCAACTGTATCTGTTTGGTTAATAAGTAAAGATCATTCATGTTCCCATTGATTGACCTCAGAATATATTGGTCATATATAACAGTGGATGGATAATCAATCACTGAAACATTTAATCAAATACTGACCTTAAATTAATTAATTGCATTTTGTAGACAACACCAACTAAATTAGGCACACATTAGTTAACTATAACTATAACTATAACCCATTTTAGTAAGACATTGTGACTTTTAGTTAACTACTAAATTACAGGTCTACTGCAATAACTATAACTAACTAAAATGAAAATTGGCCAATAATGGGCACTTTTAGATAGTTAACTATAACTAAACTAAAATAAGTCATTCTAAAGCAACACTAGTACACGTGTAACCATGGTTACCATTTGTATTTGTACAGTATACATGTAATTATTATACTAACAAGTACATTTCCTCCAATTTTCTGATTCTATTTTGTCTTCATCTTCAAGACTACTCTCGTAAAGATGTTTTTGAAGAAGATAGGCCTGAAGAAATGGACAACATTGTATAATTCCATGGCTATACAATTAATTAATTAAGTCAAAGATATAACTATGATAATAATTATGATGTATAGTTCCAGTGTCAGAGGATGAGCTGTCCCCCGGACACATACGCCTAGGGCGAACGTCCATGGGACATGTCATCCTAGGATAACATATCCCCTAGGACCCCTACCAGGACCACATGTCTCCTTTCTGTCATGAATAATACAAAATGACGAGGATGGGCTTAGGATGTAGCAACAAGGGTAGGAGGGACACACTTGCATCCAGTAGGGGACAGCTACTCCTAGGATTAGCTGTTTTAAGGACACTTGGTCCTAGAATGGACTGTCCTATTATACCAGTAATTTATTGTGGAACAATACCAGAGTATTACATTCAGTACTAAGTATAAACTACTTTGTAGTTTTATTGACTGGTATGATAAAAGACTAGCATTTACTGTTTAGTCATTACAGCAATAAATAGCTTGTAAGTCCAGTAACAATGTCAGAGAAATTCAATCTTCAATTTCTGTGGAATTACCCTATGACTGAAATCCCCTACTTCGCCTTGTATAAATTATATATATATACATATATACTGAATAAATGAAATACACATATTGCTTTCTCTCAAACCTGAACTGGAGCAAGTACAGCACATGGTCCACCACTGTATTGTAAAAGTGCTAAGGGCTCAACTGTACTGAATACAAACCCTGAATAAGATATAAGAAATGATAATAATTTTAGAAGGCATTCAATTGCTGCTGACCTTGTGTCCAACGTTGAAAAACATCATCATGAACATCAGTACCCCATATGACAGACAGAGCTCGTTCCATCTTACAGAGAAATTACTTCCATGTTTTGTGGGTGTGGTAAAGGCGGGGTTAGTTGCCATGTCTACCACGCATGCGCTCTGTTGATGATTGCCAAGCAACCAGGACGTGACCTCATATCATTCATTCTAGAGTCGCGCAGGAAACTGTCAATCAGAGCCAGGATCTTTGAGGTAAGCATTAACTCTTATTCTTCAGTTAGAAAGTATACATAAAATATAACATGGTATGTAAGATTGAAGATTTGTGCTTTATAAAAATTAATTAGATGACCTAACCCCCCCAATCATTGATGAATTTATACTATTGAATTGTAAAGTCCATTAAGTTGATTAGAGAGCAATAATCTAGAAACTTGCCTCCATGTTACTGTATACTTCAATTGTACATGTTATTTTTAACATCGTTACATTTTATTAAACATTTTACAGGAATATCAACTTGCTATATATTCTGAGTTATAAATACAAACTTTCGAGTACATTATTACATAATGGGTGACATTCCTGAAGGGGACGCCACAAGAGGAGCTAAAATATTCAAACAAAGATGTGCTCAGTGTCATACGACAGAAAAGGTTAGTTGTAATTATTGATGTTATAAAATTTAACATACTTATTATTATCGGTGCTCTTTTAGTTAACTATAACTATAAGTTGTTTGTCCCTCTGCTATAGTTTTGGCCAACCACCCCACCCCCTTGGAATTTGTTTGCCAATATGCACATTACGATAATCCTGTATGTCACCCCTCAAAGTCTTTCAAATTTACACTTTGCATCACCCCCGTCGACTAATGAAACACTGTTTTAGTAAGACGTTTTGACTTTAATTAATGAAACTATAACTAATTACAGGTACATGTATATTGCAATAAATACAACTGACTAAATTGAATTGTCGCACTTTTAGTTAGTTAATAAAACTAAAACCCATTAAGTCTAACATTAATTAACTATAACTAAAATTGCAAGAAACTAGACATGGTTATTATTGTCCTACTAAAACACTACTTAATCTAATGTAATATATTATATGTATGCAACTATGGACATAGTCACCTTTGTGGTTTTATTGAGAGTGGCTAGTTAAATAATTTAATCTAGCTATCTATTTCAGTTGTTTTGTGTTGTTTTTTTTTGCGGTTTTTTCAGGGAGGTAAACACAAAACCGGTCCCAATCTAAATGGATTAATTGGTCGGAAGACAGGTCAAGCTGCCGGATTTAGTTACACACAAGCAAACAAGAGTAAAGGTAGGGAAAGATATCAGCTTGTGTTGACATTTTGTGATGTCTATTTGTTGACCAGGTATCACGTGGGGTGAGGATACACTATTCATATATTTACAAGCACCCAAGAAATTTATACCTGGAACTAAAATGGTATTTGCAGGACTCAAGAAACCTCAAGAAAGAGCAGGTAAATAAATAAAAGATGTCTACTGACCAATTTTGTTAGTTGCCTTGTAGTCTTAACAAATGATATCATTTTGAAGGTGTGACCTTTTGACATTCAATGATGATTCATGTACTCTGTACTTCCTATTTACTATAATTATTCATAGCTCAAATTACAATTTAGCCCCAATGATTATTATCTAGCAGGCCATGGTATACTATACTTGATCCACTAAAATATTTCTCTCTCTCTCTCTCTTTCAGACCTCATTGCACATCTAAAAGAAGCAACTAAATAGATTTTGTCATACAGTAGGAGTGATCATATAAATACGTAGCAGTGTCACTATATAGATTATTTATTAAACTTTAAAAGTTACTAGATGTTATGTGCAATGATTTATATTCGAAATTTGTATTATAAGAAATTTGGACACAACACCAGTTTTAACAATACTTGTCCACCAGTATGATGATGTGTTGTGGAGTCATCAACCAGTATTGTAAATGTACCAATGTGATGATGCATTGTGACATCATATGTTATCCACCAATTGATTGACTTGAGTGTATCATCCAGTCTGATGATGCATTATGACATAATATCAGCTTACAACTTTTGTGAATATTTAATTTACATGGTGACAAAGTGAAATATGAAACAATGAAAGTAGACATGAAATAGAAACACAAATAATATAATAACAATATTGACTAACTGCAAACATGCAATAATAAAATTATAACTTAAATTATTAAAATTCTTAATTCTAGAATTACATGTGCTATAATATTCCATTTGTCAGATATTGAAAACCATCATATAGTTTTGTAGTTAGAGAGTACATGCTGGTCTCGACCATACTATTTACTAATACTTCTAACTGTTCCTCGGTCAAACCCATGTGAAATCTTTCTCGTAATTGCTTCACTGTCGTAGATCCGTGTCCAAAGCAAGGTAGATGAGAACCTACAGATGAAAGAAATGTTTGTCTAATAATTTGATACGAATCTTACCTCAGCTGGATATAATAATTAATCCTGATGGATGAGGCTAAGAGGATAGTGAAAAGCTTGCAGCCACTGGAGATGGATGAGGCTAAGAGGATAGTTAAAAGCTTGCAGCCACTGGAGATCAAATACAGGATGAGAAAAATAAAAAGCTTGCACCCACTAGGGATCGAACACAGGATGAGAAAAATGAAAAGTTTGTAGCCAATCAGGATTGAACCAAGAAAAATGAACTACACGTACTGGTGATTGAACCCAGGATGAGGAAAATGAAAAACTTGTAGTCAAGCTTGTAGCTACTGGGGATCAAAACCAAGGTCTGGTTGTTCAGTACCACTGGGTTAGATCTCCAGTGATAGCTAGCTTTCCTCCTTAGCCTCAGCCATCAGAATTAATGTTTATTATAATAATTAATGTTTATTATAGCAATTAAAGTTTATTATTACCTGTCTGTGTGATATCCACTATCTCTACAAATCGATCCATGTGTTTCCTAGCTGCAAGAAATCCTCTTAACATTAGTATCTTAAAGTATTGATACATATCACTACCTACACCACCCATTACCTGCAATAGACAGAAATTATCAAAGGAACACATTTCCCAAAAATAATTTTGATCAAACCACTACTATTTTAATCGCTTGTCATTCTGCCATTTTGTACAGGAAGTTAATGATATTTGGTATCTAAGAAGATTTATAATAGCTCTTCCTGGATATCAAATTTCATTCACTTCCTGTACAAAATGGCAGAATGGTAAGAAAGTGTCCCTTTTCTAAAATTAGGTCACAAGCCTAGAGTTAATTAAAGGAGCAAGTCACATGATCTCAATACATACATGTACCTCAACAAATTCCTGTGTGAGTTTGAAAGGGGAGCTCTCAAACCTAATGTTTTTACCAGGTGAATTAGCAAGTATGAAACCGAAATCAATATGGATCATGTGACCAAGTGAATCTAATAAGATGTTGCCATTATGTCTGTGAAAGATGGAGAGAGAGAGAGAAGGAAAACAAAGTAATGTAGTATTGCTGTTTGCCTCTTACGTACCTGTCTTTAATTTGAATTAAGTAACACACGAGACAGTACGCTGCACAACTCTGAACAAAGTTTTTTCGAGCTGTCAGAAATCTTTCCGAGTTCACATCTCCAAATTCCTGCAAGAAATAATATCAAATTTTCTTACATACACATACCAGATTTTAAAAATACATGATACTATTAACTGTATGTAGCACTCATTTAGCATCTAATGACTTTCTTAACTTAGAATATCACATGATTACTACACACCAATCAAATTCAAGTATTGCAGATGGTATTGCACAATTATCATTCTGGTGTCATGAAAATTATTTTGCATGTCATATCCTTAATCATGTGACATAGTTAGTCAGGACAACCAATCAGATGCATCTAAATGTAGGTGGGTGTAGCTAATTAGTGGAACTGGTATGTTTGTAATTATTTATAATTCTTTGACCTGTATGAAGTAGTCGAGAAGTGAGCCTTTGCATTGCTTCTTAATCTGATGAAGTGAGATGGCATTACATACAGGTTCTATTAGCCCTCCATCTGATGATAAGACTATCACCATGTATCTAGAGAAAGATAAAACTCATTAAGATGAAATTAATAGAGTAGAATCCAGATATCAATACTAGTATCTCTTGTATGCAATGTGTAATTGAGCTAAAGTCTGTTCACATTCATGATGATCTCAAAATTAGGATGTGATGACTTTATATGTAATAATCCGGTATAGTGTATAGTTTAATGTCATAAGGTTAATACATGGTTATGCTATAACTCAATAATGAAGCAATGAGTTGAAATTTTACGTACATGATACATGTACACAAAAAAGAATGGGAAGGATAATTATATGAAAATGGTAGCAGGTAAAAAGATTGTTGATTCTTCCAAACTAAAGTTATGATCATTTCTCTGAGGTCAAGGTGAATGTGAATGACCTTCACATACATGTATATATAATCATATTTACATATGTACTCACGGACGAATAGAAAGAGGCACATTCTCTTGTGTCCAAACATTCTTAAACTGTTCCATAAGTTGCCAACACATTAGTTCCTGCCGTAAATCGTCACCCCATTTTACAATAGCCCCAACTAATTCTGTGAAGAAACCGTTAAAGAAATGAACTGAACAATACACTAAAGGAATTTAATTTAGAATATTTCTTGGTCATTATTAGGAAATTAATAGGATACTCCAGTTAGGTAAATGTCCATATGGTGAGGTTCCTCTGATCCTTGCTATTTTCTCTTCCCAAGGTTCTTTCATAGCAGCAGCTGTAAGCAAAACAAGAAACATACATGTACAAGTAGTTAACTCATTGTAGTACAGTTTCTGTGGGAATCAACTGCATACCATGACTCAGTAAAACAATGACATACACACATTCAAATGCAAAAATGCCCACCCCAAAAAATCTTTTTGAGGTCTAAATGTAAATCACATTTAGTTCGGTACTGTAGTAACTACATGTGTACATTTGGCATTTTATTCAAATCTAGCTATATGATTATATATTATAATTAACTAGATTGTATTTATTATCCAGGGACATTAATTATTTTTTAAATGTCCTCTTACTAAATCAATTGTGACCTACATGTAATTTTAGAAAAGGGACACTATCCCACAAAATAGTTTTGATATAATTTTTACCTTAAATCTCTCATCATTCTGCCATTTTGTACAGGAAGTTATTTGGTATCCAGGAAGAGCGATTATTAAGCTTCTTAGATACCAAATTTAATTGACTTTCTGTAAAAAATGGTGGAATGACAAGCGATTAAAGGTAATCATTTGATAATAATTATTTTGCATGAAAGTGTCCCTTTTTCAAAATTAGATCACAATTGCAGAGAGCTTTGTTTGTTCCCTATCACTATGCTATACCTGATGGGTCTTCTGGATCACGTGAGAATGTCCTCTTTGGACCTTCTGCTTCTTCACGTAATCTCCTATGGATATCACCAACAGAGAAGGTCACCTGAAATTAAAGAGAGACATTTAATTATAATGTAAAAAATCTCAAAATTAGTCATCACTGTTCAGCCATTTTGTACAGTGTAGCCAAAGCAATAATACTTCCTGGATACCAACCACTACCAAACACTATTTCCTGGATACCAACTACCGCCAAACACTACTTCCTGAATACCAACTACCGCCAAACACTACTTCCTGGATACCAACTACCGCCAAACACTACTTCCTGGATACCAACTACCGCCAAACACTACTTCCTGAATACCAACTACCGCCAAACACTACTTCCTGGATACCAGGTTTCAATAACTTCTTACAAAATGGCTATATACAGTATACAGTAGTGAGTAAAGTCAACAATGTGTACAAGAGCAACAGTCAAAGCATCAAGACAGAATCAAGAGACTTCCATAAAAAGTATTCTTACATGTTCTTCCTCATCCTCTTCATCTTCCATTTGTCCACTGATACTTCCTTCCTTACTTCCTACATCCATACATCCATCGCTGTCATTATCTTCATCTTTCTCTTCCAATACATGTGAATTATCCAATGAATTTAGTGAAACACTGTCCAGACATCCGCCACAACGAAGATTAGGAAGAGAGGAAGCCTGAAATAAAATATGTCACATGATATCCACATGATCGTCATATAATGTGACTTACTCGGGTATTTGAAGGTGAAGGTCCTTCAGAGTGAACGTAATGTTTAGCTTCATCAGGTGGTCTACACATGGGGATAGATATATATAAATGTACAGAGAAAGATAGATAGATGAACATATAGATGGAGATACATGTATAGATGGACATATGGAGACATGTACACAGATATAGGTACACAGACTGAAAGACAAATAGATGGATAGATAGATAGATAGATAGATAGATAGATAGATAGATAGATAGATAGATAGGTAGGTAGGTAGGTAGCAAACATGGGGTAATAGTAATAGATAATAGTGATAGTAAAGATTACATGTTTAAAGGTAATAGTAATAGTCATTGTAATCGACTTCAAGTAATATGTTCATTTAAAGTAAGGCCAGTAGAAAGACTTTTTATGGCCCGCAGGGCCATCCCTATGATTGCTTTCCACGGGGTTTAATATATATATGTATATATATATATATTTTCTTGTGTCCACTTCGCGAGTATGCGTTGTATACGTAGTTAAGGAAGTTGTGTCATTCCCGGGGGGGCTCGGTCAATTAATGGGCGTGGCGCGTAATAGAACGCGCACTCGAACTCAGCAAAAAGAAAGCTGCTTGTGGCTTACATAGAATTAGAAACTGGAACTACTAGCTAACTATTCTACCTGAAATATATTCCTAAAGTTCTACAAGATTCTTTAAAAGGTAAAGAGAGTAGATAATCAAAATAATAACTATAATAGGCTGTTGTGTTTCAGGCATGATAAAGTCAACCATGATTACTGAATGCTGGACACCCTAAAGCAATCATGGGGATACTTTTTTCTCTATATACACTTGTTAGTATTGGAGGGAAATGTTTTTGGTTGGAAAGGTGTAGACTTGGTGACTTACTGATTCTTGTTTTGAGAAACTCATAAACATTAAATGCAATGGTCATTTAGATTAAAACATGAAAAATTTCAAAGAAACCTCAATACTATAGTGATCCATAACAGGAACACTGACTTAGGCAGTAAAGTAATGGTAATCTACTGATTTTTAAGGTAATAGTAATAGTATATATTACACTGTCTTAGGTAGTAATAGTAATAGTAATAGCAATATACTGATTTTTAAGGTAATAACAATATATTACATTGACTTGAGAGGTGATAGTAATAGTAATAGTAATATACTGATTTTTTAAGGTAATATTGTATTACATTGCAATTGACCCCAGGTCTGGTAGGCAGGTAGGTAGGTAGATACATGTAGGTAGGTAGGTAGATAGGTAGGTAGGTAGGTAGGTAGGTAGGTAGGTAGGTAGATAGGTAGGTAGGTAGGTAGGTAGGTAGATACATGTAGGTAGGTAGGTAGATAGGTAGGCAGGTAGGTAGGTAGATACATGTAGGTAGGTAGGTAGATAGGTAGGTAGGTAGGTAGGTAGGTAGATACATGTAGGTAGGTAGGTAGGCAGGTAGGTAGGTAGATACATGTAGGTAGGTAGGTAGGTAGGCAGGTAGGTAGGTAGGTAGGTAGGTAGGTAGGTAGGTAGGTAGGTAGATACATGTAGGTAGGTAGGTAGATAGGTAGGTAGGTTGGTAGGTAGGTAGATACATGTAGGTAGGTAGGTAGATAGGTAGGTAGGTAGGTAGGTAGATACATGTAGGTAGGTAGGTAGATAGGTAGGTAGGTAGGTAGGTAGATACATGTAGGTAGGTAGATACATGTAGGTAGGTAGGTAGATAGGTAGGTAGGTAGGTAGGTAGGTAGGTAGGTAGGTAGATAGGTAGGTAGGTAGGTAGGTAGATACATGTAGGTAGGTAGGTAGATAGGTAGGTAGGTAGGTAGGTAGATACATGTAGGTAGGTAGATACATGTAGGTAGGTAGGTAGATAGGTAGGTAGGTAGGTAGGTAGGTAGGTAGGTAGGTAGGTAGGTAGATACATGTAGGTAGGTAGGTAGATAGGTAGGTAGGTAGGTAGGTAGGTAGGTAGGTAGGTAGATACATGTAGGTAGGTAGGTAGATAGGTAGGTAGGTAGGTAGGTAGGTAGATACATGTAGGTAGGTAGGTAGATAGGTAGGTAGGTAGGTAGGTAGATACATGTAGGTAGGTAGGTAGATAGGTAGGTAGGTAGGTAGGTAGATACATGTAGGTAGGTAGATACATGTAGGTAGGTAGGTAGATAGGTAGGTAGGTAGGTAGGTAGGTAGGTAGGTAGGTAGATAGGTAGGTAGGTAGGTAGGTAGATACATGTAGGTAGGTAGGTAGATAGGTAGGTAGGTAGGTAGGTAGATACATGTAGGTAGGTAGATACATGTAGGTAGGTAGGTAGATAGGTAGGTAGGTAGGTAGGTAGGTAGGTAGGTAGGTAGGTAGGTAGATACATGTAGGTAGGTAGGTAGATAGGTAGGTAGGTAGGTAGGTAGGTAGGTAGGTAGGTAGATACATGTAGGTAGGTAGGTAGATAGGTAGGTAGGTAGATACATGTAGGTAGGTAGATACATGTAGGTAGGTAGGTAGATAGGTAGGTAGGTAGGTAGGTAGATACATGTAGGTAGGTAGGTAGATAGGTAGGTAGGTAGGTAGGTAGATACATGTAGGTAGGTAGATACATGTAGGTAGGTAGGTAGATAGGTAGGTAGGTAGGTAGGTAGGTAGGTAGGTAGGTAGATAGGTAGGTAGGTAGGTAGGTAGATACATGTAGGTAGGTAGGTAGATAGGTAGGTAGGTAGGTAGGTAGATACATGTAGGTAGGTAGATACATGTAGGTAGGTAGGTAGATAGGTAGGTAGGTAGGTAGGTAGGTAGGTAGGTAGGTAGGTAGGTAGGTAGATAGGTAGGTAGGTAGGTAGATAGGTAGGTAGGTAGGTAGGTAGGTAGATACATGTAGGTAGGTAGGTAGATAGGTAGGTAGGTAGGTAGGTAGGTAGATACATGTAGGTAGGTAGGTAGGTAGATAGGTAGGTAGGTAGGTAGGTAGATACATGTAGGTAGGTAGGTAGGTAGATAGGTAGGTAGGTAGGTAGGTAGGTAGATACATGTAGGTAGGTAGGTAGGTAGATAGGTAGGTAGGTAGGTAGGTAGGTAGATACATGTAGGTAGGTAGGTAGGTAGATAGGTAGGTAGGTAGGTAGGTAGATACATGTAGGTAGGTAGGTAGATAGGTAGGTAGGTAGGTAGGTAGGTAGGTAGGTAGGTAGATACATGTAGGTAGATACATGTAGGTAGGTAGGTAGGTAGGTAGGTAGGTAGGTAGGTAGGTAGGTAGATAGATACATGTAGGTAGGTAGGTAGGTAGCTACATGTAGCTAGGTACATGTAGGTACATGTAGATACATGTAGGTAGGTAGGTAGGTAGGTAGGTAGGTAGGTAGATACATGTAGGTAGGTAGGTAGGTAGATAGGTAGGTAGGTAGGTAGGTAGGTAGATACATGTAGGTAGGTAGGTAGATAGGTAGGTAGGTAGGTAGGTAGGTAGATACATGTAGGTAGGTAGGTAGATAGGTAGGTAGGTAGGTAGGTAGGTAGGTAGGTAGGTAGGTAGGTAGGTAGATACATGTAGGTAGATACATGTAGGTAGGTAGGTAGGTAGGTAGGTAGGTAGGTAGGTAGGTAGATAGATACATGTAGGTAGGTAGGTAGGTAGCTACATGTAGCTAGGTACATGTAGGTACATGTAGATACATGTAGGTAGGTAGGTAGGTAGGTAGGTAGGTAGGTAGATACATGTAGGTAGGTAGGTAGATACATGTAGGTAGGTAGGTAGGTAGGTATACATACGCACATGTAGGTAGGTAATTAGGTAAGTAGACAGACTGACAGACAGACAAATAGATAGATAGATAGATAGATAGACAGATAGATAGATAGATAGATAGATAGATAGATAAAGACACTTACAATCCAGATCCAGTAACTAGTGTATCTAGCTGTTTCGTAGGTAAAGGTGATAAATAAGCATTTTCACACTCCACAACTTCTATTAAAACAAGGTAAGGAGCCTTGCTCTTAGAATTCAATACCACAGCTTCAGAAGTTGGTATTCTTACCACCTGATGAGGAGAGAGACACAGAGGTAGAGAGATACGAGCAGGAAGATTCAGGTTGAGTTGAGATAGTTCTGCATATAGCTGTGTTGCTATGGTAACAAAATAATAATTATAATTATCATCAGTATCATGTTACTGTGCACATGTGGTAATACACATGTACTATGAATATATACATACATGTACATAACACACATAATACACATGAATATGTACATGTACATACATAATGTACTGTAGTACACATGTACATGGATAATGTAATACTCACTATACATGTACAATGTACTACTCAATTGTATAATGTACTTGTGTACATGTACGAAGTACAATGTACAGTGAACTTAGTCATGTACATGTACTATGTACTTATACATGTACATGTACATGTACAATGTACAGTACTATGTGTACTCATTCATGTACATGTACTATGGACAATATACATACTAAGCCATACGTACATTTACAGTGAACTTAGTCATGTACATGTACTATGTACTTATACATGTACATGTACAATGTACAGTACTATGTGTATTCATTCATGTACATGTACTATGGACAATATACATACTAAGCCGTATGTACATTTACAGTGAACTTAGTCATATACATGTACTATGTACTTATACATGTACATGTACAATGTACAGTACTATATGTACTCATTCATGTACATGTACTATGGACAATATACATACTAAGCCATATGTACATTTACAGTGAACTTAGTCATGTACATGTACTATGTACTTATACGTGTACTATGTACTTATACGTGTACATGTACAATGTACAGTACTATGTGTACTCATTCATGTACATGTATTATACATACTAAGCCATATGTACATTTACAGTGTACTTACTCATGTACAGTGTACTTATTACTATGTACTCATTCATGTACATGTACTATGTACTTATTCATGTACATATGTACATTTACAGTGTAATTAGTCATGTACAATGTACTATGTATTGACTCATGTACATGTACAATGTACTATGTACTCATTCATGTACGTGTACTATGTACTTATTCATGTACATATGTACATTTACAGTGTACTTAGTCATGTATAATGTACTATAGACTTATACATGCACATGTACAATGTACTATGTACTCATTCATATGTACATTGTACATTTAATGACAACACAGGTCACATATGCTAACTTCTTAAACTTCTCGTTGGATGTTTTAAGAGTCTGTTTGATATATTACCCAGTGTATATACAAACATATCTTGGGCTGTTAATCTTGGAGCCTGAAAAGGATTTAAATAGTTAATGAGCGTGTTGATATGTACAGTGTATGTGTACATGTGTGCATATGTGTGTGTACATGTGTGCATATGTGTGTGTACTTGCAAGATTGTGTTCATGTGTGTACATGTGTGCATATGTGTGGGTACTTATGAGATTGTGTTCATGTGTGTACATGTGTTCATATGTGTGGGTACATGTAAGCCTGTATTCATGTGTGTTACATGTGTGTTACATGTGTGTTACATGTGTGTGTATATTAGTGTTGTTTTAGTTCACTATAAATATATAAAAAACTCCTTTTAAGTCTTTAAGTTAACTAAACTGTAACTAAATTACTCCAATAAATATAACTAACTAAAATAAAAAATGGCCAATAATGGGAATTTTTAGTTAGTTAACTAAAACTAAAACCCTTTTAGTCAACTAAAACTATAACCAAAATTTTGAGATAAATACAGTTAATACATACTACATGTACATGTACATGATTACATGTACTATCTCTACACATGCTAACAGGCATATACACTAAGTGTTGTGTTTTAGTATGACAATAATAACCACATTTATAATTATATTATGACGATTGTGTGTTTATGTGTGTGTGTATCAGTGTTCGTATCATTATATGCATATATTCATGTGATATAATTTATGAAACATACTGAACAAGTACAAATTGGTATGTTACTCCCTGGTAAGACTGAATCTTCAGAAACTTCACAAGAGCAACCAGTATCAAATGCCCTACCAGAACGAAGATCACCAAGAGTTATCTAATGAAGAAAGACAATTAATAAAATAACTGTGTATATAGTTACATATTACATCATGAACTTATAACCTACATGTGTAATAGTGGTTAATTAAACATGTGTTGATTATACAGTAGAGTTGTATTATATTGAACTGAGCTTATTTTAAATTCATAGTTTCAATGCACACTGTACACACATATATATATACTACTATGGGTTCAATTATAGTAGAGTTGTTTTAGATTGAACTGAGAATGCACATGTATACAGTGTATATGCTACTATGTGTTCAATCATTATAAATACAGTAGAGTTGTGTTACATTGAACTGAGCTCATCATAGTTTCAATGCACATGTATATATGCCACTGTGGGTTCAATTATTATTTACAAATGTGCCCTATTAGTACTGAGAGCACTCTTTAATTAATTTATAGTGCTCAGCTTCAACTCAAAGTGATTCTACCATAGAAAGAGGTATTTCAACATGTAATCATTTCCTTACCTTGCCTCCAGTGCTATTTCTTCTCTGATCAAGAACAGCCAATTGAGGCATAGAACCTGCTAATACTTGCATACCACTCGCTGAAACTGATCTATGATGATGTCTGTCAGTTGGTTTGAGATGATCAGGCACTGCATCACATACTGAATGTCTATAATTAATATCAGAGCTGTTGATTGTTATATGTGATTGGAGGAATAGAAATATGAATAGATTGATGGATATATGGATGAATAGAGGACCAGATGTATATACATGTATGTATGTATGTATGTATGTATGTATGTATGTATGTATGTATGTATGTATGTATGTATGTATGTATGTATATAAATTATATATATATATATATATATATATATATATACATATATATATATATATATATATATAATTATATATATATATATGTGTGTGTGTGTGTGTGTGTGTGTGTGTATGTGTGCATGTATATGTGCATGTATGTATTAGTGTTGGCGACGAAGTCCACAGAAAGACAGACACTCTCCTTTCAGGAAACAACACGACCGCAGCTGGACTCGAACCACAGACCCTTAGATCAGGAGGCTCAAGCTCCAACCACTAAGCCATGCTGCCTCCCAAAAAGAGTGCCCATCAAACTGGGACTATTTGATGGGAATGACTAACCACAACTTATATACGCAAGTGTGTATATATGGGACCGTAGTCCTATCAGTTGTGGGAAACCGAAGTTCTATTATAACCCCCTAACATAAAGTGCCGTCAGAATCCGCAGGTGGTAAGTCCCACGAATCGACCGGAAAGACCACAATTTCCAAAGTGGACCCTTTAGGCTAGGAGGCATCATCCCTCATTACCCAAGGCTTGGGTAATAGCCTTTATGATATATAGAGGAGTTTATTTAGGAATAACCCTCCTAACGGTGTTAACTTGGCGACGAAGTCCACAGAAAGACAGACACTCTCCTTTCACTACGGTCCCATATATACACACTTGTGTATATAAGTTGTGGTTAGTCATTCCCATCAAATAGTCCCAGTTTGATGGGCACTCTTTTTGGGAGGCAGCATGGCTTAGTGGTTGGAGCTTGAGCCTCCTGATCTAAGGGTCTGTGGTTCGAGTCCAGCTGCGGTCGTGTTGTTTCCTGAAAGGAGAGTGTCTGTCTTTCTGTGGACTTCGTCGCCAAGTTAACACCGTTAGGAGGGTTATTCCTAAATAAACTCCTCTATATATCATGTATTAGTGTTGTTTTAAGTATGACAATAGTGACCACTTGTACATGTAGTTATAGTTATAGTATGATGAGTTATAGTATGATGAGTTATAGTATGATGAGTTATAGTATGATGAGTTATAGTATGATGGTTATCTCAAAATTTTAGTTACAGTTATAGTTGATTAACTAAAATAATATTAGGCTTAATAAAAGGGTTTTAGTTTTAGTTAACTAACTAAAAGTGCTCAATATTGGCAATTTTTCATTTTAGTTAGTTATAGTTATTGGAATGAATTTAGTTATAGTTTAGTTAGTTAACTAAAATCAAAACTAGGGCTGGGATGATTAATCGATTAATCAATTGATATTAAAAATTTTTTTGATTATCGATTCTAAGTCTGTGATATAGATTATGCTAATTATTCCAAGACATACTTTTCAAGCATGTGACAGTAAATAATGGAAGTGACAGGAAGCCTTTTTGATCACTAAATGGGAGGGGTTTCCTGTATTAATTGTCTTAATTGACCTAATTACTTCCGCTTATTTTAATCAATTATCAATCGATTTGAAGTTAGTGATAATCAATTTCAGAATTTCAGCCAATTCCCAGCCCTAATCAAAACCTTTTTAGTAAACTTAATTATAACTATAACTAAATTGTGAGAAACTAGACATACTATAACTAAAATTCTAAAACTGGTCATTATTGTCATACTAAACAACACTAGTATATATATATATATATGTATGTACGTACATACATATATATATATAACTATATTTGCATAAATATAGATGAATGGATAAAGAAATAGATATACCTTGGAACCAGAGCTGGTTGGGGTGGTCTGATTTGTTCTGTCTTGATGGAATAAAACATTCTTGATGCCCTCTGAAGTTCTGCTTGTGGTAGCCATCTGTCATTTATATTACAACCAAGTAGCCAAGCAAGCTACAGTGACAAAAGATCACACATGCATACATATATATACACACATGCATACATATACACACTAAACAGCAAACAGAAGAACTGAAGAGACCAATGAATAGATCGATGTAATCTTACTTTGAGAGAGAACATGATATCATAACGACATCGATGAAGAAAATATTTATGAAGGATTGGTGATAAATCTTCTAAATGAATATACATAGTACTACAAGGAAAGAGGAGGAGGAGGAGGAGGAGGAGGAAAAGGAGGAGAAGGAGGAGGAGGAGGAGGAGGAGGAGGATCAATTAAGTGTGACTTACTAAATTATGTGAAAAAGGAACAAAATAATTTTGATCAAACAAGCTTACTCGTTATTCGGCCATTTTGTACACAATAATGTCCAACTTTGCCATCAAAATCTCATGAATATCATTATGTGGTTGATTTAGGGTAGGGTTAGGGGTAGGTTAGGGTTCCATTGTGGTTAGGGTTCAAAGTAATCTTAGTATTTGATGGCAAACTTGGACATCACTCTTTGTACAGGAAGCCAACAAAATTTAGTATCAAAGAAGATTAATAATAGCTCTTCCTGGATACCAAATTTCATTAACTTCATATACGAAATGGTGGAATAGTGAAGGTAGGCATTTAACTGATAATCATTTTGCAGGAAATGAAATATACATGTACATGTACATGTATTTACATACACTAGTTGTGATAGATAGAAATCCACATCTTTAGTGTCAAATGTCTAAAAAGAGAAAGGGGAATATATTTAATTCTTTCATATTACGTATGCCATATATGAATACCATAATAAGTGTTAAAGTTACCATAACAACATGATAACATATCTACATGTAGCTACAGTTTCAATTGCTACTAGGCATATAGATAAAAAAAAACATTAAAAAAAATAAAGCTAGAGTATGTTGGATTATCGAAACTGAAGAGGCCAGAAACAAAGATTGGGATGCAACTTAATTAAACTGACCGCTTCCACATCCCTACACATGTATAACTACTAGCTAAAGTAAAACACAAAGAAAATATACTTATGTAGGTTTGTTAAGAGGAGATGGCCAGTTTAAGTTAGTTACTGCTTCTGTGCTTGTTCAGTTTTGATATGCTTACAGTGATGAACAGTTATGGGGACTACAACTACATTAAATAATAAGACTACTTATTACATAGACACATAAACAGACACACACACACACACACACTAGAGGTTTATCTGAAGTTTACATTAAATATTACTAAGTTGTAATGACTAAAATGTAATTAATAAATACACATTCTTAATTTTAGAGATACATGTACACATGTAAGAGTATTGTAATGTACTGTAGTGTATTGTAATGTACTATAATGTATGTTTTAGCTCAATTGCTACAAATAATACATTAACTCATACCAGTAATATATTAATTAGTATACCCCAAAGTACACTAGTATGAGGATACCCCTACTACTAATATTCTAATTAGTATACAAGCCCCTACTACTATTATAGTAATTAGTATACAAGTACACTAGTATGAGGATACCCCTACTACTAATATTCTAATTAGTATACAAGCCCCTACTACTATTATAGTAATTAGTATACAAGTACACTAGTATGAGGATACCCCTACTACTAATATTCTAATTAGTACACTAGTATGAGGATACCCCTACTACTATTATAGTAATTAGTACACAAGTACACTAGTATGAGGATACCCCTACTACCAATACACTAATTACTCTAATAATTATTAAAGAGAATTCTAATCATAGATTTTATTGCAAAACTTACGAATAATTTTTTCCCCAAGTAATTTTGTACATCTGGGTCTTTCTCCTTGTATAAATATTGAATTGCAATATCCATTGTGAACAAATTTGACTGAAACAGACGTAATAACCAGTAACTCTGAATATGTGGAAATGGACTACTACTTAAAATATTAGAATCTAAACAAGCATTATCCATATGGTTTGTTTGAAGTATATCCACCCCATAACCATCCGTACCGCCATTAAACCGATTGTCCCTTGGACTGTCTTCAACCTGCTTGCTTCTATTTGTCCTTGATTGATCTATTTCAATTCCAGGTAGACATGGAAAACAGTTGTCAGATTTCGATGGTGAATTGTTACTAGTCTTGTGAGAATCATCCTTCAACATTTCTCCTCCAGTAGCCTCATCTAAATCTATATGTTCAGTTCCTGTTACAAATGTTGACTGCTGTCCTCCAGAAGGATCTCGTCTGTTTTTCCACTTGTTTTCCTTCGTTTTTAATTTTGATTTTGAAGACTTGTGCTGGGAACTATTTTTTGATTTCTTTCCTCCATTTTGTGGCTGGCTCTGCCATAATGAAAGCGCAACTAAAGGGTCGTCCATTATATCTGCTTTCACATGAATAAAGATGTACATAACTTAGCAGCCATTGCGGTGGTACTTACAAATCACTGAAATCAGATATATATACGGGAATATCCCAATATAGACGGAGTTAATATCAGCAAAATTATGGAGTATAAACTTACATGCTCTGCAGTGTTAGAAGGTCTATGAATATTTGAAATTTACTAATGATTATAATTATATATGCACAAATTAATATTGTCTGTACGTACATTTCTGCATACTGTTTCATAGGTCACTTGGAGCGGGTGTGGTGTGTTGCATGGAATCCTTCAGGAACATTACTAGCAAGCTGTTCATCCGACAAGACAATATCCTCAATATGTATTAGTGATATGTAATACATATTACATATATCCAGGGTGGATCCAGAGTAACAGAAAGGGTGGTGCCCCATAATGAATAGCCGCACGCAGTGCAAACATTTTAGCTAATTAAGGGTGTTGTCAACCAATTGTTAATATGTTAACTTTCTTAATTAATGATACTGCTAAGTTTAACTGTTAAGGTGGTACTAGGGAGTGGGCGGATGCGACTCCAATCAGTTTCAAAATAGAATATTATATAATATGACTCTAACCTGGTGTAATGGCAACCTTCATATCTTCTAATCACCTTTATAGGGTCCTGGAAGTGATAAAACATATATAAAATGTCCATTTTTGTAATCGCAATAAGCACAAAACGGAGAAAGCCACGCCCACCAATCATGGCATGCACCAAGTACAATGCATTTAGAGAAAACAAATAGAGCCGTTTTCTGGAAATTCATTTTACTTTTATAGTTACAAGAGGCTGAAGAAAGCTGAATTCTGTAGCTTTTCACTGAAACCATAAAATCTACCTTTCTAGGCACTATCAAACTCCGATCTTTCTCAGAGAGCAACTACAGTTACCCGCCATTGTTTCCCACCCACCGCCCCCTCCACCACCCGTGGGGCGTGTTTAGGTTTGTTTCTGAAAATAAACTATCAGTGAAAACATTTAGGCCCAATAATTATACCCCCGGGTGGGTGTGGCTTCCAAAAAATACAGAATGGAACCAGATTGTATGCAGCAAGAAGCTTGCAAGACTAGAAACTGATTGGAGTAGCATCCGCCCACGGAAAAGACTACAACCTTAATGTAAAAATAGTCTCATGATCATTATTAATCAGTGTCAAGAATGTTTGCATGGATCATTTTGTGAGGGTGCTTTCTTGCAAAGGAGTCTATAATATTTAAAGATGTGTCTTCATATAACTATGAATTCAACGAATTCGAAGGGTGGCGCATAGGCACCCTGGGACCCACCTAGATCTGCCCCTGTATATATATATTATATCATTTGTCAATGACAACTGATGTCATGTCATGTCATTAATTTGATATTTGATATTATTTTGATATTCAAAATTAATATTTCCTGTCTGTTGATTTCACTTGAGATTTGCTTATATAATACTGTACTCTGAATGATACCTACATTCTAAAATATAATATACACATACATACGTAGTTACATATACATACACACATACATACATCCATACATACATACATACATACATACATACATACATACATACACACATACATACATACATACATACATACATACATACATACACACATACATACATACATACATACATACATACATACATACATACATACATACATACATACATACACACATACATACATACATACATTCTTGCTTTCTGTACATAATTATACATTTTGTTTATCATATAATTTTAAAAGTTAGTAAGTTAACAGAACACATCACATCAGATTATGGGGCAGAGAAGGTGAAAGGTGGGTGTGTAAAGCAGTACTCCTTGACGGCCATGAGAGAACCATAAGATCAGGTACAATACAATACGTATATGAAGCCAAGTATTTGATTATCGTCACTTGTGGCTTTATAATTATCAGAGAGTACGGTAGTGCTCTCTATGTAGGGATGGCCCGGAAAAAAACAAATGGCCACCAGTACATTTTGATTGTAATTGTTAAGCTGAAATCTCTGCTAATATATACAGATAGAATAGTATATATAGCTAGAGAAAAAGCAAAATACAAAGAAGCAATACTTATGTAGGGTTGTTATGCGGAAGTGGTGTTTAATTATACGTATAATTATATTACTATATATATATTTAATTTAATATAATTATGTAGTTGCTTGGTCTCCATGTGGTAATATATTAGCAGCTGGTAGCTTTGATGCTACAGTCACTATATGGGATAAACATGATGGAGGTATGTACATATACGTATAATTATGTACATGTATGTATTATTATAATTTATTTATAATTTTACATGCATGCTTAAGTCTGTTTGCATTCATGATGACCTCAAAATTTGATGACTTTATATGACATCGTACAAAAAGAAGAAGCACAGTAATGTGTTGAAGAGCATTGCAAAACCTTATGTACATGTTACTATGGCAACATATGTATGCTACATGTGTCAATACATTTTTTTAGAGTTTAAGTGTACCAGCACTCTTGAAGGACATGAAAATGAAGTAAAATCAATTGCTTGGTCCTCATCAGGGTCTTTGTTAGCTACTTGTAGTAGAGATAAAAGTGTCTGGGTTTGGGAAGGTCAGTTAATGTAGAAAAAACTGTATTATTTTAAATAAAGAAACTTGTTTAAGATCGATGTACATGTATGTGTACATTTATGTGTACATGTATGTACATGTATGTGTACATGCATGTGTACACATATATGTATGTGTACATGTGCATGTACATGTATGCGTTCATGCATGTGTACATGTACATTTATGTACATGTATATGTACATACGTATATATACATGTATGTGTGTTTACATGTATGTTGTGCATGTACTTATAGTCCTGAATAATGGAGAAGAGTTTGAATGTGCTGGAGTACTACACAGCCATACTCAAGATGTTAAATGTGTACGCTGGCATCCACATAACGAGGTATATCATTTACATATGATTGTCATGTGACTTGTACATTAATTTCAGATACTGGCTTCAGCAAGTTACGATAACACAATTAAAATTTATAGAGATGATGATGATGATTGGTAAGACAATATGACCTTTGACCTTTGACTTTTATGATCGTTGACCTCCTATTTACTATATATCATGTAGGGTGGCATGTGGTAGTCTTGATGGTCATGACTCAACAGTATGGTCTATAGCATTTAATAACAGTGGTGATAAGTTAGGTACATACTAAAGTTGTCTGTTCACATTCACGATGACCTCAAAATTAGGATGTGATGACTTTATATATAATATAGTGTATAGTTTAATGTCATAAAGTTAATACATGATTATACTGTAACTCAATAATGAAGCAACGGATTGAAATTTAAAGAGTAGGAAAGATGATTATATCGAAACGATGCAGGTAAAAAGATTTTTGATCATTCCAAAATAAAGTTATGAACATTTTTCTAAGGTCATGAATGACCTAGTATAATACTATCACTATCTAAACTATATCTGTGATAGCATGTTAATACATAGCTTATGATAGCTATTACATGGGATAGACAGATAAGTGTACATATATGCCTGTAATTGACTGAGTACTAGGTTGTTTCGTACATAGTCTACGCTGTGAGATAGATAGACAGATCAATAGTCTTTTGGTAAGTAAGACACTTGTTACTTTTCTCTTACATTTTCCAGCTTCCTGTAGTGCAGATCAAACTGTAAGAATATGGAGATCATATAAACCAGGAAATAGTGAAGGTGAGATGTGACAATCATTATTAATTACATGTATTTATAGAGGTAGATAATCTCTTTTCAAGTTCTTCAAAGATATTAGAAACCAGCAATCACTAGGGTTTAATATGTAGGGGGATATAAGCTACCATGATAGCTGTATTCACAAGTTATTAATAACAACATCATCAGCAACAAGCCTTCTGGAGCCCCAGAAGCATCCTCAGACGGCCTAAATTTCCACACCCAGACCTCCCGAGGGAGTATGCTGCATGATCAATTGTTCCCCTCCTCCAACTTGATAATGATAGATAACTTACATTATCTTGTCTGACAGGTATACCAACTCCGGATAACAATCCTGTATGGAAGAGTACGTGCACTATTTCAGGATATCATCACAGACCTATTTATAGCATTGACTGGTTAGCAAGAAAAATAATAATTATAATTATATAAAGTATCAATTTTTGTACTATATAGTCAATATTGTACATAGATTCAAACTTTTAAGGTTAAATGAACTGTGAGTACATACTAAAGTCTTTTCACATTCATGATGACCTGAACATTATGATGTGATGACTTTATTTAGTAATATAGTGTGTTCAATGTCATAAAGTTAATACATGATTATACTGTAACTCAATAATGAAGCAATGGATTGAAATTTGACATACACAAAAAAGAACAGAAAGGATAATTATATGAAAATAGTGAAGATAAAGGTTGTTCCTTCTTCAAAACTAAAGCTATGAACATTTTTCAGAGGTCATGGTGAATGTAAATGACCTTAATTTTATTCATGCAGTGATGTGTTGTACACAGTGATTAGATATAATACTAAACCATTTGGTATACAATGTGCATGTTTGTGTGTGTGTGTTATTAGGTCATTCTGTTCTGGATTAATAGCTACTGGTTGTGGAGATGATACTATACGAATATTCAAAGAGGTATCTTAGTACTATGATCATAGATGTGCAAAGTCGATTAGTTTTGTTCTAACTGTAGGAACCATCCTCACCGGATCTAAGCCAAACTACTGTCTCGTTAGCTTGGGAGGAAACGAAGGTTTATACAGCTATACTTAGACCCATATAATTTGTAATACTGCTACATTATTCCTATATACATTACATGTACCATATCCTCATGCCAATATTGATGCATATTACTGCTTATTATCATTCCTATATTATGTCCTCATTCAAATACTAGTATTAATGCATATTCTCATATCTATACCATGTTGTCATATTACTATTCTGTTGCTTATTCATTATTATCATGTCATCATTCCAGTACTAGCATATTCTCATTTTTATACAATGTTGTCATTCCAATATTAGCTATTCTGTTACTTGTTCTCATTCCTATACCATGTCCTCAGGCTCATGCTTCTGATATCAACTGCGTATGTTGGCATTCTAAAGATCCAGCTATATTGGCATCTTGTTCTGATGACAGAACTATAAAAATATGGACAGTAATTAATGAATAAATTATTTTTCTTTACTTACATATATAATTATACACTGTAAATCCAAAATTATTATCAAACATAGAAATGAGTGCTATTTTCATTCTACTCTACACACATTCACTTATAAAATTATTTAATTGAAAGAGAATTAAAAAGGAGGGAAGAAATATAGAGGAAAGAGAAAACAGAAGATACAAATAAGCATAATCTTGGTAATCATGTATTCAATACATTGAGAATTTCGTTGATATCCACATCAACTGTATTATGAGTTTTATCATCTGATGAGATAACAGATTCAATTTCATTAATGTCTGCATCAACTGTTTTATCATCTGATGAGTTAACAGGTTCAATTTCTTTCTTTATATCTCTTAATCTTTTAGTGTCAGTAATAGGAGGGAATTCCCCTCTTAGAGGAATCAAGGGTTGTGGGGATGTCCAACCATGACTCAGTTTCCCTCCTGTGTTCCCACTGGGTCTTCTTTTACGTTTATAATATACACTATTTGTGGAGTGGGAGGAGTCAAGATTAACTACGTTAACACTCAATTCTTCGTTGAGTGGCATTTCAAGTGCATGTTCATTTGGTTGTACATTCGGTTGCATAGTTGATAGATCTGGTAACTTGTTCATTTCTGAACTAATGGGGTTATCGCTTATTGGTTTAGTACCTTTAATTTCTATATGAATATTCAAAGCTTTGGAACCAGGTGAGGTTACTGCAGGAAGCTGTACACGCCCTGGCCCTCTTGGTTCATCTGACTGTTGTAAAGTCATTGACAATGGTTGTGGTTTGTGTGAAGGTAAACTGTGATTTCTCATCATAATAATACCACTGGATTCAAATTCAAAAGACGTATTAGGATTAGCTGAGAATACTCGACGATGTACTGGAATCTTTGTCCATTTGCTATTCCATCCTTGTGGTCCTGAAAGAAATCAACCCATACATACATAATTACAGTCATTCATTTGGTAGTGTATTCATAACTTAAGTATTATTTATGTTATTTCTGATGTAAAATATATTTATGCAATCCATTGGTTATCTCACCATGTCTTGACTCTGGCCTAAGTGTTGGTGCAGTTAAAGATCGTTGATATCGTCGACGTGATTCTACTAAAAATAAATTGATTTTACATATTGAATACCCTGTATAGTGCCCCTTACCTGACACTACTCCTAAACATGTCTGTGAACTTAGGTATGGATCGGTGTGCAGACCCAGTGGTTGTAATCTAATAGGTATGTATAAAATATATAATAATACAGCAAACTAAAACATATATCAGTTTTATTATTCTACACTATAAAATTTAATCTTGCAACAGCTAAGTCTGCTCACTTTCATAATGACCTCAAAATTGTGCTGTGGTGATTTTGTATGTATGGGTTTAATGTTATAAAGTTAATACATGTAACATAACAATGAAGCAATGAAGGTAAAAAAAGATTGTTGGTCCTTTCAAACTAATCTTATGAGGATTTTGTTGAGGTCAAGATGAATGTGATTACCATTAGAATAAACCTGAAACTCAATAAGACTTATGTCATTTTGCAACAAATTTAGAAACCCCAAAGAAAGTTTCAATGACAATGTTTTCACTGACCGTCCACTCTTGAGCCTTGATCTCTGTTGAATGAATGTGCTACCATAATGAAGAGGAGGACTGTCCATTGATTCTTGTAGCACATTTTTTAATTTTGCAATGCCTATTGTTGTAGTTAACTCAAGTGTTCTTCCTGGATGTACAGAACACACCTGCAGAATTTCAGATTATGAAAATATTTGTGAATGAAGCTAAGATTAAACAGCATGCCTATAGATGTTGCAAAAATGAATAGAAATGCTTTATTTGAAATCAACCTATCTTTAAAAATCACCCTTTCATGATATTGTAAAATTATAGAAAGTGACTCACTGGTGGTAGAGCATTTTCAGACACTTCACTTGGCAAAGACCATCTTTTCACAACAGAATTTGGAGGTACTGGTCTCCTTCTTGTAATCTTGGTCTCCAAATCCGGATCTAGTAGAAATAAAAGTTTAAAAGCAACGTTTTAATACAAAGAGAACATACTTTCGTCCTCCAACATTTTATGAGCCCCACCTTGTTTTAAATTAATGAGCCACGCCTATAATTAACAATTAACTTACACTTTCAAGTTTCAATATGGCGGATTTCAACGAAGTTCAAAAGAAGGTAGCCCTGAGTCTCACACACGTGGAATATACTAAAGGTAAACAAATTTACTGCAATATATGTATGACTTGTAGGAATATTCAATTGACTATTTAATGTAAATGATTCCCCTAATTGTGGTGTGAATTGAAGTTTATGCAAATTATATATATATATATATATATATATATATATAATTATATATATATAACTATTCACTAACCAGAGCATAGATAGTATAGTCTTGACTATACTATTTTGACCAAAGTAAGTGAAGAGGCTCATCAAGATTTGTGCAATTTTCTTTGTAAAATAGAAGTGATCCATGAATCCAATCATAATTACATATAATAGTTGTATCTAATTTTTGTACATATATATATACTATTCTTTCAATTAATAGGCGACGTAATTGGTTTCATTTTGGCATGGTCAAGTTTGTTCCCAATATTTTTAGTGGTGGCATTTTTGACTCTAACAGTTATTCGTAGAGACCTATACACTGTAAGACATTAATTGTTTGTTTGTTATTCATAATTAAAATTCATTTTGTATTTCAGGTAATATTTCTTTTAGGTATTTTATTAAATGAAAGTATTAATTTGCTTTTAAAGCACATTATTAGACAACCTCGTCCAGAATCAGGTGAGAATAATTTCCTCAATCATCTAGGATTGGGTGATTTTGATATTTAATTGATTATCATGTGCTTTGAGTCTATTTTTAATTGCATGTACTAAATTTAGTGATTGTAGCAACTAACGAAATAATAGTATACCCTAAAACATATATTTTGTGATCATTTAATTATACATATTATACATATTATACATATTATAGTAGACTTAAGGTAAGGTACTTCATGTGATTGTTATTATTGCATCAGGTAATAGTTACTTTTCAAATAAATGCAAACAAACATAAAGCAATTTTGTTGGTATTGCTTCTCCCTGATAGCATCAACAGTGTATATTAAAAAAAATCCATAATATTTGGTGTTCTCTTGAAATTCTAATCATAATTTTGATAATATTATATTTATTCATCACAATCACTTATAGATTTGTACAGTTCTGATCTGTTTGTGGAATATGGAATGCCATCAAGCCACGCTCAATTCATGACCTTCTTCGCTACATTTTTTACACTATTCATTTTCATAAGGTACAATCCACATATCATGTGATCTTCACATGATATTCATATGATCATAGGGTTGTCTCATCACAAGAAATGAAAGATTACTTGTTTAAAGGTGTGTGTGCTGCTGGGGCAGTGTCTGGATCTTTACTTTGTTGCTTTAGCAGGTAATGTATGTAGATGAGTTGTAGTACATACAAAATATTAATATATACAGTATAACCCCTCTATTCCGGTATAGAGGACGCATATTTGTCCCAAGGGTGTTCAGACGCCCTTGGGACAAATATAAGTGTCCTGATTAGAATGGTGGTCAGATTCTAACTTACATTTAGAGCTGTTTATCCAGTATATACTAAATTCTGATTCAATAGCCTATATATATATAGGTATTATTTGAGTGGTGGTGGTTAGTCACGACCAGGCAGTGTGGACAGAACACTGATTATCATTATGTATCAATTAATTATTACATTATTATCACATAGAATCTACTTGGGCTATCATACAGTTTCTCAAATACTATATGGAATGGTGATAGGGTGTGTATTCGCATGCATCTGGTTTACTATTGTTGAGGTATAGGATGGGAGAAATCTCTGTATTTATTAATTAATTATTACACATTTTGTTTTTAGATATTTATTGCGCCTCATTTTCCAAGAATTTATTTCTGGTTAGTAACTAAATTACAGAAAGCACTGAATTTTATTTGTAACTATTATTTTTTAAAGGAAAATTTCTGAACTATTGTTTTTAAAAGATGTTTCTTTGATTCCAAATTATTTATGGTACGAATTCACTGCAGCTAGACATGAAACCATGTGAGTGTGTTTTATTAGTTGAATGTCTCGGTGGATATATGAAATGTTTCTCTTTGCAGAAATCGACTAAAGAGGAAGAGCATGTAGATCTGTGTATTTTGTTTATTTATGTATTCATTAATAATAATAATCTGTAATATTAATACCAGTGTCTTTCTCGACATAACTGGAGCTTGAGCGCGTGTTCTATTACGCGGCACACCCATTAATTGACCCACCCCCGGGAATGACGTAACTTTCTTAACTACGTATACAACGCATACTCGCGTACGTGACACAAGAAATATAAACATACATCGAACCCGTGGGAAAGCAATCATAGGGCTAGGGCCAGGGATCAAGACGTACGGGCCATAATAATTACGTATGCGGGTGTACATGTACGTGTCATGTGTCACTGATGTGTGGCATTAATTAGAAGAAAGCCTGCAGCAGCATGACTGTGAATGAAGATGTAGAATATACTACACTCTACAAACCACTACCTATTTTGATTCACGGATATGTTCTACCATTTGTGTTTCTCTATCTCTTACTAGTCTGTGGTTGGGTGTTTGTTTTTGAAGGGTTTGAGCACCTAGAGGCACTCTTCATATGTTGTGCAGTGATAGCAACACTAAATGTGATCACGTGTTTGTCGTGTGTCTGGTCTGTACATGTTCGATGTTTACTCACATGCAAGAAAGTAGGTGTATAATTGATTAATCTCAACCAACGAACTGTTATTTATATTATTTCATTCATGTACTGACAATTAGAGTTACTACTGATTATTAGAATATTTTGCACAATAGGTACTTTCAGTGAAGGATGCTACATTGGTGAAAGTTGTCCCTACAGCAAACAGTGGATCTACCGAACTGGTTTCTATTAGAAAAGAAATGGTTTGATATTTACATATGTGACCTCATTTCAAAAAGGGACACTTTCCTGCTAAATAATTTTGAACAAACGTTTACCTTTAATCACTCCATTCTGTTTAGAATGTCAGTGAAATTCAATATCTAAGAAGCTTAATAATAGTTCTTCCTGGATAAAAAATTTCGTTGACTTCCTGTACAAACAAAATGGCAGAATTTTGCGGAACCTTCCTTTTTGAAAGTTAGATTACATTACTATATGAGTATATGTTCATAATCATATTAGTTTAAATCACGTTGCTATGGTTACTTCCAACTCTTCGATCCAGGATGTGTTAACTGGTAATGAAGTCATCCTGTTCACATTTCAGAAGATTAAATATGTTTTTGATGAGGAGAAGAAGATATTTTCTGCTGTCAAATTTCCCATTGATATGAGTGGTAGTTATTATATGAGTTGGAAAGGATATAATGATACTAAAGAATTAGATAACGCTAAACAAAAATATGGATCTAATAGGTGAGTAAGTTAAACATTGGATGGAAGGTTGATTGCATAAGGCTTGTAATGATCACGTTTAAATCAGATAGAATCATGATCAGATTCCAAAATGATCATAGAAGATCACTTTTACAATCTAATTGAATCAGAATCTGATTGTGATATTTTCTTAACTCAATTTGATCATATTCATGTCAAACCATGATCAGATAAAATCAAGATCATGTCATTATTCTTATTATTTCAGACTGAGAATAGTGTCTCCTGACTTTTGGATATTGTTTGGAGAACGAGCAACTGCTCCTTTCTTTGTATTTCAGGTAAACTTAAAAACCTGCTCTTCAATTAGTTGTCTGTTTGTCTGTCTGTCTGTTTCTGTCCATCTGTCTGTCTATCTGTCTATTGGTCTACATGTCTATGTATCTGTACATCTGCATCTATTATGTCTATAATTATGTCTGTCTGTCTGTCTGTTTCATCATCAGGTATTTTGTGTTGGTTTATGGTGTCTGGATGAGTACTGGTATTACAGTGTTTTTACATTGATTATGCTGATTATGTTTGAGGCGCTACTTGTCAAACAGGTTTGATAAACTTATCAAACAGGTTATATATTTTGTACCACTGGTTTGTATATAGCAACAAAGAAATTTATCAGAAATCAAGAAAATGGGTTCAACTCCTTATGTTGTTAATGTGAGAACATATTTATTATAATTGGTTAAGTTAATATATTAATATTAGGTTTTTAGAGCGGGTCGATGGGCAAAACTGTCTACTGAAGATCTGGTTCCTGGAGATATTGTGTCATTATGTAAGATATTTTTATGTGAATCTGCACAAATTTGTACTCACAATAACCACACAGAGCTACATTTAGGAGTGAGGGGGGTGGGTGGGTATTTGCTTGCCCTTACTAAATTCTTGCCCCCAATATACCTCAAGTGATCTCAGAGAGTCTAAAAGTAGAATTTTCCTGTGGAAGCATGCCCCACGTCCCCTAGTTGGCCATGTGCCTACACACATGGATGCATGTTTCACCCCCCTTGAAAATAATATAATTAAATTGACTACATGTATAGTTTGTTAATGATTTCAGTCTCATACTAATTAAATGTGTTCAAAAAGGACCTTCTGCAAAATAATCTCAAACTAATTTTTACATGTACATGTACCTTTGAATGCTCGCTGACCAGTCATTTTGTACCAACAGCCAATGAAATTTGGTATCTAAGAAGCTCTTTCTGGATACCAAATTTCATTGACTTCCTGTATGTACAACATGGTGAAACAATAAACACCTAAAAGATAAACGTGTGATCAAAATTATTTTGTGGGAAAATTAAGTCACAAATGAACATAACATAACATAACCTGTTCATCCTGACATTCCTCCTCTCATCTTTCTAAGTTGTTGCCTTCTAACACTACTTTATCAATCTCTACTCACTCCTCAGGTCGAAGTAGAGAAGGCCATTTTGTTCCCTGTGATATTCTTTTATTACGAGGACCATGTATTGTTGATGAATCAATGTTAACAGGAGAATCAGTTCCTCAAATGAAGGCATGTAACTACACCTAACCAAATTCATATACTCCATCTATTAATTCCTCAATTTATTATATTTAATGTTCAGTATTACATGTATGTGTGTATATATAGGAGCCTATTGAAGCTGCCCTGCTTCCAGATGGCATCTTTAACATTGAGAGAGATGGTAAATTACATACAGTGTTTGGTGGTACAAGAGTAGTCCAGCACACACCCCCTAGTAAAACTGGATCTTTGAAATCACCTGATAATGGTTGTATAGGCTATGTACTAAGAACTGGATTTAATACTTCACAGGTACTTAGTATATTATCATGTATAAAGTACATATAATACATGTAATGTATTATTATGATATGTGGACTCCATCACACATATAATATAGTATATGTATATGTCAATAAAAAGGCACCATACAATAATAGTAATTACCTTAGTTCTATTGTCATGTATAGTATAGTAATTACTGTCTCACTAATGTGGTGTTCAATTGACATGTACAGCAGTTACTGTTAAAACTACAGTACTGTTGAACTACTGTAGTGTGGAAAAGAGTAATTACTGTACTGTTTTATTGACTTGTGCTGTACATATACTATACTTGTATATACATGTACATGTACATGTGAGTATTGTATTGTATGATGTTGATTATATATATTATAGTACATGTAATATTGTTACTGTAGGGTAAACCGTTATGTACTATATACATGTACATGTATTGTCACTGCACGGTAAACTGTTAAGTACTATATACATGTACATGTGATATTGTCATTGTAGGGTAAACTATTAGTACTATATACATGTACATGTATTGTCACTGTAGGGTAAACTGTTAAGTACTATATACATGTACATGTGATATTGTCATTGTAGGGTAAACTGTTAGTACTATATACATGTACATGTGATATTAATACTGTAGGGTAAACTGTTAGTACTATATACATGTACAAGTATTGTCACTGTACGGTAAACTGTTAAGTACTATATACATGTTAGGCCTGTGCGATAATGAAAAAACCTATATCACGATAATAATCCCAACTATCACGATTATCACGATAATTTGATTTCAAGAATAACTGAATAACATAATTTATTTAATTTCAATTCAATGAATAAAAGTTAAATTATTATTAAGGAGTAAGATTCTCAAATGCCTCTGTTATTGAGTGCTGACCTGGTTTAGACGGTTCAGACATACGGAACTAGTAGCTATTTTAGACGAAACACTATCATATTCATCTTTATGGTTGTATTGCAGATGGACAATCAAGTTAGTGGTATTTCCTTTGTAAGACAGCGATTGCTTACACAAAACACAGTGAACTGTCTGTCTCTTCTTTTTATCCGGCTCCAGAAATTTCCCCTCTTGTGCTAGAAACCCGAAATATTTCCAAACAGGACTTTTGGCCTTCTCTAAAGGTAGGTATTCAACATTAGAAGCCATCGTTACTCGACGAGATGCTTGTAAGTGTATCGATTGAACAACGTGTGATCACGTGTGAGCAGTATGCGCATGCGCAAATTATCGCGATAACAATTTCTTTTCGCGATTATCGACCTATCGCGATTATCGCACAGGCCTAATACATGTACATGTGATATTGTTCTGTAGGGTAAACTGTACATGTACATGTGATATTGTCACTGTAGGGTACTATTTACATGTACATGTAATATTGTCACTGTAGGGTACTATATACATTTGCATGTACATGTACATGTAATATTGCCACTGTAGGGTACTATATACATTTACATGTACATGTACATGTAATATTGTCACTGTAGGGTACTACACGGTATATACATTTACATGTACATGTACATGTAATATTGTTACTGTAGGGTAAACTGTTACATGTACATGTAATATTGTCACTGTAGGGTACTATATACATGTACATGTACATGTAATATTGTCACTGTAGGGTACTATATACATTTGCATGTACATGTACATGTAATATTGCCACTGTAGGGTACTATATACATTTACATGTACATGCACATGTAATATTGTTACTGTAGGGTAAACTGTTACGCACTATATTGTATGGTGTCAAGCGAGTGACTGCTAATAATTTGGAGACATTTATGTTCATCCTTTTCCTCTTGATATTTGCCATTGCTGCAGCAGCATATGTCTGGATTCATGGTATGTTGTCTGTCTGTTTGTTTGTCTTCTGTTTCATGTATTTATAGGTATAGAGAATCCAGAACGAAACAGATACAAATTATTTCTGGAGTGTACTCTGATTTTAACTTCAGTAGTCCCTCCCGAGTTACCAATAGAATTATCATTAGCTGTTAATACATCTCTCATATCATTAGCAAAAATGGGTGAGCTATCCATCCCTGTATTCATTTGTCTGGTGAGAGAGAGAGAGAGAGAGAGGGAAGGAGGGAAGGAGGGAAGGAGGGAGGGAGTCAGGGAGTTAGTTGGTCTTTGTCCCTCCTTCCCTCTCAGTCTGTCTCTCTTTCTCCCTCTCTCTGTCTCTTGACTCTTTGAGTCATTTTGTAGTTACAATTGATAATCTATTATCTTTTAAACCTTTATTTATGTCTACAGGTATCTATTGTACTGAACCTTTCAGAATTCCATTTGGTGGTAAAGTAGATGTATGTTGTTTTGATAAGACTGGTACTCTGACTAGTGATAGTTTAGTTGTACAGGGAATTGCTGGAATCAGGTATTATGTAACTATTATACAATTTATGTTACTAACTTTAAAATGTCTATAATTATGATATTATATTTATAGAATTCATGTTACTAATTTTAGAATGTCTATAATAATTATGATACTATTATTAGAATGTAATACTATTTATAGAATTCATGTTACTAATTTTAGAATGTCTATAATAATATATTATTAGAATATTATGCTATTTATAGAATTCATGTTACTAATTTTAGAATGTAACTATTATTAGAAAATAGCTGAATATAATTATGATACTATTATTAGAATGTGTTACTATTATTATGTTACTATTATTAGAATATGATGTTTAGAATGTATGTTACATGTATTTTTAGAATGTACTTAATGGAATATGTTTTTACTATTATTAGGCACAAGGCCACTATTAGAATGTGTTACTATTATTAGAATGTGTTACTATTATTAGAATGTGTTACGATTATTAGAATGTATATTACTATTATTAGGCACAAGGCCACTATTAGAATGTATGTTACTATTACTAGAATGTGTTACTGTTATTAGAATGTGTTACTATTATTGGAATGTATGTTACTATTATTGGAATGTGTTGCTATTATTAGAATGTGTTATTATTAGAATGTGTTACCGGTATATACTATTATTGGAATGTATGTTACTATTATTGGAATGTGTTACTATTATTAGAATGTGTTACCGGTATATACTATTATTGGAATGTGTTACTATTATTAGAATGTGTTACTATTATTGGATTGTATGTTACTATTATTGGAATGTGTTACAGAATGTGTTATCATTATTGGTACTATTACTGGAATGTGTTACTATTATTAGAATTTGTTACTATTATTGGAATGTATGTTACTATTATTGGAATGTGTTACTATTATTAGAATGTGTTACTATTATTGGTACTATTACTGGAATGTGTTACTATTATTAGAATTTGTTACTATTATTATAATGTATGTTACTATTATTTGAATGCGTTACTATTATTAGAATGTATGTTACTATTATTGGAATGTGTTACTATTATTAGAATGTGTTACCGGTATATACTATTATTGGAATGTGTTACTATTATTAGAATGTGTTACTATTATTGGATTGTATGTTACTATTATTGGAATGTGTTACAGAATGTGTTACCATTATTGGTACTATTACTGGAATGTGTTACTATTATTAGAATTTGTTACTATTATTGGAATGTATGTTACTATTATTGGAATGTGTTACTATTATTAGAATGTGTTACTATTATTGGTACTATTACTGGAATGTGTTACTATTATTAGAATTTGTTACTATTATTATAATGTATGTTACTATTATTTGAATGCGTTACTATTATTAGAATGTATGTTACTATTATTAGAATGAGTGTTATTATTTTTAGAATTTAGTTATTAACTTAATGCTGTTATTAAAATGATTCTAATATCACAAATATTAATTTCTTCAGTTCTTCATCAGATAAAAGTAAAATTGATTTGGTACCAGCATACGAGTCTCCATTGGAAACTCAGTATATATTAGCCTCATGTCATTCATTAGTGATGTTGGATGGAGAATTAGTTGGAGATCCATTAGAAAAGGCAGCTTTACAAGCAGTAGACTGGAGGATTACAAAAAGTGGGTATGAAAATAGGAAACAATAACTAAAGTTATGGACATTTCACATATTTGTGACCCAATTTGGGAAAACCACACTTGTGGCATATAATATTTTCAACAAATGCTTACCTTCAAACTCTCGCTATTTTGCACAGGAAGCCAATGAAATTTGGCATCCATAAAGATGTGTTAATGCTCCTCCTAGATATCAAATTTAGTTTACTTGTGCAAACTGGCCGAATAGCGAGAGCTTGAGGGCATGTGTTTAGATCAAAATGATTTAAATGAGCTTTATTTCTTTTGTTTCTTTGTACAGATGACACCGTGGCACCCTCAAGAGGTCGTCGAAGTTCTCTTAATATTGTTCATAGGTTTCACTTTTCATCAGCTCTTAAACGAATGTCTACAGTTAGTTTATTGACCACACCCACTGACTCTACATCTTCATATATTGTGTCAGTAAAAGGTGCTCCTGAAGTCGTAAAGAATATGGTATGTTATAATCCAAATGTGTACATGATCAGACAAATAATATTTCAGTATGTAGTTTGGTCTTTGACATTGTACTGAATTACTAGTACCTGTACTTTGTATAGTACAAGTACAAGTACAGGTACTTTGTATAGTACATGTACAAGTACAAGTACAGGTACTTTGTATAGTACAAGTACAAGTACAAGTCCAGGTGCTTTGTATTGTACAAGTACAAGTACAGGTACTTTGTATTGTACAAGTACAAGTACAGGTACAATGTACTTTGTATAGTACAAGTACAAGTCCAGGTGCTTTGTATTGTACAAGTACAAGTACAGGTACTTTGTATTGTACAAGTACAAGTACAGGTACTTTGTATAGTACAAGTACACGTACAGGTACTTTGTATAGTACAAGTACAAGTACTTTATATTGTACAAATACAGGTACTTTGTATAGTACAAGTACAGGTACTTTGTATTGTACAAGTACAGGTACTTTGTATAGTGCAAGTACAGGTGCTTTTACAATGTACTAGAGTATAAGTACATGTACTAACATGTACAATTAATTAGATCGTCTACATGTACATGTATTTCGTGCGGTTTCAGAACTTTTCTTGTTCTATTTCATAAACAACTTTATCTATTTCAGTTATCCATCATTCCATCTGACTATGATCAGCTCTATCTCAAATTGGCTCGGAGGGGTGCTAGAGTCCTAGCTCTTGGGTATCGTAAACTTGGACGATTATCTATGAGAGATGCCGGATCTCTGAAGAGAGAAGAAGTGGAAAAGGAGCTAACATTTGCAGGGTTCGTGGTTATATCTTGTCCATTGAAATCTAATTCAAAGGAAAGCGTGAAGATTTTAAAAGATGCTTCACATCACGTGAGTAAGAAATTAATTACTATGTCATCATAAGATATTATTAATTAGTGTATTCCTATTATTACAATGTATGTTACTGTTATTAGAATTTTACTATTGTTAGAATATGTTACTATTGTTAGAATATGTTACTATTGTTAGAATATGTTACTATTGTTAGAATATGTTACTATTATTAGAATGTATGTTACTATTTTTAGAATGTATATTACTATTATTAGAATGTATTAGAATATATGTTACTATTGTTAGAATATGTTACTATTGTTAGAATATGTTACTATTATTAGAATGTATGTTACTATTTTTAGAATGTATATTACTATTATTAGAATGTATTAGAATATATGTTACTATTGTTAGAATTTATGTTACTATTGTTAGAATATGTTACTATTGTTAGAATATGTTACTATTGTTAGAATATGTTACTATTACTATTATTAGAATGTATTAGAATATATGTTACTATTGTTAGAATTTATGTTACTGTTGTTAGAATTGTATACAATGTGTTACTATTATTACTATATATATGTTACTAGTGATATAATAATCATAAACATACAAGCATTTTATATCCAATAATGATGTAATTATTAGGTTTGATTAAAAACTGTGAGTGTTTTATGTTGTCTCAAATCAGACCATGGGCTATAGTCTTTGTGCTCATGTTTTGGGATACAAATAGGGCCAAAATATTTTGTAGAGTCACAATGACTCCAGTATAGTGTTGTACTCCTGTTTTTACCTAAAAACTAGAGTGCAACACTATCACCAGTTATCATAACCACCAAAAAACAGGAGTGCAACATTATCACCAGTTATCATAACCACCTAAAAAGATAACTGGTGATAGTGTACGTTGTACTCCTGTTTTTAGGTGGTTATGATAACTGGTGATAGTGTTGCACTCTTAATTGTTTTTAGGTGGTTATGATAACTGGTGATAATCCATTGACAGCATGCCATGTGGCAAAGGAATTAAAGATATCATCAAAACAGTTATTGGTACTAAAACGAATTGAGGAAGGAGTGTTCCTTTGGGAGAATGTTAGTGGGAGTATTACACATCCTCTTGAGATTGAAAGATTGGCAATCAGACAGTTAGGAGAAATGTTTGATTTCTGTTTTACTGGAGATGTAAGAGATTCTTTCTACCATTCTTATTCTCTCTGATTTCTAATACCCTCCTCCTCTTTTCTTCCTTGTCTACTGATCCTAAACTCACCTTGCTTTGTTTCTTCTCCTCCTTCATCTCTTCCTCTCATTCTCCAGGGAATATCTCATATATTGTCTGTTTCGTCAGACAAAATGTTTCAACTTTTTGTGCCATACGTTAAAGTTTTCGCACGAGTCTCTCCAAAACAGAAGGTTTCACATATTATTAATTAACCCTTTGTATCCTACATTATTTAACCCTTCGTATTCTCATAGGAACAAATTATAAATGCATTTAAACAACTTGGATATTACACTCTCATGTGTGGTGATGGTACTAATGATGTTGGTGCATTGAAACATGCACATGTTGGTATGGTTCAATAACCCCTTCAGTACTATCTACTATTAACACTTATATCACTATCTATTAACCCTTTTATCACTATCTATTAACACCTTTTATCACATTCTATTATTAACCCTTTTATCATGCTATCTATTATTAACTCTTTTATCACTATCTATTATTAACCCTTTTATCACTTTGTAGGTGTCTCCCTTTTATCAACAGTACGAATAAAGTCAAAATCTATGCAAGAAAATGCTGGCTCTAATCAATTAACAAGAAATACACTTCAGTCAATCAGGTGACAGTCATGTGAGATACTATGGTTGATCATGTGATACATGCATCCTTAAATAAACAGGCAGCAAAGTAGTACTGAAAAACAGAAATCAGGAGCTATCCAGAAACCAGTACAAGACAGAAATGTAAGATAGTGTATGGTATAGGAATGAGGATGAATACAGGTTTGTGTCCTTTAGAAACTTTTGCAAGATCTAATAAAGCAGAGTGAAGAGAGCTTACAAGATCCCTCACTTGTTAGATTAGGAGATGCATCAATTGCATCTCCTTTCACTGCTAGAGAAACTAGTATAAGATGTAGTAAGTATATTCATTACTTGTTAATTAACTATTTTAATCAGTACAGTAGTCATTAAATGTGTTGTACAATTGTCTGTAATCACAAAATCAGATTACGTTATTCATTGTATTCATTTCAGTATGTCATGTGATCAGACAGGGTCACTGTACACTAGTGACCATTTTAATTATCATTATTCATTTCTTCAGTATGTCATGTGATCAGACAGGGTCACTGTACACTAGTGACCATTTTAATTATCATTATTCATTTCTTCAGTATGTCATGTGATCAGACAGGGTCACTGTACACTAGTAACCATTTTAATTATCGTATTCAGTATGTCATGTGATCAGACAGGGTCATTGTAAACTAGTAACCATTTTAATTATCATTATTCATTTCTTCAGTATGTCATGTGATCAGACAGGGTCGTTGTAAACTAGTAACCATTTTAATTATCATTATTCATTTCTTCAGTATGTCATGTGATCAGACAGGGTCGTTGTACACTAGTAACCACTTTAATTATCATATTCAGTATGTCATGTGATCAGACAGGGTCATTGTAAACTAGTGACCATTTTAATTATCATTATTCATTTCTTCAGTATGTCATGTGATCAGACAGGGTCGTTGTACACTAGTAACCACTTTAATTATCATATTCAGTATGTCATGTGATCAGACAGGGTCATTGTAAACTAGTGACCATTTTAATTATCATTATTCATTTCTTCAGTATGTCATGTGATCAGACAGGGTCATTGTACACTAGTGACCATTTTAATTATCATTATTCATTTCTTCAGTATGTCATGTGATCAGACAGGGTCGTTGTACACTAGTAACCACTCTACAAATGTTTAAGATTCTAGCACTGAATGCACTGGTATTAGCATATTCTCAAAGTGTGTTGTATCTTGATGGAATTAAGTTTAGTGACACGTGAGTTACCTACCTACCTACATACCTACATGAATTATGTAACAGGGTCTGTGTTTGACACATGAACCCATGGATGGATAGATTTGATCATTCGTATTACTTCTATTTTAGTCAGGCTACTATCCAAGGTATTTTACTTGCTGGCTGTTTTCTCTTCATTTCTCGTTCAAAGGTAATACTCTTTTGAACTTATTTTCCTTCCTTTAAAACTCTCTGTGCTTGTCAACTCTCTCTCTCTCTCTCTCTCTCTCTCTGCAGTCCCTTGATAATCTCTCTGAACAGCGACCATTATCTAATATATTTAATGTCTACACGATTCTCACTGTGTCTTGTCAATTTGTAGTTCATTTTACATGTCTCGTATACCTTGTCCAGGAGGCTAAACTAATAACACCACCGTTAGTACCATATATGACCTAATTTACAGTACTAGCTGGAATTTCAATATTATTTCAGGGTCGAAGGATATGTTGATTTAGAGAAGGAGTTTGAGGAGAATGTTTTAAACAGTGCTGTATATTTGATATCTGTCGCAATGCAAGTCAGCAACTTTGCAGTAAATTACAAGGTACTACAAAGGGTCTCACTACTATATAATAATACAGGGTCCATTCAATATGGGTCTCATTAATATGTATTAATACAGGGTCCATTCAGTATGGGTCTCACTACTATATAATAATACAGGGTCCATTCAGTATGGGTCTCATTAATATGTATTAATACAGGGTCCATTCAATATGGGTCTCTCATTCCTATGTATTAATACAGGGTCCATTCAGTATGGGTCTCATTACTATGTATTAATACAAGGTCCATTCAGTATGGGTCTCTCATTCCTATGTATTAATACAGGGTCCATTCAGTATGGGTCTCATTACTATGTATTAATACAAGATCCATTCAGTATGGGTCTCTCATTCCTATGTATTAATACAGGGTCCATTCAGTATGGGTCTCATTACTATGTATTAATACAAGGTCCATTCAGTATGGGTCTCTCATTCCTATGTATTAATACAGGGTCCATTCAGTATGGGTCTCATTACTATGTATTAATACAAGGTCCATTCAATATGGGTCTCTCATTCCTATGTATTAATACAGGGTCCATTCAGTATGGGTCTCATTACTATGTATTAATACAAGGTCCATTCAGTATGGGTCTCTCATTCCTATGTATTAATACAGGGTCCATTCAGTATGGGTCTCATTACTATGTATTAATACAAGGTCCATTCAATATGGGTCTCTCATTCCTATGTATTAATACAGGGTCCATTCAGTATGGGTCTCATTACTATGTATTAATACAAGGTCCATTCAATATGGGTCTCTCATTCCTATGTATTAATACAGGGTCCATTCAGTATGGGTCTCATTACTATGTATTAATACAAGGTCCATTCAATATGGGTCTCATTACTATAATGATAATTTTTTTAGGGTCATCCATTTATGATGAGTCTTAAAGAGAACAGACCATTGGCAATAAGTCTAATGGTAACAGCGAGTATAGTACTAATACTAGCATCTGGATTATTTCCTGAACTATGTGATTGGTTGGAAATAGTTGAATTCCCAACTGATGTAAGTAAATATTATACTACTATATAACTACAACCCTTTTGTAAGGCAATATGATGTCTATAGTATAGATCTGACCAATAACTACATGTAAAATGAGCAAAGGCCAATAATGGGCACTTTTAGTTAACTAAAACTAAAACCACTTTTAGTAAGGTATTATATGACTTAGTTAACTAAATTACAAATCTACTGTAATAACTATAACTAACTAAAATGAATAATAGCTGCACTTTTAGTTAGTTAACTAAAACTAAAATCATTTTAGTAAGCCTAAAATTATTTCAGTAAATAAATATAACTAAATTTGTAGTCGTACTATAACTATAACTAAAAGTGGTCATTATTGTCATACTAAAACAATACTAATAATAATTATTATAATTAATTAATTAATTATACATATTATATTCTATATATCTATATAATTATATATATATATTATATCTTCTTATTAATTCCTTTATGTAGTTTCAAACTAAACTATTGATAGTTCTGGTTGCTGATTTCTTTGGTACAATGATAGTAGATCAGATATTGTCTTTCTTTCTTGGTAGAGCAACTTTGAGGCAACCATAGTTATTAAAAATTGACACTATTATTATACAATCATTATACAATCATTATAAATGCTAGTTTCAAAATAGTTATTAAACGTTATAATGAAAAATGACCTATAGTAATAAACTATGCATATATTTACAAACCACCAACATTTACGAAAGACACCTAGAATTATGGTGTTTATGGTGTATTTTGAGTGCTGAAATTATGACTATCAATATGAGGAATATTACATCATCACTGGAGATGTGTTGAGATAAAAACCAGTAGTCATGGCTGTATCGTGCTTCTCCATTCTGTTAGTGTAGTCTCTACATAATGTTGGAGTAAGGTTCTTAAGATACCTGATGCTGTAACTGATTGTGGTAGTCATAATTGGTATGAATTGTTGCTTATGGTATTGAAGGGTTGAACTTGGATTGCAGAAAATGTCATCATTCTTCCGTGTGGGTACTCAGCAAATGTCGAAATAAGATATGTAACGTTGTATTACAAATCTAGTCCAGTTTGTAAGGAATTTTATCAAAGGGTCCTCCCCTACATCTTAATTATTGTCCATATATTTTCTCGTATACAGCAGTTAATTTATTGTTAAATAAAAATATTTGAACTATTGATAATTGTTCATTGTTTTAATTCATAATTCTTTGTATCAGTTAAAGGTCATTCACATTCACCATGACCTCAGAAAAATGTTCATAACTTTAGTTTGGAATGACTAACAATCTTTTCACCTGCACCATTTTCATATAATAGTCCTTCCCGTTCTTTTTTGTGTATATCAAATTTCATCAATCCATTGCTTTGTTACAGTATAATCATGTATTAACCTTATGACATTAAGTTATACATTATATTACATATAAAGTCATCACATCATAATTTGAGGACATTGTGAATGTGAACAGACTGTAGTTACTTTTGTTTTATTTTGACTTGTAGGCCCACCTCGGCTTTTAACAGTGTCATTAAAAATAATAATAATTAAAAACCAGGATACATGAGAACTATACAATGATGATGAATATGCAAAATAATGAATATATAATTACATTGTTTTCTGTTTTTATTAATCGAAATATGAAAAAATTAATTTTAAAATATTCAAAAAGAATGTCATAATTCATGAGTCTCTGCCAACACAGTTAGGCTATGTGGAGAAGAAGATGAAGAATGATGAAGAAAAGGAGATAAAGGAGATAAAGGTAAACGTTTTGACTGCTGTGTAGGAGATGGACTAGTATATATCATATCTGATTCGTGCTCTTCATCGTCGTCTTGGTAGCCTTTAAGTTCATCAGAATGATTAGAGGTTGGAGAGTAAGCTGGTGGCAGAGGTGTTGGACATGTACATGTTTCTGTAGGACACGATGTAGAAATTCTGTTGATTAGTGGTCTGATGACTAGACTACAAAAAGAAAATGAGATCATCATTATTCCATTGCTATGTAACTAACTATAATATTATGTGTTTAAAGCCATTACATAGTGATTACATAGTGATTACAGTGCCTGATATTCCCTTCCAAAACTGTAAACAGTGACACAAGCATTAACCCACACACCAATGGAAGATGACTATTAATAAATTAATAATATGTATAGTGGCAGTTTTTGCTTTCACTTCTATAAATAGTAACAAACCTACAAACCATCCACTATTTATAGTAACCAAACAGCTACAACAAGTTAACTGTCTGAAAATTACTGTTATTTTAGTATGACAATAAAGACTACATTTAGTTATAGTTGTAGTATGCTAATTTCTTCAAAATTTAGTTAAGCTATAGTTATGTTTTAGTGAACTAACTAAAAGTGTCCATTATTGGCCATTTTTCGTAGTTATAGTTATTGTGATAGAATTCAAAACTACTAAAAATGTATGATGTAATGCACTAACTGTTACATGACAAAGCATCCACATGCCACAATATGTGGTAATAGAATGTATCTTCACTTACATGATATCACCATCCATTAGTTGAAAATCAGGAGGTGGATTAACGAACACAAATTGCTGATGCTGTGGTTCCTGTAGGTCACATGCTACAGAGAGAAATTTAACTATCTATCTCTTCATTTATCCATAAATAATAGACAATCTATCTATCATCCTTTCTATTCATCTGTCTATCCCATCCAAGTATCCATCAGTGGATCTATTTTAGGGTCTGTCCATTCATCATTCTATTTATCCAACCATCCATCTATCTGTTAATCATTTGTGTCTATTCATACATCTGGCCATCTATCTACACATGTACCACACATCAATCTATTTATCCAACCATCTTATCTATCTATACACACTTACCATTTTCATTTAATCCCAAAGAATGCAGACGACCTTGAAGATATGTTCTTAACTTATCTAACTCTTGTGGATTATAACCTCTTATATCTTCCAAATCCTAGAAATAATAACAATACAATCAACATATGGACTCACAAACTAAAATATAATCTTACGAAGTTTGTCATTGGTGACGATCGGTAGATACCTATCGGTATGTACCCAACTGATGAAGCCAGTCTTTGAAACACACGAACATATGTATTTAGTTTTAAAAGCTCCTCTGTAACTGGTACCTAATGAGATTCAAAATTTATTAGTACTCATCTTGTTACATGTACATTACTTGTATAAATTATCTTAGTGACATATGTACATATGTACGTTACATACATATGTACATACGTACATACGTACGTACGTACATACATACATACATACATGCATACATGCATACATGCATACGTGCATACATACATACATACATACATGCATACATGCATACATACATGCATACATGCATACATACATACATACATACATACTTTCCAAAGAAATCCAGATTTTTCCACTTGTAAACATCCTATTAACTGTCTGAAGACATTGACAATATGAGGTTTTTGATAAGCCTGATATAATAATGTGTCCAACATGCTACTTGAAAATGCCTTTCCTGAAGCAACTTGAGGCAGAAATAAGTATGTTAAATGATCGATCTTGCGTGCCTGGAGGAATCAGATACACATACATACATACATACATATGTTATTACATATACTTATACAAAGTTTTTTTTAATCAAAAATGTTGTTTGTAGAAACTGTGAGCATTTCATTGTTCTGTCAAAACTCTAATCAGACCATCGCCTTGGTGTTAATTTTTCATTACAAAAATATTTGTTTCAGATTGGGCTGAAACCTTTCCTAGAGTTACATAATGATGTCCTTGTTAGGTGATGTCCTTGTTAGGTTTATAAAGTGATTTTGATCAACAATATTTTTACCTGCACCATTTTCATATAATCAACTTTCCCTTTCTTTTTGTGTATGTCAAATTCCTTCAATACATTTCTTCATAATTCAGTATTAACCTTATGACATTAAACTATACACTATATTACATATAAAGTCATCATATCCTAATTTTGAGGTCATTATGAATGTGAACAGACTTTAGTTACCATGTGACGGAAGTGTTGTAAAGACCATTGCTCGTAAGGTGTTGTATAGAGAAATCTAATGTTATATCTGTACGTGATATCCATTGTAATTCTTACATGAGGAAATACTCTATAATAATGTATATTGATAGATGGATAGACAGATGGAAAAATATATATAATATGAATAGATAGATGGATGGAGATAGATGGAGGTATTGATGGATAGATCAATGGAGGAATGTGGATGAATAGATAGATGGGTGGACAAAAGAATGCATCGATTGATAGATGGATACTGAATAGATAAATACTATTTCTGACCTTGCTATTTTGTCTACAGCTGCAATATTTTCTGCATCAACTAATGACTCATGAGTATCAGTGGAAATTAGATTTGAAGGTGAGAGAATAACTAAATTATCAGCCATTGTTATACCAGCTCTGATCATATCATTCATACTATAAGATTATGATACTATAAATAGATTATGATTCTATAGATAACTATGATACTATAAATAGATTATGATTCTATAAATAGACTATTAATAGACTGATACAATAAATAGATTGACACTATAAAGAGATGATATACAATAAATAGATTATGATACTATAAATAGATTAATAATACTATAAATAGAATACTAATACTATAAATAGAATACTATAAATAGAATACTGATACTATAAATAGATTACTGATACTATAAATAGAATACTAATACTATAAATAGAATAGTGATACTATAAATAGAATACTAATACTATAAATATAATACTGATACTATAAATAGAATACTAATACTATAAATAAAATACTAATACTATAAATAGAATACTGATACTATAACTTAATACTATAAATAGAATACTATAAATAGAATACTGATACTATAAATAGAATACTGATACTATAAATATAATACTAATACCACAATTAGAATACTAATACTATAAATAGAATACTAATACTATAAATAGAATACTGATACTATAAATAGAATACTAATACTATAAATAGAATACTATAAATAGAATACTGATATTATAAATAGAATACTGATACTATAAATAGAATACTAATACCACAATTAGAATACTAATACTATAAATAGAATACTAATACTATAAATAGAATACTGATACTATAAATAGAATACTAATACTATAAATAGAATACTATAAATAGAATACTGATATTATAAATAGAATACTGATACTATAAATAGAATACTAATACCACAATTAGAATACTAATACTATAAATAGAATACTAATACTATAAATAGAATACTGATACTATAAATAGAATACTAATACTATAAATAGAATACTAATACTATAAATAGAATACTGATATTATAAATAGATTACAATAATAAAAATAGGTCATTATAATACTATTATAAATAATATAGTTTTAATGACACTTAAAAAATGACAATGCTACGTATATTTTTTAATTGACTTATTTCCTACCTGTTAATGGACCCTATAATGAAATAGACCATTGGTAACTCCGCAATCATTGCAATGAAACTTTTGTCTGGCCTGTAACCATAGTAACAGAAGCAATAATGAATTAAATCATTAGACTGTTTCAAGAAAATATGTATTGGTAACCATAGTAACACAACCTATATACTTACATGCATCCCAGAATTAGCACGATAGGTTTGATACATGTACTGCAATAAGGTAGATAACTTGCTCTTAGCGGAGCTAGAAAATGAAACAGACTCGGTGAGGGTTTGTCAGAATATATTAAAGTTGCTCTCTCGTGCCATTGTTCTGTGACCTTTTCACATATGCAGGCCTGCAATAAAGGAAGAGAACAGCTCAATACCTTAACTGAAGATTATTAAGCAATTGAGCTCATGATAGATAGATTGGTAGATAGAAAAATAGATAGATGGATAGACACTGCAGATAGATAGATAGAAAGATAGTTAGGTAGGTATAGGTAGGTAGGTAGATAGGCAGGTAGATAGATAGATAGATGGATAGATAGATAAATAGATAAATAGATAGATAGATAGATAGATAAATATATGTATATAGATAGATAGATAGATAGATAGATATATAGATAGATAGATAGATAGATAAATAGATAAATAGATAGATATAGATAGATAAATAGATAGATAGATAGATATACATAGATAGATAGATAAATAGATAGATAGATAAATAGATAGACAGACAGGTAGGTAGGTAGATAGATAGATAGGTAGGTAGATATGTAGATATGTGGATAGGTAGGTAGGTAGGTAGGTAGGTAGATAGGTAGGTAGGAAGGAAGGTAGGTAGATAGATGAATAGATAGATATCTAGATAGATAGATAGATAGATAGATACTGACTTGATCAATTTGAATGTCTGACAGTTTTCTTGGAGGTTGTTTTAAGTGACAATGAAGAGGCTCACACCCACAATAAGGTAACACGGGAATCTGAGTATGAGTCTTATTAAAATGAAATATTGGACTTTGTGGAGTATCAGGAGTATCGGGAATACTTTCTTCTATTTCATCTTCTTCTTCAGATAATACACCTTCTATGTCATGAGTCCGTCCTTCCTCTAAATCCTCCAATTCTTCCTTCTCTGATATATCATCTAATTCTAAAACAACCTGCAAAAAAAAAGAGTCTACAATATTCACAACATAACTCATAACTCAAATCATTTGTGTTCCTGTTGACATAAGAAATTAGAAATACACCTATAAGAGACACCATAGATACCGGTTACCATGTTGTAAGTATTCAATAGATGTATTGTTTGAGCTTCAATAACATGATGGATTATCAGCAAAAACTTTACTGAAGAAGATCTTCAGATTGAAACATCTATCGTGTTATTAAAGCTCAAACAATACATCTATTGTGAAGTAAACTTGATTCAAATATAAACCGATTTAATTTTTAGAATTAATTATAATGATTGTAGAGCTTCCATATTTTGAAAGACAACAGCTGGTCTTTAAATTCTAATTCCAAGTACATCTATTAACATAATTATAATACTACTTTCATATAACTATCCTTACAATTCTTTTTGTGTGTCAAACTTCAACCCATTGTTTCATTATTGAGTTACAGTATAATCATGTATTAACCTTATGACATTAAACTATATATATATATATATATATATATATTATATTATATTACATATAAAGTCATTGTATCCTAATTTTGAGGTCATTATGAATGTGAACAGACTTTAATTTTATTTTTATTTAATGTTTATATGTAGAGTATGTATTATAGTATTTGCTATACCAGTGGATCTATTGGATGAGACTGCTGACTTATGCTGCTCCGATCACTACGTGATGATGCTCCAGAGTGCAATGAAACTAGATTGAAATAGGATGAATACAATCACTAATAATAATAATTTAAACTATGTATCTATAATAGATAAATCGATCACCCAAATCCCCAAACTCGTCTCTGGAGCTAAAGGTCTGTTATAAATAATTTCAAAAGAAGTAGCTCACTGTTACCCAGTACACTAAACTAAACAATGTTTTAATTACTAATGATCCTATCTACCTGTATCTCCACGATGTAGTTTCAGAAATGTAGATGAGTTTCCTCTCTCTGTTTTGTTTCTATGATGATGGTGAATCTCTTGTGGATTATCGGTAGATACAGATCGTTGAAATAATCCGAACAAAGATGGATGGCTAAATTGGCTATGCATTTTATGTCTGTGAATTAACTCTTCCTTAACATTAGTGTTTTCATTGGTTTCTGTTTCTATGACAACCACTTCAGGGTATGTTTCAGGGATTGTCTCAGGGTGTGGTTCAACAGGTTGAGATGAATCATTTGTAGGAGAATGTGATTTAGGTATTACATTAAATTTAACTACTGGTTTGCTCATATTATCTCTGCTTTCACCATGATATTTCAACAACTGTAAACCAACCTGGACATCCTGTTGCCAGTTACTGACCTCCGCCTTTAACTGTGTGTCCAATTCTCCTATATCATCCCCATGTCGCTCTCCTATATCTGTGTCTTCCTTGTGGTCAGTTTCCTCAGAGTCAAAATCAGAACCAACAAAGAAATGTTTCTTTTTATTCTCAATAGATATTTTTTGACTCTGATCAGGTATCTTTCTTACTGCAAAAGGCGACTGCTTTTTTCCATCCGTTTCATCTCCATTAGGCTGGAAGAATGTTTGAGGATCTATTCCAGCCAAATGCATAGATAGAAGTCCAAGAGTAGCTGAAACACTCCACAAACCAGCTTGAAAACATGTTGGTTTCACGACTTGATAGTCTGAATATTCTTCTTCGGTATCACTGATGTAGTAGCATGTATCGTCTTCTCTCATGATATATCTTATTCCTGGATTAAAAATTATCTTATCTTGATTTGCTTGTCTGACACCAAGTAAAACTACATGAAATCTAAAAGATATTAATGGATGAATTGGTGGGTAGATGAATGGATGTATGGGTACATGGATGGATGAATGGATGGATGAATGGATAAATGAGTTGGATGCATGGATGGGTACTTGGTAGATGAATGGGTAGATGAATGGGTAGATAAATGGATAAATGAGATGGATGGATGGATACATGGATGGATGAATGGATGGATGGTTGGTTGAGTAGATGGATGGCTGAATGAATGGATGAATGGAAGAGATGAATAGATGGATGATGAATACATGGATGAATCACTGGATGAATGGTTGGATGAATGAATGGATGGATGTGTAGATAGAGAGAATTAATTCTTACTTGCGATATGCAACAACAGAAGAAAAGAGAAAATTTTTACCACCAAAATGATGGAAATATCGGCTCTCACTGAGTCTGATTTGATATATTTCACAAGGTGAGCACTTCTCAAACCAATTGTAGTCGGAGTTCTGAAAATCTCTCCCTCTAACAGACAGGAAAAGGGTAATAGAAAATATAATATTATTCTACTGTCCACACACATATAGTCTTGAGCTAAACATTTCCCAAAATAATAAATATATAAAACATACGTGTAGGAAAGATAAAATTAATGGATGGGCACTTAATCAATATCTATACAGTCTTTGCCAATGTTGGGGAGCAGAGGGGGGGGGGGGACATGCCACTGGTTCCTAAACAAATATTACAACTTTCTTTTAAGCACAATAAATTCTCTTTCTAATTAATTTTAATAATAACATTTGCAGCTGGAAGGCCTTTATTATCTAATGGCAAGGTCAAAATATTGTTAATTTATGTTTAATAGAACAGGTCCAGGAATATACAATGAACACAATAGAAAAACTCTACGAAATAGACTATAAAATATGCAATAAATTGCGATAGTGAAGGACTACTTACTCATAGGTAAACGTGTGCATCAAAAGAGCAGCTATGGTTGATATACCAGGACACAATGTATTCAGTGCTAGCAATGAGTTTGTCAACTCTCTTTCACACACTATCTCATCTGTAGGTCAAAGTACAAAGGTTAAAGGTCATGATATGGTATACATTCATTACACACCTGCAACATGTAAATGTATTCTATTCTCTGGTCTGATAATCTGTACGTATAATTTACACTTTGGAGCATAAGCTTTCACTGTCCAGGCACAGAGAATAGTGTGTCTATCCTGAGAAAAGAGATATCAAATAGATGAAAAAGGTAAGAGCAATGCTTACTGCAGTTTCAGTACTTCCTGTTGTCTTTGTGGTACGAATAAAGCAAGCAGTTGCTGTCCTCGCTCTGAAGTATCAAATATTGACTCACTCGAAAATCAATCATTACTAAAATCACTTACTTTGCTCGTGCTAAATCTGATTGCCTCAGACCAGATCCAAGAAGAAGTCTAATACGTTCAGACCACACTGGATGATGCTGTAAATGTTTTATTCCACCAATTACCTGCTGTTCAGTGAGTATTACACACTGTGTATCCTATATATAGCCAATTAGCCATACATACATGTTATTACAATAAATATAGTGGATATGTATGTGTGTGTGTATGTGTGCATGTGTGTGTAACAGTGTGTAGGTTAAAGGTAAATGTCTTTGTGAATGTGTGTGTGTGTGTGTGCGTTTGTGCATTTGTGTGTGTGACTGTGTGTGTTATGTATTGGTGTGCCTGTGTGTACTTATATATGTGTGTGTACTTGTATATGTGTGTGTACCATTTGTTTTGGGTCAGCATAAAATTCATTCAAAAAATCCCTCAATACTAATGGTTTTAGAGACACTGCAATAAAAAGGACATGTCTACCAGAACCTCTCATTTTAAATTCACTATAGTGCTTTCGATGAAGTTGAAACGAATTCCATAATTTCTCAAGCTGTGAAAATATTACATACATACATTGTATATACATACATACATACATACATACATACACGCACACACACATACATACATGTATACACACACACATACATACATATATACACATACATACATCAAAACTGAGTTCATGTTCGTGTACATCCACGGGTTCAATCACTATGGTAACTATACTGTGTATGTGAACTGCATTTTAGGAAGTGAGTTTGAAGTACTTTAGTATTTACACTACACATATATACAAGAAGCTTTATTCGTGTTTCCATACCAGATTTTAATGAGTTTCTAATGAGCTCAGTTTCAATTCAACTTCCATTTCATATACACATACTTTTGATGGTAAGTAGACTAATGCAATTATAATGAATATAGTGAGAAATAGTTTTCCTGTCCAGTGTCCAGGAGAGATATCACCATATCCAACTGTACTGAATGTAACAACAGTGAACCAATACGAGTTAAACAAGTCAATCCTGTTTCCAAGACGCTCAAAATGATGAATAAAACAGATGCTAATAAAATGAAATAGTGCATGTATGCATGCATGCATGTATGTATGTATGTATGTATGTATGCATGTATGTATGTATGTATGTATGTATGTATGTATGTATGTATGTATGTATATATGTATGTATGTATGTATGTATGTATGTATGTATGTATGTATGTATGTATGTATGTATGTATGTATGCATGTATGTATGTATGTATGTATGTATGTATGTATGTATATATGTATGTATGTATGTATGTATGTACGTATGTATGTATGTATGTATGTATGCATGCATGCATGTATGTATGTATGTATGTATGTATGTATGTATGTATATATGTATGTATGTATGTATGTATAGATATATATTATAACGTACAATGATATAAAGAAACACATTAGAAATGTAATCAAGCTTATAAAAGTGGTACGCAATTCCTGATCATGTTTGAAGAAACTACCCTGACTATGTTGTTGTAATAAAAACATGAATATACGACGAGCAGGCCAACAATAGAGAAATGAAGGAATGAAGAGTTGATGTAAACAAGAGGGTGAGAAAATCTACAGGAATTAAACACACACTAGTACACACACTAGTACACACACTAGTACACACACACTAGTACACACACTAGTACACACACTAGAACACACACAAGTACACACACACTAGTACACACACTAGCACACACACTAGTACACACACTAGAACACACACAAGTACACACACACTAGTACACACACTAGTACACACACAAGTACACACACAAGTACACACACTAGTACACACACAAGTACACACACACTAGTACACACACTAGTACACACACAAGTACACACACTAGTACACATACTAGCACACACACTAGTACACACACAAGTACACACACAAGTACACACACTAGTACACACACTAGTACACACACAAGTACACACACAAGTACACACACTAGAACACACACACTAGTACACACACTAGTACACACACTAGAACACACACAAGTACACACACACTAGTACACACACTAGCACACACACTAGTACACACACTAGAACACACACAAGTACACACACACTAGTACACACACTAGTACACACACAAGTACACACACAAGTACACACACTAGTACACACACTAGTACACACACAAGTACACACACAAGTACACACACTAGAACACACACACTAGTACACACACAAGTACACACACAAGTACACACACTAGTACACACACTAGTACACACACAAGTACACACACACTAGTACACACACTAGTACACACACAAGTACACACACACTAGTACACACACTAGTACACACACAAGTACACACACTAGTACACATACTAGCACACACACAAGTACACACACACTAGTACACACACTAGCACACACACTAGTACACACACTAGAATACACACAAGTACACACACACTAGTACACACACTAGAACACACACAAGTACACACACACTAGTACACACACTAGTACACACACTAGTACACACACATACATACATACAAACATACAAACATACATACAGTGATGAAAAACATCATTCCTAGTATAGCTATTAAAAATATATTAAAGTCAAAGTTACGCCAAAAATGTCTGAAGAGTGATCCCTGTGTGTAAAATACAATGATGCAATTACTACATTGTTAATAATGGACTCTTTCTTACATGAAATTCTTGTCTGACATAAATTGCAAAACATGCTGCACAGAGGCATATGAATGATAATAGCATCTGGAGGGATAGATTGATAGATGAACGGATAAATAGATGAATAGATAGAGAGATGGATAAATGGATGGATGGACGGATAGATGAATCAATCTGTATTAAGAGCATGTGACTACCTGAAGAGTCCATATTGGGTAAGGCTTTGGTACTAGGATCAAGTCAAGCCTAACAATTAAACAGTTTATAAACAGATAGATAGATGAATAGACAGATACATAAATAGATAGATAGATTAACATAGAGATGGATAGAGAGAGTTAGGTATTCATTCATACCAATCATTGTCAGAAAAATTCACAGTTTTTTTATAACATTCGATTGTTACATCATCTTTTTTATTTTGAAATACATCAATAGTAATAGCCTCTACTAAATATAATACGACTATCAATATAGTTAGACTTAATCCAGTGATCCGGAAAAATTCACCTGTGATAAATATAAATATTTCAATAGTAATAATGAACTACTTACAGTATAGGTCAATAAAATATCACCACACAGTAAAAGTAATTATCTTAAAGTCTGTTCACATTCATGATTCCCTCAAAATTATATGATGACTTTATATAATATAGTGTATAGTTTAATGTCATAAGGTTAATACATGATTATACTGTAACTAAATAATGAAGAAATAAGTTGAAGTTTGACATACACAAAAAAGAACGGGAAGGATAATTATATGAAAATAGTGCTGATAAAAAGATTGTTGGTCATTCCAAACTAAAGTTATGAACATTTTTCCAAGGACAAGGTGAACGTGAATGACCTACTGTCAGTATACTGTCTCACTACTGTGGTGTTGTATAGCGATTACTGTTAAAACTACTGTTGAACTATTGTAGTGTGGAAATGAAACTATTGAGTAATTACTTTACTCTATGATGACTTTTTATTGACATAGTAATAATAAGGCATTAGAATTGAAATGTTTGAATTGAAATGATTCTGGAATTTCCACATTTAGTGTAAATTAGGTAGAATTTTGACTTGACTGATGCTATCAAATGAATGAGAATTAAATTGGATGTTCCCTTGGATTGGTACAATTCCAAAGCAATTCCATTTTTGAAAATGAACATATTGTATGTGATAAAGATTTAACAGTGCTGACTGCTTGTGTCTACACATTTTATATTATTACTTATTAGGTTTTATTATTGCCCTTGAATGTTGAATTCTATTGGTGTCATTGAAATAGTTAATTTCTTGCTCTGATGCGGATTAGTGTAGTGGAATTCACAACACTACTTGCAGTAATTGGAATGGAATTTGAGTTCTGATAGAATGGAATTGGAATCTCCTTAAATTAAAAATTAATTTACTGGAATTGAATTGAAGTAACTATAACCTTAAATCTGGAGACTGAATCATTCCATATCTTGGCCAATGCCCTGAGGTCACTAATAATGAACCACATAGGATGACAGTAGTTAAAAAGCTGCACACATGTAACTGTACTGATCGAGTTCTATCAGTTTATATATATCTCACAAGCAACCTGCAGTTTTATACAATAATATACTATATTTCTGGTAATACGATGTAACATTATATAATCTCCTCCAAAAGCTAGCTATACTACTGTCAATCTCAGTAATGAATGATATTTTTTTAAAAATCATTAATTCCAGTCCCAGTCCACAAAGTACTTACTAAAGGTTGTTCTGTGTTCACCATGACCTCTGAAAAATGTTAGTTTTGGAATGACCAACAATGTTTTTACTATTTACATACATATAATTATCCCGTTCTTTCAATCCATTACTTCATTATTGAGTTACAGTATAATCATGTATTAACCTTATGACATTAAACTATACACTATAGTACATATAAAGTCCTAATTTTGAGGTCATGCATTAATATGAACAGACTTTAGCAGCTGCTATTTATAGACATTTGAACAGAAACCAACACATGCTCCATTAAAACCTGTTATATCGTTAAGCTTTGTGACCCAAGGACTGATACAGTAAACCATACATTGTAATAATATATTATTATGGTATACATTAATGCTGTTTTAGTATAACTATAGCAACTACTTTTAGTTATAGTTACAGTATGAGTAGTTTACTTCAGTATTTGTACTTAGTCGTATTTTAAGTATATTTTGTGTTTTGAAATAACAATTATTTGTACTGTATTTGTAATTGAAAATGTATTTCAAAAATCTCTATATACTTGATAAATACACTGTCCTTTCATGAAGTTTGTTGGTGATAACTAAAGAAAATGCTGGAATTTTAGCACATACATTATCACACATTCTTTGTTAAGTACAGACAAATAAGTATTTAGAGATGTATTTGAAGTACTTTAAAAGTATTTGTATTTGTATTTCAAACATACTGAAAAGAAAAGTAATTGCACTTGTATTTTCCTATTTGTCAAGTATTTGTGACACATATTTGACCCCAAGTCTGGTCTATATATATACATGTACTAGTTACACTGTAAATTACACATTAACTTAATTGATAGCTGTAAATAGTGAAGTCATTCAGCTATAGATTCGTAATTTAATGAACCACTCATGGTATTGATGCTATTAATTATAATTTATGTAATTATAATATAAACTGCAATTAAATCAGCTCCTATAACCATTGGTAGTATTCAATACTTCTATTTCACAAACACAGACTGCTGTCTATATCACTTGAAATAGATGATGAATATACATGGTCAATTACAATGCAATGTAATATATTACTATTACTATTACTATTACCTCCTAAGTCAATGTAATATATTACTATTACTATTATCTATTACTATTACCTTCTAAGTCAATGTAATATATTACTATTACTATTACTATTATGTCTGATCATGATATTTGATAAGATTACATAGCAAACTTGTTATACACATTCACTTTGACCTCAGAAAAATGTTTCATAACTTTAGTTGGAATAATCTTTTTACCTGCACCATTTTCATATAATTATCCTTCCTGTTCTTTTTTGTATATGTCAAATTGCAATCTATTGCTTCATTATTGAGTTACAGTATAATCTTATGACATTAAACTATACATAATTCTACATATAAAGTCATCACATCCTAATTTTGAGGTCATCATGAATGTGAACATATCTTTTCAGATAGCTCTAATATATACATATATATATATAATTATATATATGTATCCATAATTAATACGAACATATTTTTTGGAAATATAAGAATTACAGACCAACATCTGTTATTAATAGCAAAGTTCCTTAGTAATTATGTTTTAATAATGTCATCTCACTTGTTTTTGGATGTTTCAGTGATATATATACAAGCCTTTGACGAAATGTTTTACCGTGTGAATAACGTTTAACAAGGATTATTCTACAGAATAAGAAGAAAGAGATAATAACTTGATCCCATCCACATGATACATAATTATTTAGATCAGTAATATACAGGGTTGGGGTCAATTACATTTGTATTTGACTGTATTTAAATACATTTTGGAGTACATGTGTATTTGTATTTGAAGATCGCAGTCTAAGGTATTCATATTTGTAATTCAAATTTATGGCCAAATAGGTGTAGCTTATATGACAAATTGTTTGAAACACTCATGTTTGTGAAGTGCAATTATGTGAAATAAAACTATATAATACCTTTCAATATAGTTACAATGTTAACTTTAATATTTACTATGCTATTCCGGCCGGCCACAGAATAGGGATTATACATGTAATTGAAAAGTATTGAAATTACTTTGAAATGTATTTGTATTATGTAGTAACTGTATTGTTCTATTGCACTGGGTGTAAAGTATTTATATTTAAATACTTTCATAGTAATTGACCCTAGCCCTGGTTTTATAAGTGCCAACGAAGGCCTCCAGTTATGTGCTTTCTTTATTTAATACAATCTTTGGTGTAATGCTGATCTAGTCAACCAAATAATATAAGTCTACTAAATCAACAACGACATAAAGGAAGGATGTCCTTTGAACTCTTCACATAAATACTCTAGATGCCAGCAACACATAGTAGGTATCTCTACTGCTTGATATTTATTAGTCTTGTGAACCAGAGCCTCGCTGGTCTAATGAAGGAAGGATGTTGTCCAAACTCTTTCCCAAAATAATATATTTTGTTATGATCATGTCAGTTGCTCTGTGAAAAGTGGTCTTATAAGTATGATAATTAGGAATAAAATCGTACATGCTATTTCTTGCCACATTGCTAACATTTGATATCTTACGAAGAACAATAGTTGTTCTTTCTGAATAATAAGTTTAGTGGTTTTCTGCACAAAATGGGGAAATAGCAAGTGTGATAAATTAAGTCAAAATTAACATAATCATTATGCAGCATATAATTAGGGCAATCCTGAGTAAGCCCTAGATCTACGAATATTGTAATCTTGCTTGCTTGGTACTTTGATGGACATTTTCTTATTTATTCAATGCAATTCTTGCTTGCTCTGGCTTACCCATCGGATGAGTATCATCTGTCGGTATCGTGCGGGTTCGCCTACTCTGCGTTTGCCTACTTGAAATTTATGCACTAATTCCACATTTGCCTACGTATACCGTATATTTAATTAACCAAAATATTTAAAGAAATTCTCTGCTAGCTGTATAGAAACATTGAACCCAGGAAATAGGCACGAGCGCGTAGCGCGAGCCCTCCGTAAAGGTGGCTAAAGCTGTTAGTTACCGAGCAAAGCGAGGCAGTAGGCCTATCATTGTTAGGTTATCATCAGAACAAGGTTATATATTTATCGAATGTTTTATTCATGCAATTCACAGAACACACCCCACTGAAATTAAGCATCAAAAACTAAATATTTTGGTTAATTAGATATACAGTATTACGTAAGCAAATGTGGAATTATTGCATAAATTTCGAGTAGGCAAAAACGGAGTAGGCGAACCTGGCATAATTCCATCTGTCTAGTTATCTATTATAGTATGTTAGAGCAGAGATTATCATTTTAGAAATCAGAGACTAAGCTGGCAATTTTTACGACTCTAACTGGTATAGAATACATGTTTTATTATCCAATCATAACTTTATTCACAAACTGAGTTATTTATGGTTTAGGAAACGATACATATCTTGGTTTGGTGATAAAGTACTGTCATAACTAATACCAACGTACTCATTTGCATGTGATTGAATAGTAGTAGATGAAAATAATCCTTCTATTGCCTCCTTGACACTGACTTGTCCTTGTTTGCCTTTCTCTCTATCTGGGATGGGATCGGAATCATCAGTAGCATCACTGTCATCACTGTCAGAATCCTCGTTCTCTTCATCTACAGTTGGGATTTCCAATAATTCAGTATATTTTCTACTCGGTTTCTTTCTGAGAGGAGACCTCTGTGTTGCTTCAGAGTCGTTATTATCAGACATTATTTATAAAAGAGCTTGATTGTACAAACAAACATTGCTGCAATGCCGATGAGAAGGTGTGGCACAAAGAGTAATTCAGTACGGAGTTATACGGAGTTAAACCACGTGGTTGCACAAGTAGTGTTAGGGCTTGCATCATTGTTATGCGCTTGGTGTCCCACTATAAATACTCTTTCTCACAAACAGCTGCTGCAGTCAGAGGTTGGATAAGAAGTAGACATTTATTAAGTAGTTCCAGTACTTCATATACACCTAATTTTTTAATAAGGTATAAAAGTGTTTTGTACTCAATGGCCGAGGGTGGTAACCCAGTTGTTGAAGTATCCAATGGAGATAACAAGAACAATGAAAGAGTGGAACTAACTGAGAAACAGCTGAAAAAAGCAGCAAAAAAAGAAGCAAAGAAAGCCAAGTTTCAAAAGAAGATAGAGGAACAGAAACAAGCAGTGGCAAATAACGAAGTGCATACGAGTGTCATGTGATATGTCACATGATATATCTATTGCTCCTATTCTTTAGAAATCAGATAAGAAAGAAAAGAAGAATGTATTGAAAGAAGTTCTTAGATACGAGATACCTATACCAAAGGGAGAAAAGAAAGGTATATGTATATGTACATGTACATACATAATTATGTACTTTACCATATACATATATGTTCTTCATATCATATATATACATATGTACATCATACCATATACATATGTACTTCATACCGTGTATACATATGTACATGTACTTCTTACTATATATACATATTATGTACTTCATACCATATATACAAATACATATGTACTTCATACCATGTATTATGCACCTGTACTTCATACCATATATATAATATACATATGTACTTCATACCATATATATATATATACATATATGTACTTCATACCATATATATACATATATGTACTTCATACCATATATACATATATGTACTTCCTACCATATACATATACATATGTACTTCATACCATGTATTATGTACATGTTCTTCATACCTGTATATGTACATGTACCTTATACCCATATATGTACATAATTTTCATACCTATACATATATGTACATATACCTCATACCCATATATGTACATGTACGTCGTCATACCCGTATATGTACATGTATCTTATACCCATATATGTACATGTACGTCATAGTCATACCTACATATGTACATGATGTCATACCCATATACGTATGTACTTGTACCTCATACGCATATATGTACATGTACCTCATACCCATATATGTACATGTACCTCATACCCATATATGTACATGTACCTCATACGCATATATGTACATGTACCTCATACCCATATATGTACATGTACATCATACCCATATATGTACATGTACCTCATACACATATATGTACATATACCTCATACCCATATATGTACATGTACATCATACCCATATATGTATATGTACATGTACCTCATACGCATATATGTACCTGTACCTCATACCCATATATGTACATGTTCTTAACCTCATTATAGATGTGAGTGGTCCGATGCCAAATAGCTATAGTCCTGCTTATGTTGAGGCCGTCTGGTATGAATGGTGGGAGAAACAGGGTTTTTTTAAACCAGAATATGGGGTATGTACATATGTCATGTGAGATAACATTGCTATCATGTGACTATCATAGGGTAGGAAGGTGACTGATCCATGTCCAAAGGGAAAGTTCATAATATGTATACCACCTCCAAATGTAACAGGTAACCTTCATCTTGGTCACGCCCTCACAAATTCCATTGAGGATGCCATCACTAGATGGTAATAAGTGATTGTGTTTATTAACTAAAGGGGCATTCTTATGTATCTATTTTATAGGCATAGAATGAAGGGAAAGATGGTGTTATGGAACCCAGGGTGTGATCATGCCGGGATAGCCACACAGGTGGTTGTAGAGAAGAAGCTAAAGAGAGAGAAAGGTATTTCTAGACATGATTTGGGAAGAGAAAAGTTTATTGAGGAAGTTTGGAGATGGAAGAATGAGTAAGTTTCCCCCTATACCGATGCTCCTCACCTTTTCTTCCTCCTAAAATAGAAAAGGTGATAATATTAATAATCAAGTGAAAAGAATGGGATGTTCCGTTGATTGGGAAAGAGCATTTTTCACAATGGATAATGTGAGATGATATATATGTATCTGTCTGTATGAGATATGTAGATTAGGGGAATAGATGCTGAGATCCCAGGCAGGAGTCAGACCCTACTTCCAAAGGCAATTAACAAACTGTTGGGACTTCGCTGGTAGAAACTAGGCTATGATGCTCCTATTAGCAATTCATCATCTTTTCTCTTACTTGGTTTCTACTAACTGAGACTCGGCTGATCAAGACTGAGCCATGTGTACCCTCTAATGGACACATGGAATCTGTCTGTCCATTATGAATGTAGTTTGTTATATATCTTGATCCATACATCCATTTACTTGTATCTATCTACATGTATCTAATACTATCTATCTATCTATCTATATATGTATTTATGTATCTATCCATCCATCCATCCATCCATTCATTCAGAGGTTAAGTCGTGCTGTAAAAGAATGTTTTGTTTTATTACATGATGAAGGTATTATATATCGTAGTAACAGACTGGTGAACTGGTCTTGTGCACTGAAATCAGCCATCTCTGACATTGAGGTAAACACATGCTCACTCCTATTCTTTACCAATCTCTTCGTCCTCCTCTTCTTTTTCCTCCTCCTTTTTCTCCTCTTCCTCCTCTTCCTCCTCCTTAGGTTGACAAACAGGAGCTGACTGGTCGTACCTTCTTACGTGTACCAAACTACGAAGACAAGGTTGAGTTTGGAGTGCTTGTGTCATTTGCATATCGTGTGGAAGGATCGGGTAAGGAGAGAGGGAGAAGAGTTTAGAGACAAGATATGATAATATTTCATATTTAGATGATGAGATAGTTGTGGCTACCACTCGAATAGAGACCATGTTAGGAGACACAGCCATTGCTGTGCATCCTGAGGACCAGAGATATCAGGTATATAATATATATATATATATATATATATATACATGTATGTAGATGTACATACATACGTACACATACACATAATACATACATACAATGTACATATACATGCATACAAACATACATTCACAATGTACATACATACATACATAATTATGTACATACATAGATCAGAGTCAGAAATAACAGGCAGCCATCGGCCATTTTCCATGCATGTCAGGACAATGACCGAGCAAATTACTGCATGCAAGGACATTATGGCCGAATATAATTATTATGCCCACTCATCAGATCATCATGTGGATTTGTCTACATACTCACCAGTCCTTATGCTAACTTCGAAGCAAGATTCAAGCCTTTCCTAACATCTATGAAGGCAGGAGGCCAATAATACTCGACCGTTTTAGCGGTCACGCCCTTCTTTGTCAAGACAATCGTTTTGCTATTTCTACATGGAATAAACAACTGTTACTGCAGGCGAAGTTGACCACGCCCACATTTCAGTAATACATTAATTAAACGCCGTTTCAACGCAATGTATTATGCATGGTACTGTTGCTGTTCAAACAGAGCACACTGAGTAGTCGAACTTTTCTGCCATACTGCTGACCACTAATGTGCTGACTAAGCATGCACTGCACGTGCACACAATCTCACGTTTTTATGCACGCTCTGTTCGAACAAAAGTAAAATCAACAGTACGATCAGTTTCGTACTATGGTCGTACTAAACGTAAAGTCATTCACTGTATGTTAACTTGTACCTGTAAATACCACACAATCACCATATTAATATATAGCATAAAGTTTTCACGTTATGCTGTATGTCAAACACTTCTCTCACGAGTGCTTTACAATGACAGTTAAATTGACCATCCATTTTTAAAAAATGACCAGTGAAATTATGGTATGTCCGGACAAGTTGTCCAGACAATATTGATCTCTTATTTCTGACTCTGATAGATTACTACATACATACATACATACATACATACATACATACATACATACATACATACATATATACATACATGCATACATACACGTACATACATACATGTATATACATACATACATACATACATACATACATACATGCATACATACACGTATATACATACATATATATACATACATACATACATACATACATACATACATACATACATACAAGTTTATACATACATATATGTACAATATACATACATACATATATACATGTATATACATGTACATGACTACATGTATTATACCTATACTAACTTACAGCATCTTGTTGGAAAGTCCTGTGTTCATCCATTCTGTGATCGTAAACTACCCATTATAGCTGATGATATGGTTGACATGTCATTTGGTACAGGGGCAGTGAAGATAACACCAGCTCATGATCATAATGATTATGAGTGTGGAAAAAGACACTCACTTCCTTTTGTTGAAATGATGAATGCTGAAGGCTTTATCACCGAAGTGTCTCCACAATTCAAGGTCCATTGTGTCTTGTATCTGTTTCTCTATCTATCTATATGTGTCAGTTGATCTATCTATCTACCTGTGTGTCCATCAATCTATCTATCAACCTATCTAATATCTATCTATCTGTCTATCCATCTATCTATCCATCCACATGTATCTATGTATCTATCCGTCAACCTATCTATCTATCTATCTATCTATCTATCTATCTATCTATCTATCTATCTATCTATCTATCTATCTATCTATCTATCTATCTATCTATCTACCTACCTATCTATCTATCTATCTATCTATCTACCTATCTATCTATCTATCTATCCTTCATTTATCTTTTCATTCTTAAGTGCTTATCTATTTACAGGGTATAAAACGTTTTGATGCCAGAAAGGCTGTTCTTTCTGCATTGAAGGAAAAAGGTTTGTATCGTGACACCAAAGATCATCCTATGGTTGTACCAGTATGCAGGTTAGTATACTAAATTACTAGTTAATGAGTTACCTTTGATCTTATTCAACAGTCGTTCTAAAGACATTGTTGAACCATTGATTAAACCTCAATGGTGGCTGGATTGTAGAGGAATGGCTGCTGAGGCCGTGAGAGTATGTTTACTCCCTCTCCCTCCCTGTCACTTTCTCTCTCTCTCTCTCTCCATTTCTGTCTGTCTATGTCTTTCTATTTGCCTGGCTGTCTATTTAACTCTGTCTATCTATTTCTGTCTCTCCGTATCTATTTCTCTATCTATCTGGCAATGTCTTAATCTCTCTTCAGGCTGTCCAAACAGAAGAATTGAAACTAATTCCTAATATTCATAATAAGACGTGGTATAATTGGTTAGATAATTGTAGAGACTGGTGTATCTCCAGACAGTTATGGTGGGGCCATAGAATACCAGCTTACTTTGTATCGTTCACTGATACTGATCTACCTAAGGGTGAAGTGAGTAATAAAACTACTTGTACTAATAATAAACATAGATAGATAGATTATTGGATTAAATATATGCCCTATGATGAAAATCGTTTATCGGAGGCACGTGGTATGAGCTCTTGGAAAATCTTTTTATATTCCCACTTTCTTCCTCTACTTCTCCTTCTCCTTCTCTTCCTCCTCTTTCTCTCTATCTCTTCTCCATTGAGCTTGGCCAATGATGGTTCAGATTATGAGAGCTGAGGGCTGATCACGTCTTGAATTATAATTATTAGAGTCTGTTCACATTCATGATGACCTCAACATTAGACATGATGACTTTATATAGTGTATAGTTTAATGTCATAAGGCTAATACATGATTATACTGTAACTCAATAATGAAGCAATGGATTGAAATTTGACATACACAAAAAAGAACAGGTATATGAAATTAGCATAGGAAAAAAGATTGGTCATTCCAAACTGAATATTTTTCTGAGGTCATGGTGAAGTAAATGGAGCATTGCAAGTGTAATTACATGTATATTAATTGATAGCAGCCTCTGTAGTGTTGATTCACTGTACTATAGATGGGCATATAGTTTAGCCACACCCACATTCTGTTAAGAGCATGGAACTTCAAAACAGTGAAAAGTACACAGTCATGTCTACATAATGTTGTCTACATAATGTTGTCAACATTGATGTAACTAATTGAGCACTTAAAAATATATTGATAAGTTGTTACAGGTGACACCATAATGTTCCTTTATGTGGTAACACAAGTGCTACTGTGAAATTATAATGTCATACCTTCGTATTCAATATTATCTTTTAGGAAGCTGATGGCAAGTTTTGGGTAAGTGGACGAAACGAGCAAGAAGCTATCCAGAGAGCAGCTGATAAGTTCAAAGTTCCAAAAGAGAAAATAATTCTCAGACAAGGTAATATTGATAATATTATATACTATAGTTTCATTGTTACATGACTGCACATGTATTAGATGAGGACGTTCTTGACACCTGGTTTTCATCAGGATTACTTCCATTTTCAATTTTTGGATGGCCTGATACAGTAAGTGAGTATGTATATATCGGGTGGTCTTTTAAAGAGGTTAGAATCCTCTTTGAAAACATAACAACCCTTTATTAAGAAGACCTCTGTGACCTTTCTTAACTGTCAATTAATGTGGAGACCACACCCATTAAATTAAATATTTTACTAAATTGTTTGTGTGTGTAGCAGGCTCAAAATGGAAATGACATGCTGTATATATATCTGTATTTTAGATGGATGATTTAAATGCATTCTATCCAAACTCACTTCTTGAAACTGGTCATGATATCCTGTTTTTCTGGGTTGCACGTATGGTTTTCTTTGGTCAAAAACTAATGGGCCGTCCACCATTTCCAGAGGTATACCTTCATGCTATGGTACGAGATGCTCATGGACGTAAGATGAGTAAATCTCTAGGTAATGTTATTGATCCTCTTGACGTCATGCAAGGCATATCACTAGAGGGACTACATGAGAAATTATCCGGAGGTAATCTTGATCCAACAGAGATAAATAGAGCTAAAGCTGGACAGGTAGTATATATACATGTACATAATTAAATAAATAAATATATATATATAATATATATGCATTAATCAGTGTTCTACCCACACTAGTTGGCACTGGTCAGGAATGACCACCTCTCAGATGAGTTAACCACCCCTCAGATAATACGTGTATAGGGTACTGAGACAGTAGTAAGTATGTACGGCACTAAATGCAAGTTAGAATCCAACCACCGCTTTCCATGGCAGAACACTGATATATACATGTATAAATATTAATATAACACATTATATTTTGAATCCGGAATCTATATTTCTTCATTTATGGAACAATCTGAATATTTCTATCCATAAATGCAATAATAATTGCATTAATATATCAGGTTGTGTTTCATCAAGCAAAATTATATGTAAGCACACTATTTACTCTCAGTTATAAGACAATGACTGCAAAACAACCGAGTTGTACTGTGTTATTATTACTTTTGTGTGTGTTTGACATATAACTTTGACATCATCTTGTGTTGTGTGTGTGTGTATATATATAAATTATATATACACAATTATAATACTTATAGAATACAATATTGTATATATATATGTACAGTGGTGTGGAAACACCCAGTCATGCAGGACATTGTCCAATAAATCTGGTCAATTTCTAGTAAGTTGAAACTAAACTGTATATAAAGTATATGGGGAGCAGGACGAGAGTGATAAAAATAGGTCAAAATGTCCAGTAGTTGGCTCAATGTTTCCACACCCCTATGTGTGTGTGTGTGTGTGTGTTTGAGCATGTGAAAAAGGATCTTTGATTTTTACCTTTGGTTTGTTCAAAAGTTTGGTTTCGGGTGTCTTATATGACAAAAACATTTCCAATTGTTATTCACCAAAAACAAGTTTGATTTTCACAAATTGGTTCACATATGTGTTGTATTGGTTTGTATAGAAGTCAGATTATCCTGATGGTATTCCTGAGTGTGGAGCTGATGCCATGAGATTTGCTCTATGTGCTTACACAGCTCAGGGGCGAGATATTAATCTTGATGTGAAACGTGTTGTAGGGTATCGATATTTCTGTAACAAAATCTGGAATGCTTTGAAGTTCTCTCTGAAAATATTAGGATCCGAATTCACTCCAACTCATACTTCTGAGGTAAAAAAATGTTTTAATATGATCAAATGAAAGTTAATCACTGATTTCAAGTTAGCACTGACAGTAGTATTCAATATTTAACACTTGTTAATGTTCTCACTGATCACTGATTAGTAATGATGATCATAGTAATCATAGTAATCATTAATGCTGATCATTAGTTCTCACTGATCACTGATTAGTAACACTGATCATAGTAATCATTAATGCTGATCATTATTTAACACTTGTTAATGTTCACACTGATCACTGATTAGTAACACTGATCATAGTAATCAATGATTTAATGCTGATTTGAACTGATCATGTTGATCATTAATATTACTGATCACATATTAAATATATCAACTCTTCAGTTATCAGGTAGAGAAGATGTGATGGAGAAATGGATTTTGAGTAGATTAAATTTTGCAGTAAAGGAATGTAACAAAGGATTTGGGAGTTATGACTTCCCTCAAGTGACAACAGCCATTTATAATTTCTGGTTATATGAGCTATGTGATGTGTTTTTAGTAAGTCACATGGATATCACGTTAATGTCACATGACTTGTGTTTTGACCGTTAGGAATATCTCAAGCCGATTATGTATAGTGGAGAGGATGAAGAAATAAAATCAACATGTAGAAATGTCTTGTATCTTTATGAATGTCACTTCTCCCTATCTCCCATACTCCCTTAACCCCTTTCCCACTCTTCCCTCCATTAACCCTTCTACCCACTCTTCCCTCCTCTAACCCTTCTACCCACTCTCCCTTCCCTTAACTCTCCTACCCACTCTTCCCTCCCTTAATCCTTCTACCCACTCTCCCTCCCTTTACCCTTCTTCCCACTCTTCCCTCCTTTTACTCTTCTACCCACTCTCCCCTCCCTTAACCCTTCTACCCACTCTCCCCTCCCTTAACCCTCCTACCCACTCTCCCCTCCCTTAACCCTTCAACCACCGTTCCCTCCCTTAACCCTTCTACCACTCTCCCCTCCCTTAACTCTCCTACCCACTCTCCCTCCTTAATCCTTCTCCCCTAACCCTCTCTCTCTATTGTATCAAAATATTTTTTGAGTTATTTTTGTTTTGAAATCATTCTTCTTTAACATCTTAAAGATACACTTGTCTAGACACTGGTCTTCGTCTTGTCAGTCCATTTATGCCTTTTCTTTCTGAGGAACTATGGCAACGGTTACCACGCCGACCATCAGACACTACTGCATCTATTTGTGTTGCAGAGTATCCAGAAAATGTTGGTTATTAAATACAATAGAATGAAATTAATGTAATTATATTCAGGTTGGGTTGAGAGATCAGAGTATTGAGGAACAGGTAATGCTGGTTCAAGACGTGGTGCGTACTATTAGATCTTTGAAACAAGATTATCTACCACCAAAAGCAAGACCAGAAGGTAATAATATGGCTGATTAGTTACTATATATAGTAACAATAGTATGTTACATCATCATTATGATAGGTGTTACTATAAATAGCAACAACTTTTTTATGTACAGTAATATCAAATAAAAAATAATGGTACATATATGCATGTATATATATATAGCATACTGGTACGTAGTTATTTATAAATATATATACTTGTTACTAATTATAGTAGTACAAAATAATTAAATTGCTATTCTTAAGGTCTATTTATAGTAACTGCTTAACTCTAATGTTACTATTGTATTGAGATTTATTTATAGTAACCTCTTTACTTAAATCTGATGTTGCAAGATTTATTTATAGTAACCTATTCACTGTCTCTCGTATAGTCAATGTAATAGTGAAAGAGGACAAACTTGCAGCCATTTTGACAAACTTTCAGAATACCATTGTCACTCTTAGTCAAATCAACAGGTTAGTGGTATCCTAGCAACCACTTTGTTTCCTAGCAACCATTCTTATGATGATGACAGTATAATTTCAGAAGCATTATGGTGAACTTATAAGGAATCTGCTTTCTTCCTTTCTTCTCTTTCGGTTCTATTTTTTTTTTCTCATTCCTCTTTCCTTTAAGTTTGGCTAATGATGGTTCAGATTATGAGAGCTGAGGCTTTGGTTGTGACATCTTATTACATCATTATTACATCACGTGTATGTGTAATTACATCATAATTTTAATCCACTATAGACTGGAGTTGCTACCACAAACAGCCACGCCCCCTAAAGGTTGTACGATGACAACTGTTGGTAGTCAATGTGAAGTCCATATGCAATTACAAGGACTGGTTGACGCTGCAAAAGAAATATCTCGTCTAGAAGATGCCATTTTAAAGAAAACCTCACAAAGAGAGAAACTCATTAGTAATACTCAAATAGAAGGATATGAACAGAAGGTAAGTGGGTGTGGCTTATATGTGTAATGTGATGTAATATGACATCATTCATAGGTACCGATAGAAGTTAGAGAAAATAATCAAGAAAAGGTATGTTATGATTGTTATTGATGTTTTACCATCCTCTATATATTGTTAACGAAAGTTTTTATAGTGAATTAATCACAATACAGCTAAGATTAGAAATTGATTAATCAAGATTACAAACCACTTCCATTAACAGAGGGGGTTCTGGTGGCCTGCTGGTTAATGTGCTGGTCTGCAATCGAAAGGTTGCAGGTTCAAGCCCCACTAGGGTCAGGCTTTTTTTCGCCTATGAGTGTATTCAGCTCTACCCTCAAAAATGAGAAGGTGTTTATCACCGCATCCTTCGGAGGGGATGTAAAGCAAAAAAAAAAAACATTACTTTGTATTTCTTTGAAGTTGTATTGTACTAATTAGGTTTGGATGGAAGTGGTTTGTTTAATTGATTTATAGAGTCTCATGGATTATGAGTACTGACAATGTTAGGGTTATATCAGGATGTTTTTGTTCTTACGCAAGTATGTATTCTATGGTTTGTATAAGTATTATAGTATTTTGAATGTGTAATATAGCTACTATACTATCCTTATATGAAGTAATGACCGTTATTGAGGTAAGCTAGTGTATAATTGCATTCCAATGGTCCAGCTATTCAATCAAAAACTATATTATGATTCTTAAGCTAACAGACATCCTGTGTTAGTTCCTCCATCCTGAACTTGTTAAGGGTTATGGACTAGTCAAGTGGGTCCTCCAGTTTTACTTCCTATGTACCATCCTGGTCATGTTCTCATACTTTTGGACATCCCTACATCTTTCTTTTATTTATAGAAGCACATGTATTTACTCAGGGAGCTTAAATGAGATTTATTTTAATTGTTACAGATTGATAGTCTCAATACCGAGATTCTAAACTTGACGAGAGCACTGGAAGGATTCAAGACATTCCAGTCTGAGACTCGGTGAATTGGAATGAGACTAAACACAAGAGTTCATATTTTTTATGTGCATTTATTATTATTATAAAGGAAATATCACAAGAAAAACATTTAATTTTGTTCACTCGTAAAATCAAAATGTCCTAATAGCTAATGATCCCTTTTGTACTAATCCTTTTCATCCTCGGATGGGCTTGCCATTAGACAGACATCCATATAGTTGCATACTACACCCGAAATAATGGAACGATCTGAAATTGATTGTGAGGATCCATAAAACGCTGCAAACCCAGTTGGTTTATCGCTGGGGTTAGCCCTGATTTCTTCAACACAGGATTTGATATCCTCTATCAGCTGTTCAGATGTGCCGTTTTTGGTATGAAGGAATGTAACACTTATGTGAAGTCCTGGTGGAAACTGCAGCTGGTTCAGTTCCCATCCTTTTTTGGCAACCATTGAGCACAGGTGATACACATCAAACTCTTTTGAAGTAAACCCTACTGCACATGCTTGTGGGTTGCCTACAACATGCAAACCAGGTATCTTCTCTATTTCACTGGCTATCCAACGAGCTGTTTGTACAATGCTTCTAGTTGTTTTAACGTATCCATCAACACCCATGTACATCAGTGTGGCCCAAGTTGCAGCAATGATCCCTCCTGCCCTGCTACCTGTCATTGAAGGTGATGGATAAATCCCTATTTCAGTATCTGTAGCAACAAAGAATTGCCTACGTCTGAGATTCTCATTGGCATAGAGAATAACCGAAGATCCTTTAGGTGCAAATCCATATTTGTGTGTGTCTGCCGATATTGAAGTGACTCCCTCGACACGGAAATCAAAGGGCTCTATTGGAAAACCAGCTTTATCCATAAAAGGTAATATGAAACCTCCAAGACAGCAATCCACATGTACTCCTACATTATACTTGCGACCAAGTTTAGCAATTTCCTCAATTGGATCAATTATTCCATATGGATATTGAGGAGCATTGCCAATGAGAACTACAGTGCTACTGGTAATGGCTTGTTTCATTTTCTTCAAATTGACTTTCCTAGTAAGAGGATCAACTGGAACAATTACAATCTTCATACAGAAATAATCAGCAGCTTTCACAAATGCAGCGTGTGTTGCTCGGGAACAGATAATTTCTGGACGACGTATCCCACGAGAATATCCTGACTGTCGATATGATCTCATTGCCATGAGAATACTCTCTGTACCTCCCGTGGTCATAGTCCCACAGGCTCTGGGTCCCCCATTAAATATCTGAGCACACCACCTAACAACTTCAGCCTCCATCTTCCTGATTTCCGGAAAAACTCCAATGTGCAGGGGATTTGTCCAGCAGTATCGTCCATACACCTCGTTAGCTAATTTTGTGATATCATCACCACAATTATAGGCACAACCTGATACACGTCCCTTCCTCCAATCCAACTTAGGAAGATCATCCATCTTTTCCAGTTCTTGGAGAACTTCTTCATGACTAAGTCCTTTGTCAGGTAGTGACAAATGGTAAGTCTCTGTTGGTGAGGTTTTTAAAAACTCCCTTTTAAAAATTTCACGAGACTTCTTGAGTTCTTTACTAATTTTAGAACCTATGAATGGCAAACGTCTTACCAAACGAAAAACTCCAAATCTTGTTCTATTCCACAGACTCTCATCTGCACAAAACAAGAATTGATATATCTGAAAGAGGATTAGTGTGATCCCAATAGATACTGCTATGACTTGCCATGGTTCATATTGTTTACAGGACTTGTTGATGTATGATCTGACAACGTATACTTCTTCAAGAAACTGATGACGAGCTGTAGGACTCTCCCATATGATACCCAGAAATACCAACAAGAGAAAGAAGAAGATCACCCTCACTATAAACATGATGCTCAAATTATTAATTGTGCTTGCATGTGCAGGAGCCACACCCTCGGCCCTTAAACGAGGAGGTGCGGTATAAACAACAGCGCAGTAATACGCGTAATGCAATGAAATCGCTTCCGCCTGTGCGGGTATTTAAGGGGAGTGCCCAGGGCACAATATGGCGGCAAATTTTGAAAAGCCATATCACTACAACATGGCAGTTAAAATGCGAGAAAACTATCGACAATAAACCTAACCATAGCAACGAACGACGTAGTGCAATTAGCGTAAAAAGCACATGCTCGAAAAATCCCAAAATGGACGCAGAAAACGAGAAAATGGAGGTAATTAGTGATTTTCTTTTACTAATTAATAATATAACAATATTATTAGATTGTAATAAAATACTCAGAAAAAGTGCCTCATGGCCTTTTACAAAAAATTGTAGAGACAATTAGGACTCATGAAGAACCTGTTGAGGTATCGTTTGAGCACACCATCTGCCATCAGTCCACCTCCAGATCCGGCAACTCCAAGCCCCAGACTGAAGCTTCTTCTTCTTGGCGTGCCAAACGACCTCGTGAAGATAGCAGTAGCAGTGGTTTCTCTGCATCAAAAAAAAAGAAAGGTTCTCGATTAAAGTTTGCATAAAAAAATATTTTTTTTTACATAATATTATTCAAGACATAAGTGGCTATGGAGATGGCGATCCCAATCCACTATCAACTGGGGGTGATGATGTATGCCCATTTTGTAGACTGAGCCCCTGCATTATTGCACAACCACCAAACTGGTTGAGGGGGTCAGCACAGGCCAGCCTCAACAACATTACAAAAAGATATAAATTGTATAAAAAATTTTGGATTTTGTTGGATCAGTTAGGGGTCTGGAATGATCCATATTATTTAGCACTAAAAGTGACCAAGACATCCATCAATGACAGAAGAGATGTGATGCCATCGTGCATAGTAACAGTAAGTTATGAGTAATTATCACCCAGCTATCTTAATAATATTTATCAACTTATCACTCATCCTAGGAAGTACGACGAAGATTCTCAAACCCTCCTGGAGTCCCATACACTGACTTCCAACCATCAATTTGATTTCCTAAAATGATTTTTTAAAAAATTTGAGTGATTATATTGAGTATATAGATGCATGTGTGGGCATATGTAACAAATGAATGTGTCCTGACCTAGTGGATAGTATGAAGATGCATACCTAATCTCATTTCTGAAAAATTGAGCTGGACCTTTAAAAAAATAAAATTAATACATTTACTAATAAATGTTATACATTAACTGATCTAATTGATATTTCACTCTAGTCATCTATTTCTTGGTCGTCATACACTGTATCATCATCAACGTCAAATCCATCATTCAATATATCATCTTCCTCAAGGGCATCCTCTTCTACTTCTTGGTCAGTTTCCATTGGTTCAGATTCAACCGGACTACCACCATTAACAAACTTACATGTACAACATGGACAAATAAAACAAAAAATTCAAACCTGATGGCTACAGTATTTTTTTGTGTATAGGACGACCAGATACCATCAACAAACGAAAATGTTTTCTTCACTAGCACTTTAAATGCAGTGCGTCTGTCTGGCCTTCGAGCATCTGGAATAAAACATTCACTTGTGAAAGATCTCTCCACATTTTCATTCTAAACAACATGGGGAGAATTTGTGATTCCTTGCTAAATAATATGTAAGTATAAGTACTGCCTACCCAATCCATACAAGCTAAATTCATTCTCATAATGAATGTTTCAGTTCCAAAATGAATGCGTTTTGGTATGTATGTGAGTAGGTGGTGGTTGAATGATTCCACCCAGAAAGTGTCACGACACTAGAGTAGACAAATGAAAATCAAAATTATACAGGGACAAGCAATCAAGACTTACTCTGCAATATGAATCAGCATTCACATAAATCAATGTCTCCCTTAGCTTCTTTTCATATGTAGCAATGGCAATCGGGTCAGTAAGTTGAACCTTAGATGGTGAATACCCTGGACGCTTGCAGAAAGAATCAGTATTACACTGTGAATGTTGACCCTAAAGCAATACACTCAAAACCGACAGATTAAAACAATAATTTATTATATACCTGATAATGCTGAACAATGTTTGTTATGCTACTACGTAGTTTTGTGGGAGAGTTTTCACAATTTTTCATACAATAATACAAATGTGTTTTAGTACTTTTTCCTACATAAAAGAAGGACATGTCAAATCTTTATAAAACATTCTATCATATAATTCATCTTACTTTTGTCCGACAACTCTGGAAACCAAGTTTTACCTGATCTTTTCAAAGCACCAATTGCTATTGATTTCATTGCTTTTGCGACATTTTTTGTTCCTACAAGGTGATGCCACAATCTGGACAAATCAATAATTCAACATGTATCATGATTCCTACCATGCCATGTGTCGTATGAATTCACTAGGTTTAAATCCTGTGTTATATACATCTTTACAGAAGGTGAATTGTCATGAGCTACCTCGACAACATTCAATCCTATACACAAAAATCAAACTTTAGCTGTCCAAACTATGAAACAAGTTGTATACCTTTCGAAATAACTTGGGGTAACACTAACTTGGTGCATGCTAATTCCCTTGTTTGAGCACAGGTGTGCTCCTTTTTTGACAGCGTCACACATCCAAGGATTTTATGAATGCTAGAGAAGAATTTCATATTACACAATGTCACAGACAAATATCAGAAAGTACCTTCCAGAAATACAAGGGACAGTTTTATGATAGGCATTTGATGTTGAGTCATGCCTAGCGTCAGTTATTACCCACTACAAAAACCAATATAACATTGACAAAATGATTTTGTAAAATTAGTAGCAGTTCATACTTCTCCATATTCTTCATAATCTGGGATGCTCTTCACATCATCTATTGCTTTTTTCATGGATAGATATGTACAGGAACTAACAACATCAATGTATCCCTTAGATTTATAAACTATACAGGACAGTAATACACTAACTAAATTTGTCAAACCTGGTCACTTACCTGACTTGATGTATCGCTTTCCAACACCTCCAATATCAGCAAAATCACAAAAATGAATATACTGGGATGGCAAAATACCAGCACAAGTGAATGCATGGATGAGCCTGTCAAATTAAAAATTAATTCAAAATAACATTTTTGATGTAATACTCCAGACTGTACTTTTGATTTATTAAGTAACGTCCACCAAATACCCTAGAACTGGCCCACCATTGCTTATGCTTACACACTCTACACAAAAACTCTGTGCGAACAACATGGCCCTTCTATTACAAAAAAATTATAAATAGATAAATTCAGAGCATCTTGTCAACACAGAATTAGTAAAATTATGGACACTTGATAAATACCTGGTCAAGACGGGACATGCTCCATTCCACTGAACCACACTGACACTTTTTCATCAATCTTTCAATCAGGTCATCAAATGTTGATCGTTCACACACAAACATAGACTGCTTATTCATTTCATCATGACCCGTAAATATACCTAATTTTGTTTCAAACTAAAATTTCTTAGTCATGTTACAATTCACATGTATTTATAGTACCTGAAGATTTCAACATGGACTTTGCTGACTTTGAAACGTTTTTATTACTGAGATGTTCTTGGCTTGATCCACTTCCACTTTCAACTAGATCTAACAGAGAATTCATCAACTCCACATTGTCGATAGAGCGCTGCTGTTTAGCCACGAAGGCACGCTTCACTCTATCTAGACGAAGCAAGAACTCCTTTTTAGAGTACTCATTTGAGAAGGCAAGTTCCATTTGGTAACGAGTGCCCAGTCTAGGGCGCTTCTTCTTAGGAGCACAAATTTCAAAATTCGTCGCCATTTTCAATAGTGAAAGAACGAAAACGTGCTAACTGGTCGTAGTATAGTACTGTAGTTGTGGTCAAGTGCAAGTGAGTGCTTATAAGCACTGGTGGTCAAGATATTCTTTAACACATGTGGTCACGATTATAATTAATTTTTCCTGGGCAGGGCCTTTTTATACCGCACCTCCTCGTTTAAGGCCGGCCTAGGTACAGCGCGCGCGCGCGCTTTAGTTGCGGTAGTTACTGGCATGGTATACCGGTATACAGTTCACTTTTGAAATCCTCATTGAACAATAACTATGATAATAATAATTATTATTATTTACAATATTTGTAATTACTATAGAACTAAACAAACATAATGGATGCAGGTATTATGATTATTACAAGATTTATTTTTTCTTGAGTTTAATTCAGTCGGACGGACTTGCCATTAAACTAACCTCCAAATAGGTTGAGGCAACGTCTGTAATAATGGAACGATCTGGAACGGTTTGCGAAGTTCCATAAAATGCAGCAGAGCCAGTTAACTTCTCTGTTGGATTCTTCATGATTTCTGCAGCACAAGACTTGATATCCTCTATCAAAAGTTCAGACACGCCATCTTTTGTATGAAGAATTGTGATGCTGATATGAAGTCCCGGTGGAAACTGTAGAGGACTTAATTCCCATCCTTTCTTAGAAATCAAAGAAGACAAGCGATAAATATCAAACTCTTTTGAAGCAAACCCTACTGCACATGCTTGTGGGTTGCCTACAACATGCAAACCAGGTATCTTCTCTATTTCACTGGCTATCCAACGAGCTGTTTGTACAATGCTTCTAGTTGTTTTAACGTATCCATCAACACCCATGTACATCAGTGTGGCCCAAGTTGCAGCAATGATCCCTCCTGCCCTGCTACCTGTCATTGAAGGTGATGGATAAATCCCTATTTCAGTATCTGTAGCAACAAAGAATTGCCTACGTCTGAGATTCTCATTGGCATAGAGAATAACCGAAGATCCTTTAGGTGCAAATCCATATTTGTGTGTGTCTGCCGATATTGAAGTGACTCCCTCAACACGGAAATCAAAGGGCTCTATTGGAAAACCAGCTTTATCCATAAAAGGTAATATGAAACTTCCAAGACAGCAATCCACATGTACTCCTACATTATACTTGCGACCAAGTTTAGCAATTTCCTCAATTGGATCAATTATTCCATATGGATATTGAGGAGCATTGCCAATGAGGACTACAGTGCTACTGGTAATGGCTTGTTTCATTTTCTTCAAATTGACTTTCCTAGTAAGAGGATCAACTGGAACAATTACAATCTTCATACAGAAATAATCAGCAGCTTTCACAAATGCAGCGTGTGTTGCTCGGGAACAGATAATTTCTGGACGACGTATCCCACGAGAATATCCTGACTGTCGATATGATCTCATTGCCATGAGAATACTCTCTGTACCTCCCGTGGTCATAGTCCCACAGGCTCTGGGTCCCCCATTAAATATCTGAGCACACCACCTAACAACTTCAGCTTCCATCTTCCTGATTTCTGGAAAAACTCCAATGTGAAGGGGATTTGTCCAGCAGTATCGTCCATACACCTCAATAGCTAATTTTGTGATATCATCACCACAATTATAGGCACAACCCGATACACGTCCCTTCCTCCAATCCAACTTGGGAAGATCATCCATCTTTTCCAATTCTTGGAGAACCTCTTCATGACTAAGTCCTTTGTCGGGCAGTGACAAGTGGTATGTCTGTGAAGAAGAGCTTTCAAAAAGTTCTTTTTTTAACATTTTGCGAGACTCCTGGAGTTCTTTACTAATTTTAGAACTAACGAATGGCAAACGTCTTACTAAACGAAAAACCCCAAATTTTGTTCTATTCCACAGACTCTCATCTGCACAAAACAAGAATTGATATATCTGAAAGAGGATTAGTGTGATCCCAACAGATACTGCTATGACTTGCCATGGTTCATATTGTTTACAGGACTTGTTGATGTATGATCTGACAACGTATACTTCTTCAAGGAACTGATGACGAGCTATAGGACTCTCCCATATGATACCCAGAAATACCAATAAGAGAAAGAAGAAAGCTGCCTTCACCAGCATGTTGATGATAATAATAATAACGAAAAGCAGGATGTAGTATTATAATTAATAGATCGAATTATTTAGTCTCGTCCCCAGACCGCCACTCCCTACAAGTGAAATACAGAGTGGCTCTTGGTCCAAGCGTCAAACATCCTTTCCACTCACAAGGATGTTCTTTACGTCCTTTTTGAGTGGAAAGGACGTTTGATGCTTGGAACCAAGAATTTGAAGTAATCGGACGCGCACGTGCACGCGTCTTTCGCCTGTAGGGCTAGGGCGTGGTGGTCTGGGTACGAGACTAATAGCCTATCGGTTGGAGGGTATATTTCTGCAGATATGTGATGATTCCATTCAAACTTTTTTCAATACAAAACTTTTGGCGAACAACATTCAGAGCTGTACTGGTATCATCTGGAACCGGTTTATATTATGGGTCTGAACAAACAACATCTTCAGTTCCCACATCTGATAAAAAATCCATTCTTCCTCCCATTACCCTTTATCAATATACCACATGTCCGTTTTGTTGCAAAACACGTGCTTTTCTAGACTACTATGGAATTACTTACACCACTGTCGAAGTCAACCCTTTATTTAAAAAGGAGATGAAATTTTCAAAATACAGGAAGGTACCTTTTATTCTCACTGGTGAGAATAATGATGTACAGGTGAGACGCCTTCCTTTCCTATGATCTAAGATATATACATATATATATAATATGCACTGTTGTTCTTTGTATTAGGTTAATGATTCTTCATTATTGATTAGTGTTCTTCGTTCTGCGCTTCTACTTCACTGCTCTGTTTCTGATGCACTGGACAAGTACCCTGAGCTTAGATATGTAAATGAAAAAAACACTGAATATGTTGAAAGGGCTAACAAATATTTTATCATGATGTATGGAGAAGCAAATGACTTGCATCAGATAAGGTAACATACACACACATACTAACACACGCACACCACATGCAAGACTAGAAAACCACATGTTAACCTCAAAGTAATAAACACCTAAAGTAGACTGCAGAAGCACATGCTTGACCTTAAAGTACATGCATAAAATCACATGGTAGCTTGAAAGGTATGTGTATCTAGCTGCATCCTAATATAGTATTGATAAGGTGTATTAATCTACTAATGAATTATAAATAATACACATGTATTAACTGATGCTTTGATGGATAGGACTTAAAAATAATTATTAAGCATACAATGTACATCAACACTAAAATCGGATAGAGAAGGGAGGGTTGGGATCCCACCAAAGATGTCTTTAACCCCCAGTTCTGGTTCCCAAGGCCAGACTATCCGTGTCGAATTGTCCAATGACATCAAAGCATATGTGAATATATTAAAGTTAAGATTGGTAAATACTGTTTTGACACTGCTTTTGACCAAATATGGAAAGCTCTGAACCATGAGTAGAATACTGGGTCGTCTGACTAAAGCTCAGAGGAGAATCACCGTCTTTGTTTCTGTGACAGGACAGAAACTTTACACTGTTGGTATTGGAACTGTGCACTACCTGCCTCATTGGTTCAGCTAGTTTGCCCTTTCCACCCAACACGTAAATACACACCAACACACACACACACACACACACACAAGCAAGTATGCATGTATTCATAGAGATCCACACATATATTAGTATAATAAATAATTGATTCAGTCATTGATTTTTGGTTTCTAGAGAAGAGCGACAATGGAGGGAGTGGGTAGATACTAAATTGGTTCATACCCTGAGCCCTAATATTTATCGGACATTAGGAGAGTCCTTACAAGCATTTGACTACATTTCAAGTGTTGGCAACTTCAATATGATGGAAAGAGTGCTTGCCAAGTATATAGGAGCTGTGGTCATGTATATCCTTTCAAAGAGATTGAAAAAAAAGTATGTTTGTATTGTAATAATCCTAAATATATCCGTAATAATTATGTATCCAGACATATACATTATACAGATTGTATAAATGGGTTGTTTGTAGTGGAGAGGTGGAAACATTCATATTTTTACATATATAAATGATAGAGTACTTATGAGTCACTGCATATGTAATATATTATATTGTGATAACGTGGAATTTGAAATAGTTATTTCACACAAAAAAAGAAACAGAATTGAGCTATATATACACTCTCAGAGTGGGTCATACTGGCTGACCCTTACAATATGATGGTGACAAATAACTATAATAAATACAATAAGTATTGTATTCAGGGCTGACAGTACTATAAAATTACAGATAACAACAATAGAATAAAAGTTCACATTACTACAAATATGCACCTAAGACTTTGACCATCACATAAGCTATAGTTGGGTTGTGAACGTCCAATCAGAGAGTACGGTAGTACTCTCTATGTAGGGATGGCACGGAAAACAAATGGCCGCCCATACATTTCAATTGCAAGTGATGACCTGAAATCTCTGGTAATATATACAGATAAGTTTAATACACACATACCTATTCATATCTAGTGTTTTTATGACTACCAACATGTTCTAGATGGCCAAACATTGTCGTTAAGGTCGAGAACCGGTGAGTGGCAAAACTGGCAAAATGTTCATCATAATATTATTTTCCAGACAAATCATTTTTTTTTGTTTGTTAATATATCACAATGATTCTAGCACCATTCCAGTCGCATTTATAGTAAAATTCTGGTCTTAAAGTATCGAAATGATAATAATTATAATAACATTTGTGAGCAAATACATTCTTATAATAATGAATATAATAATTATTAATATTAAAGCCATTGTATAATAATATTTTATACTATGATAAGCATTGGAATACTGAATAGTTGACACAGTTACTGACACTACTTCTTGTAGGACTACAGACAGTGCTGTAAGTGAAATAGATCATCTGTCAAGGAAAGAAATGGTAATCAATAGATTAATACAAAAGACTGACCTTCATTGATGAACAAATTTTGATGCATTTATGATTGCATGATTTCATAATGATATATAGCAATCTACAAAAAATATATTCACACCATTCAGAAAAAAAAAAACAATGAAAACAAGAATAAAAAACCCAAAATTAAACAAACCCCCTATATAACCCTACATAAGTACGTACACCGCTATAAAACAAAATACAAATTAAGAGCTGTTTTTTCCTGAATGGTGTGATTATTTTGTTTTATAGCGGTGTACGTACTTATGTAGGGTTATATGGAAGTGGTTTGTTTAATTTTGGGTCCTATGTTAGCTTCCCAACCTTGTTTGCATGCTTTTTGGGTTTTGACATCCCTACATCTTCTTTCATTTTTATTGAAAATGTTTTTTATTCTTGTATAAATAGTATTAATGAGTGTACTTGTAAGCAAAGCATGTTCACTACTATCCACTGTATAAAGTATATATCACTACTAAAATCTATATTTCAACTATAAACCATTATAATTATGTACACTTTGACAACAATCAAGTGTTGTAAAATCAAAAGTTCTTTGTTGTGCCTGCTATTTTATGGAGGGAATATTTAAACTCATCGTATTCTTTCATAGATGGGGTTTGAAGGAAAATGTTCGTCAGTCTTTATATGATTGTTGTGATAAATGGACGCATGCAATTGGAAAACATCGTCAATTTATGGGAGGAGAAACACCGAATCTTGCTGATCTGGTAAATGACCAATTGTTGTAATACTTGTATGAATATTTATGTAATCATATTATTCAGGCAGTATATGGTGTTCTCAGTGCAATAGAAGGTCTAGATGCATTTAATGATGTAAAGAAACACACTTCAATCAGAAGATGGTATTATGCTGTAAAAGACAGAGTGAATAAACAGGAAGGAAGCAAATTGATTGTTTAGATTCTAAATTAGTATCATCATTATAATAATGTTATGAACCACACTTCAATCAGAAATGGTATTAGCTGTAAAAGGAAAGAGCGATTAAACACAGGAAGGAAGCAAATTGATGGTTTAGATTCTATTTGTACACATTTATCATTATTATAATAATGTTATGAACCACACTTCAATCAGAAATGGTATTAGCTTTAAAAGGAAAGAGCGATTAAACACAGGAAGGAAGCAAATTGATGGTTTAGATTCTATTTGTACACATTTCTAAATTAGTATCATCATTATGATCATGTTATGAACCACACTTCAATCAGAAATTTACTTTAAAAAGGAGAGTGATTAAACACAGGAAGGAAGCAAATTGATGTCTATTTGTACACATTTCTAAATTAGTATCATCTTTATGATAATGTTATGAACCACAGAAATGGGACACACAGGAAGGAAGCAAACAGATTCTATTTATAGCACATTATAGGAAATTAGTATCATTTTATTTTTAGTAACAGGATATTTCGCTATAAATACGAAAGCGAGGTGTGTCGAATAGCACAATGGATAGCGATGCTGTTAGTATATGTACTGATACTTCATCTTCCTCTGGAGAGACTACAGAAACCGGAATGGATGACATGAAACTTGATTTCTCTCCCAAAGAGCCTCAACATTTTTGGAAACAGCTTCAAAGCTGTGAAGAATTTGTGGGGACAAAGAGAAGTAAGCACACAATGGTTGCCTGGGACGACAGAGTTTATGTATTTGGAGGGGACAATGGTAAGAAAATGTTAAATGACTTTCTTGTGTCTCATGTTAGAGATTCTAGTTGGGCCAGGGTAGTGTACACAGGACAGCCACCAGCTCCAAGATACCACCATTCTGCAGTTGTCTTCAATAACTCCATGTTTATTTTTGGAGGGTACACTGGTGACATTAATTCTAACTCTAATCTACGTAACAAAAACGACCTGCACGAGTATTGTTTCACAACCAGTCAATGGGTTGACTGGTCTGATAAGATCAAAGGGGTACTACCTCCAGCTCGCTCTGCACATGGTGCTGCCGTTTATAATAATAAGCTGTGGATCTTCGCTGGCTACGATGGTAACACACGACTGAATGATATGTGGGCTATTGATCTGACCAGCCCAAACCCACAGTGGGAACAGATCAACCAATCAGGTGATAGCCCGCCCACGTGCTGCAACTTTCCCGTAGCTGTTGTTGATGACAGCATGTATGTGTTCTCAGGTCAGAGTGGAGCCAAGATAACTAATAATCTATACGAATTCAAGTTTCTACAAAGGTGTTGGGTACGTATTCCCACAGAGCACTCATTACGCACTGATGCTTCTCCTCCACAACGAAGATATGGTCACAGTATGGTTGCTTTTGGACAGAGATTATATGTATTTGGCGGTGCAGCTGATGGGATATTAGACAATGAAGTTCATTGTTTTGATGTTTCTTCACAGAGTTGGTCTGTTATTCAGCCAGCATCGGGCAGTCAGATACCATCTGGTAGAGTATTCCATACTGCAGCAGTGTGTGGTGATTCCATGTATGTATTTGGGGGCACAGTTGACTCACTAGCTAATCGTAGTGGAGAGCTATATCGTTTTAAGTTCTCTTCTTTTCCTAAATGTACACTCGTTGATAATTTTGTTAATTTACTGCATACTTTGCCATTTTATGATGTGAGTTTTGCAATAGCAGATAAAGAAATCAAAGCACATGCCGCAGTTGTAGCTGCTCGTTCACCTTACCTGAGGCAAAAGATATTGGAAGTCTTTCAAGCACAAGATAATTACTCACATACTGCTTTACCACCATTTACTGCAGATCAACCAATCAAGGTATCATTGGAAGGCGTATCCCCTGAAACATTTAGTCATGCATTACACTTCATGTATACAGATCGTCTTCTTGAATCCCGCATACAAGGTAAACCAGTTAGTCAGGTTTTATTGATGATGGAGCTATACAAGTTCTCACTTCTCATAGAAACGAAGAGGTTGGAGTTACTATGTATGCAATACTTAGAAGCTTCTGTTAGTGAAGATAATGCGTTACTTATATTGGAAAATGCTTCCGAATTGAATCTTTCACGTCTTAAAGAATACTGTATGAAATTCATTATCAGAGAATCCAACTATCAGAAAGTTATAATGTCTGAGTCATTTGAAACTTTAGATCGGACCCTTATGGTTCAAATTGTTCGTCGCCAGCAGTTCCGGTCTCGTCCTACATCCCCAGAACCAGACTCTAATGATTTCGTTACTCCATCAACATTACAAGACGATCTACAAAAGTTTCTCTTTTCTGATTATGGTCAGCCCTTTACTGATATAATTCTCTGCATTGGAGAAGAGAAAGTGCTTGCTCATAAACCAATACTTGCAGCAAGGTGTTCGTATTTCGAAGCACTCTTCCGATCTTTTATGCCTCAAAATTATCAAGTGGAGATTACTTTCGGTAAAACTGTACCATCCCGTCAGGCTTTTGACTCTCTACTGAAATTTGTCTACTATGGTGAAATTGATATACCAACTGAAGACGCTCTGTACATCTTCTCTGCTCCAAATTTCTTTGGATTTTCAAACTCACAATTGCATGTGCTCTGTAAGGCTTGTTTGGAGCTAGAGGTATCGCTGGAAAATGTTGTGTGCCTCTTAGAAACATCTGACCTCATTGGTCTCACAGAAATGAAAGAACGATGTTTATCGCTCATTACAGACCATTTTCCATCGCTTGTGAGACATCCTGAGTTTAGGGATCTTAAGAAAGAACTACTACTTGATGTACTTGAATCCATTGCTGGAATCAAAGACTAACATTTGTATGATCAGTTATTATGATCAAGTGTTAACAATGATCAGTTATTATGATCAAGTGTTAATTAAAAATGATCAGTTATATGATCAAGTGTGAACAATGATCAGTTATTGTGATCATGTTTGTGTTAATGAAAATCGGTTTCTTTTCTGTATTTAAAATCAACTACAATTATAATTCATTACTTTTTACCATGCCTGTTTATGTAATAAAATTTGTATGATCTAACGGATTTCTTGTCAGTACTACAAATACACAAATGTATAAAGAAAAAAAAAAATTTATATATTAATACGTACATGATAATAAGAGGATTCTTCAGATATTCTGATTGTTCCTTTCATATCGCCGTCATCGATTTGTTGCAGTAATGACTCTCGTGCTTCTCTGCCCATAGCGTTCTTAGCTAGGTTGAACCATATCTGAGATAAGTATATAATTATGATATGTTAATTACTTATCACAGGTTATAAATAGTAACAGATATGTCATGTTTGCTATAAATAGTTCCATGTTAGCTAAAGTGATATACATGCACAAGTGGTTCAGATTGAGAAGATATGATTAATTGCCTTTCACGAGCTATAAATAGTAACTATAAAGTAACGCAGTATACTTACTTGTATAAGAGGTTCTGATTGAGAAGACGTTCTCTCGACAGTTTTAACTTCTAATTTAGTTATGACAGACTCAGAGACCTTGAGATGGAAGTGTTATAGAGACATTCGTTATAACAATAAACAACTCACAGAAAATACATCAGCTAATATTGTAATCAGTGTGTCTTGAACTACACTGAGATCATTGTTAACACTAAAATTGAACTGACTGAAGACATCAATTGGAATTGCATTCTATACAAATATAATATAAACATTTAGAAAATTAAAATATTATTTGAAGAAGTAATAGCAGATTGAAATATCATTTGAATGAAGTAACAGCAGATTGGAATATGATTATGTAGTATACAGGGTGAAATCAAAGCAGCGAATTACACACAATCAGTCAGGGAAAAATTAGAGATATACTGATTAGACATACTAAGTAATTGGAGACATAATACTGAATAATGTTGTGACTACTCATCATTACAATGATATATGGCTGTAGGAGTGGTGCTATTATATACGCTATACCTGTAATCTTGCATCTAGTAGTTCTTTTGGTACAGTAGAGAAATCTATGATTAAATATTTTCATGTGATAAAGCTGAAGGTAGCAAGTGATGTATTATTAATTTACCACATGTATAAGCTCTTGGATTGGCTGGACTGATGTAGTGTAGCTGAGATGGTAATTTAAATGCATACAAACATACCAAATCACCTGTACAGTCACTATCAATCTTACAACTCTGAAACAAAAACAGTAATTTAGTTAGTCTATTGAATTATTATAATTCCAAAGTAACTTACATATGTATAGTTACATGTAGTACAGTAGATGCCTCCACAATCAATATCTGTCTCATGAGGGCTTAGCAAACCATCAAAACATGTTGACTCTGTAATTTATAAATAAAGTATAAATGCTTTTCAGCTATTTTATAAAGGTCATTCACGTTCACTTTGACCTCAAGAAATTTTTCATAACTTTAGTTTGAAATGACCAACAATCTTTTTACCTGCATCATTTTAATATAATTACCCTTCCTGTTCTTTTTTTGTGTATGTAAAATTTCAATCCGTTACTTCATTATTGAGTTACAGTATAATCATGTATTAATCTTATGACATTCAACTATACACTATATAACATATAAAGTCATCATATCCTAATTTTGAGGTCATCATGAATGCGAACAGACTTTAGTAGGTATTTTGTATGTACTGAATTCCACAACAAGTAATGAGTGAAACACACAACAGCATAATCCATACCTGTTATACTTAGTATTGCTTCAGTGCTTGTTACTGTCCCATATTCATTCTTGGCTTCGCATTGGTAAACACCTTCATCTTGTAGTATGGTTTGACTAAAATGCAGAGATCCATCAAATAGATTCAGATATAATCTGTTTGAGTAGTCAATGGTCTCTCCATCTTTGTACCAAGTAATGTCTGGAAATGGAGCACCAGTCACTTCACAGACCAGTGTATATGTTCGATTTGTAAGGATAGAATCATTGCTTGGGTTAATAGTGATGTTGGGTGAGTCTGCATATAAATGGTCAGGATAATAAAGAAGATTGAGAGGTGAAGGAAGTAAGAAAAACATGAGAAATATAGTTAAGATAGGGTTTCTCACAGCATTTAAATTCAGTAAAATCTACATCTGTCATTGGTATTCTCTCAGGCCATTCACAAAATAGTGAGTCTCTGTCTGCTGGAAACGTTGGATAATCATCAAGTATAAATGAAATCCAGCCTAAGTAACAATCACATGACCATGGATTGTCTTCCAGATAACTATATAAATAAGGTATGATGAACTGTTATGTGTAACAAAAAATGAATGGAGGAAATTTAATTAAGAATGGAGGGAAGGATGGAGAAATGAAATGATGAATAAAGGGATGGAGGGAAAGATGGAAGATTGAAATGGTGAATAGAAGGATGAACGGAAGGATGAACGGAAGGATGGAGGAATGAAATGATGAATAGAGGGATGGAGGGAAGGATGGAGGAATGAAATGATGAATAGCGAGATGGAGGGAAGAATGGAGGAATGAAACGATGAATAGAGGGATGGAGGGAGTGATGAAGAAATGAAATGATGAATAGAGAGATGGAGGGAAGGATGGAGGAATGAAATGATGAATAGAGAGATGAAGAAATGAAATGATGAATAGAGAGATGGAGGGAAGGGTGAAGAAATGAAATGATGAATAGAGAGATGGAGGGAAGGATGGAGGAATGAAATGATGAATAGAGGGATGGAGGGAGAAAGATAGAACAAATGACAAGATCAGACAAGCTAACAGTGCATACATTTCAGTTTCCTCAATAATTGCTTCAAATATTCCTTCAGGTACAGTTTGTAATTCATTATTAGTTAGTACCACTTCATCCAGACCACTTAAATGGCTAAACAAATCTTCTGGTAGATTATTCAACTTACTTCCATCAAGATCACTGGATATAGTATAAATTAAAATAATAATTAATGTAGCTTACGTTTTACTCACAGTATTTTCAAATTATCAAGACCAAGAAACATATCTCTAGTTAAATTTGTTAGATCAGTGCTTCTCAGATACCTGAATTTATAATAGAGAAGTTATGACAGTCTCATACCTATACTCTGTTGACGAGGGAGTCTGGGATGAGACTATGACAGCATTTAAGTTGTGGTATTGGTATACAAAATGTGCATATGTATCTTATTAATTATTATGTACTTACAATGTGTTCAAGTTTGTGAGATTTTCAAATGCTCCATCTTGTATGGTAATCAATGGATTCTCATTAAAATTTCTAATACAAGATAAAATGGTACAGCATTAGATTATATCAGAGAGATGACAAGGTTAACTAACAGTTCTTCAATGGAGGATATTTCAGAAGCCAGACCTGTTTGTATATCAGTAATAAAATTATCATCAAGATTAAGAACCAGTAGTTCTGAATAATAAGTCAGATTTCCAGGATATAGTGACGCTATTGCATTACTTGTCATGTGACTGGAGAGAAAACAGGTTTAAAAGTTGAACCAATATAATACATGAGTGCAAGACTGATACTTAAATACACATACATATTTACAACTATGACAATCAGGGTTTCATCTAGAATTTTTTTGTTAGGAGGGGAAAGAATTGATCATGTGAAACACACTGCTCCTGGTGGTGCTCGCCCAGGAAATTAAAAAAAAATCACACCCTCTGAGATTGCTTCTGGTGGGTTCTGGGGCCACAGAAGGCTTGTAGCTGAGATGTTGCTGCATGTTAAAATAAATTTTATCTGAAATCTAGGGGGGGGGGGAAAGATATCCCCCTTCTCCTCCTCTGTATGAAACCCTATCAGTAGATGCAATAGTAATGCATGCATGCATGCATGCAGAGTGGATTATAAATTAACTTATTCATACATAATTTGGACATCATCAGGTAGATCATTTGGGATAGTATTGAAGGTAATAGAAGGTACATTGCAATCTGCTATCTTTGTGATACTCCCATAGTTGCAAAATCCACCATCTTGTCCTTGTACAAGTTGTACTCCATAGAAGAAAGTGAAAATACAAAAAAGGGCTTCGTATCTATACTCCATCTTATTTACTATTTTTTTGTTTACTCAACTGTTGCTTAGGGGTGGAGTAAACATTTGCAAAAAAAGTGGGTGGAGCTGGTTTGTTATAAAAGAATTCATTAATCTTTTTTCAGGTGAATGTCCATTAATGTTATAAAATTAAAATATAAAAAATTTTTCTATTTGTTTTATGTAGCAACTGTAAATTTGTGACTTTCATTTCAAAAAATGGCTGCTGGTGAGTTTTTACCTAAAGGATGGGAAAAACGTGAATCTCGTTCCTCTGGGAGAACATTCTACTTCAACATATACACCAAAGCCAGCCAATGGGAATCACCTTCCATACCTAGTCCTGGAGACGTAAACAAATTTTAATTCATATGTATCTTAGATCATGTGATTATCATGTGTCACAGGTACAAGCCTCACATCTGTTAGTCAAACATAATGAATCTCGTCGTCCATCATCATGGAAAGAAGACAAGATAACTCGTTCAAAGGAAGAAGCACTTGAGATCATTAAAAGTCAGGTTGCAATCATGTGACCAGTTGTATGTGTTTATGAATAATTAATTAGGTTTTCGTGAACGTATTGTGTCAAATGAAGTTGGATTTGCTGAATTGGCATCAAAGGAGAGTGACTGTGGGAGTGCTAAAAGAGGAGGAGATTTAGGTCCATTTGGACATGGTCAGATGCAAAGTAAGTCATGTGATTATAGTGTCATGTGATTATGTGCCATGTGACTGTTTTCTTCTTATAGAACCATTTGAAGAGGCAACGTGAGTCATGCACACAGATAGTATATCGTGCATTGAATCATTTCTTACTTTTGTTTTAGATATAGTTTGGAAGTAGGAGAACTTAGCAACCCAATTTATACTGATTCTGGTATTCATATAATCATAAGAACAGGTTGAAGAAGAACGGGAGAGAGCCTAGTCAGGACAGCATCTGATAATTGTAATCATCTGCCATGTATGTGTACCTATTACTCATCTTTCATGAAACAGTATTCATTCTTTAAAAGTGATTTCAATACTTTTTCATAACAATTATAAAAAGCAACTACTAATACACAACAAAAATACTCATGAGTTATAAAACACATCAAGGTCTGATGGCTTCCTTTTACTTTTACTTTTTCTTTTCTTTCTCTCAACATCTTCCTCACTCCTGTGTTTCTTCTTGGTCTTGTGAGAACGCTAAAATAACAATGAAGTGAGAATATATGTAGTACTACCACATAATAATTGAAGGTCTCAGAATCATTGTGGGCTCACCCAAAGTTGAAATTGTCTATATTATTATCTGTTCCTGAAACATTATGATTATCATGTTAACTTGGACCTAGGTGCAGGTACGCATGCATACATCAGGACATGTATATTACTGTAGAGGGTTAGACCCCTGGTTCTCAGACCTTTAACTAGAAAGAGGCCTCAAATATTGGCAACAGTTTGTCAATGTCACTTATAATATTACCAACCTCTTCCTTCTCCTCCTCCTCTTCAATGGATGCTCTAATTTTTCTATAGCGATTACAAACAATGTAAACAATAAATTCTTTATTATCAAAACTTACCTTGACATGTCATGTGTTGATCTAGACTGTATGGTAGGAGACTACAGGAAAATACAAGCCATTGAAAGGTTCAAAGTACATATGTACATGTACATACACTATGTAGTACATGTGTGTGTTGAATCCAGGGCCACTGAGGGAGCAGATAGGGTAAAATTTCAATTTGGGCCCCCTATCTCAAAATTAATTTGTAAAATTGCATTATTTGTTTCCTTTTCTAAACAACTTATAATACTAAGAAGCTTCAGGATCCTCGACAAGTACCCTGCCTCTCCCTATCTCCATGGGCCAAGTTTAACCTATTATACATATACACACATGTACATAATATGTACATGAGTGTGTGATAGGATATATGCAAGTACATGTATATATATTATGTACATTGTATGAGTACATGTAAACAGTTATTTATACACACATACATAATCTCCGGTAAGCCAAGCATCCAGCGATGAAGAAAAACTGAAAGGGTCTTCATCTGTTTGTTGAACAACCTTTTCTTTTTTCACCTCCTCTTTTTCATTGTCTTTTATTTTGCTTTTCTTTCTATGTTTTTTGTGTTTCGACTCCCTGTCACCTTTGGGAGATTTATGGCTTTTTTTCTTTCTTTCTGAAGGACTTTCGGAAATTTCTTTATTTTTTTGTTTTGTGGGTGGAGTTTCTTTGAATGCTAATAACAGTCCACCACTGGTTTTTCTGGAATCTTTGGGTTCCTTTGCTAGTGGTTTCGTAACTAGTTCTTTCTTCAGTAAATCTTCATCTCTCATGACAACTGGTCCCTCCTCTTCATCCTCACTTTCACTTATCACAATATCATGCACTGATTTTAATGGTGGTGGCTTCATCTTTACTTCAATTGGACGTAATGGTGGAGTGGTATGTACTGAATTCACTTTCATTGGAGTTAAAGTCACAATTTCCTCCTTTTCCTCCTCCTCCTCCTCCTCCTCTTCCTCCTCCTCCTCCTCCTCTTCTTCCTCCTCCTCCCCTTCCTCCTCTTTGATATTCTTCTTCTCTTCTTCATCCTCAATACTTGATAAATCTTCATCGAGAGTAACTTGTGGATTATAATCTTCATCTGAATCACTCTCTCCATTTTCTTCATCTTCTCTGTCTTCACCATCTTCTCCCTCATCATCAAAGAATTGATCATCCAGTTCACCTTCAGGAGCAAAATCGTCAACATTTTTTAAAGATTGTTTTGTTCCTCGAGGTGATTCTGACGCAAGACAAAGAGAAGATAATAATGAGTACAATTGGTGATGCTCTGTGAGTACCATTCATTCTTTCATTACATTATCATGATGACTCATCATTCATTCTTTTGTTACACTATCATGATGACTCATAATTCATCACAATGACTCCATTCATTCTTTCGTTACACTATCATGATGACTCATCATTCATTCTTTCATTACACTATCATGATGACTCATAATTCATCACAATGACTCACATGCTTTCATTACATTATCATTATGACTCACAATTCATCACAATGACTCATCATTCATTTTTTTCATTACACTATCACTCATAATTCATCATAATGACTCATCATTCATTCTTTCATTACATTATCATGACTCATAATGCATCATCACGACTTACTTGGTGTTAAAGGTTTACTTGGTTGCTGTTCTTTTGATTTTGTTAAAAAACTAGAAAATTTTGCTGAAAATTTTTTCTTTAATGAAGGCTCACTATCAGTTTGATTGGATTCTGGTGGTGGACCATCAGTGGAATTAACTGGATGAGAATGCTCTTCTGTAGGAGAGGGACGAGCTATAGTGGGTGGGGTTTGATTAGTAGTGGGTGGGGCTTGTTCAGAATCCTTTTTTTGTTTGTCATCAGACAACCTCTGTCCTTGAGTCACAAATCTATAATTAATTTATGATTGAACTATGAATAATTAATCAATCTAAATTTACTGGTCATATGTCTGTACAGACTTGTACTCATCGAGCTCTTCCTGAATTATCTGTAAAAAAAAAAAACAGCAACAAGGTATTATGTTCGTGCACAACAATATAGAAGTACATGGTCATATCTATACTATTTGAGTGCTGGTGATTGCCACTTATTATATTTCAGCTAACACAACTACATCAAAAGCGTATAACCATTGAAGCCATGAAGGAGAGTCCAACTGTATTACACTATACTGTCTATTGTTTTGCTATATAAACATGATCACATGCATGCCTACATACACTATGGAAGTATATAGTTAGCAGCTGTTTCGTGGTTGCACTGTTAATAAGTTCCTGGTAATACTGCAAGCTCAGAAACAGTACACAGTTACATTTAGAATTGTCAAGGGTATGTACACATATAACCTATAATATAACATTGGTCTATGAGACATAAGTTGAAGGTAACAACCCACGTCTTTTCTACTCACTAGTATTTGTTCCCTGTTGACTTTTAGTTGATGCAACAAAGACTCTTGCTAAAAATTAAAAATATATAAAACATAATATTAATTAACTATTACATAAAGAATATGCTGTATAACTATTTAGCTAAATTCCTTTTAGTAAATTTAACAATAAAAATAAAACCGCTTTTAGAGAGGAAATGAGTTTTAGCATAACCATAGCAACTAGAATACAAATACCCAGTATTGTTAATTAATGAAGCCATATAACATATTCATCAGTTAATATATTTTTTTATATATACCTGCATTTGTAAGAATGGTATACTGAGAAATTTATGAAGATATCTCAAACCATATCCATTTTTCAAACAACATTCTGTGTATCGTATTTCAGCAGCACCATCAGGTCTAGAGAGAGAGACGGATGGGGGTTGGATGGATGGATGGATGGATAGATAGAAGGATGGATAGATAGATGAATGGATTTAGATTGATGGGTGGAAGGATGGATGGATGGATGGATGGATTGATGGATGAATGGATGGATGGATGAACAATTTATAGTCTTACCTGTTCAAGTGTGTTATGTAAAAATCTGCATCTTCGTTGGATATTATTCTATGTTCATTCAAATCACCAAAATTACCCTATAAGTACACACATACATACACAGACACAAATACTGACACTGACAGACATACACACACACAGACAGACAGACATACACACTCACACACAGACAAACAGACAGACAGGCATACACACTCACACACAGACAAATAGACTAACTAATACTAATATAGGAATATATAAAGGAACTCTCTCAACTTCCCTCTCAACATACTGCCATGTCCTAATGAGATGTATATTTACAACAGTATGACATCACGCTATATCACTTACCATTGCTTAGTAATATCATATAAAAATATAACTGCATGAACACCCTTGAAAACATCTAGGAACTCACCATCTAGTGGTGTATCATTCAAATCCTATATCATGTGATGAATGGCTTGAAATGGTATTAGGTTTTGATTGACTCACTTTTGAGGGCATGGGATCATTAACAAGCTTTAAGTTACCCCTACCTTTACCTTTCTGCACTCTCCCTGTAAAAGCAGAAAAATAGATAAATAAATACTGTTTCTATATACATAGAATTCTGAAATATAGCCCTAACTGGTAATTATTATTAACCAAGTGGCAAAATGTTATAGCACTGTATGTTATCAAGCTCTTTCAAAACACAAGAATGAAGTACATGTGTATCTTTTACATGTCTGCTGTTGACACCAATTAGAATCAAATGTGATATATAATAGCATCCACAGAATTTCCAGACTTCCATTGAGCATCAGCCAATTAGATAAGGTGTAATATGTAATACATGTAGTTAAAGCACCTCTATTTGAGTACATGACAGCATTTATGGTATGAGTGAATCAAGTACTGAACTTGTCAAGATTACACCTGAAGTACTGTAATTTCACAGAACACAAGAGTATTTGGGTACTTTTAACTAATGTATATTGACCAGGGTTTCATACAGGAGGTTTTGTTAGGGAGGGAAAAGAATTCATCATGTGAAGCACACTCCCCCAGGAAATATGGCTCTCTTAGGTTGCTTCTGGGTGGGGCCCCAGAGGTGATGCTGTTGTATGTTGAACTTTGGCCTGAAATCTTGGGGCGCTGTATTAAACACTGGTGATGTATGGAAGATTCAAACTTGATGGAAGTGTTATATGAGTTTTCATACAGCACATACATATAATACAAAGAATACATCACTGTCGATACCAGTTATACACCACATTGCATATTTTAATGCCACATACAGAACCACTCCACAATATATATATATACATAGTACATTAATTACCTTTATCTACTACGTCCCAGATTTCAACTTTTACAGTATCATTTGTACCTATTAATAGTAACAATTAAATGACATAATAATGATGCAATGTTACAAACCTGGGTATGTCCAGTGTATATGTGCAACCTGTATCTCATCCGTTGGTATGTAACGTTCAGTAAATGCCTTCCCTTGCATCCGATAAAGCAAACAGGTTTTACCGGTATTACGATCACCTCGTACAACAACTTTCACTAAAATAAGAAGATTGTGACATTAACAGTATTCAACATGTAGCCACTTCATGCATGTGGGTCTCATGACACTGAAATCAATTATTAAGTAATTCTTACTGTTATATTGAATTCCTTTGGAGAACTTTCTTTGAAGTTGTTCATCCATCGCTCTGACCCCTTCAGGGGTTGTAGTGTCAAGCAACTTTCCTTGATCATTCCCCATCTCTACAAAGGCAAATATGAATGGGCGTGGTCTTGAAGTGAGGGGAAAATGGCTGGAAAACCTCCAGAGTCATTTGGTGGAAAAGTTGAAGTGAAAGCTCGAGTGAAGAATGAAATGCTCAAACCATTAGTTTTTGGAAATCATCAGAAACTATTCAATGTATTTACCTTTCTTGTCAGTGCAGGTATGCTTTAATAGTAACAGTGTAACCATGTGCAGGTATGCTATTAATAGTAACAGTGTAACCATGTGCAGGTATGCTATTAATAGTAACAGTGTAGCCATGTGCAGGTATGCTATTAATAGTAACAGTGTAACCATGTGCAGGTATGCTATTAATAGTGACAGTGTAACCATGTACAGATTGTGCTATTAATAGTAATATCCACAAATGTAATGTGTTATATATATATACTATTTATAGTAACAGTACTAATAAGGATATCATTATGTAACTTTTGGAAAAGTTTCAACCCAATCTGAACAACCTTCATATATTCCTTTATAGGAATTATGCCAGGTTCACCTACTCCGTTTTTGCCTACTTGAAATTTATGCAATAATTCCACATTTGCCTACGTAATACTGTATATCTAATTAACCAAAATATGTGATTTTTGACAAAGTAAATTTGTTAGTAAAAGTAGTGATGTATAATTATTTATATATATAATAATTATTTATTATTGCTTGTTTTATTGCAATTTCAATATTGTTTACTGTTATACTTTTTACCTAACGACAAAGGCGCCTAGAGTGGTCATACGTTCCAAGGGCCCTAGAGTGGTCATACATACCAAGCGCCCCTAGAATGGTCATACGTTGCAAGGGCCCCTAGAGTGGTCATACATACCAAGCGCCCCTAGAATGGTCATACGTTGCAATGGCCCCTAGAGTGGTCATACATACCAAGCGCCCCTAGAATGGTCATACGTTGCAAGGGCCCCTAGAGTGGTCATACATACCAAGCGCCCCTAGAATGGTCATACGTTGCAATGGCCCCTAGAGTGGTCATACATACTAAGCGCCCCTAGAATGGTCATACGTTGCAAGGACCCCTAGAGTGGTTAAGTGGCTGCAAAGAAACATCCGTTTGTCAGACGATAGAATCTCAGCAGAGAATTTCTTTAAATATTTTGGTTAATTAAATATACAGTATACGTAGACAAATGTGGCATAAATTTCAAGTAGGCAAATGCCAAGTAGGCGAACCCGCATGATCCCCTTTATATGTACTATTAAGTATTAAAATAGTAAAGTGTGATTATGTGCTATTAGTAACAGTGTAATGATGTACTATTAATAGTAACAGTGTAAATGATGTACTATTAATAGTTAACAGTGTAATGATGTACTATTAATAGTAAGTGTAATGATGTACTATTAATAGTAACAGTGTAGTGATGTACTATTAATAGTAAGTGTAATGATGTACTATTAATAGTAACAGTGTAGTGATGTACTATTAATAAAATTATCATTGAAATATTAATAGTAACAATAATTTATAATGATGCACGTAACAGTGTAACAATGTACTATTTAATAGTAACAGTGTAACGATACTATTAATAGTAACAGTGTAACGATACTATTAATAGTAACAGTGTAACAATGTACTATTAATAGTAACAGTGTAACGATACTATTAATAGTAACAGTGTAACAATGTACTATTAATAGTAACAGTGTAACGATACTATTAATAGCAACAGTGTAACGATGTACTATTAATAGTAACAGTGTAACAATGCACTATTAATAGTAACATCATACTGCAGGTGTGACGTATTATTTCGTATTCAAACATGATTTTGGTGAAGAGAGACACTGTTTCACATGGGTAAGTAAGCAATCTTAATTAATGACCTCATATAATGTGTAACAATAACCCACAAAAGATTCGTGAATACACAGAGATGAAGAAACAACAATTCTTTAGTATAGAACCAACAGATACAGAGCTAATTAAAATGAAGGAGAAACTCAACGAAAACAAAAGAACATGATAAAAAATGAATTAATATCTGATTATAATCTCATTTTAATTATATAATTATGTGTGTATCTGCAGTTCAGCAACTAGCTATAAAAATGTCCACATACCATATATACTCACTGCACATCTTTCTCCAATTCAACCATGTACCTAGTTAAACAACATGAGAAATAATATTAAAATACTACAGGACTGCAGATAATTACCCTTTGTGGGTTACAATTCCACGTCGATTGATAACAGAATGGTATCGTGTAACCCAGCGATAATGCCAAGATAGGTCCATGACATTTAAGGAAGATTTCAGAGTTTGTTGAAGGTCATTCACAGGTAGAATGCATCTTTCGTCATTATGTGTAAATAAACGGATGTTGACTTCTTTTGCATATGTTGCTAAATCCTACAAAATATAGCTCATTTTAGATGTATCTGTGTTTGTGTAATTATAACATTACCTGTGGTATTATACAACAGTGTGCTAGATTCATTTGGTTTATACGTGGTTTAACCTGATGAATGTGATATCACATGACTTCGTGTCACATGGAACAATTTTAATGACTTACTGATGACCACTCAAACAGACATTTTAATCTGTCTTTAGTGAGATCTGCTGTTCCAACATACTTCATTTTATTTTTATAAGCAGCATCTTCTAGTGCCTATATACGAATAAATATATATATAGAGAGAGAGAGAGAGCATAATCAGAAGATTGAAAACTTCCATCATTTCAAAATCTATCACTAACCTGCCACACTGGTTTTATTATATCAAGATTGAATTCATGGTCTGTACATGGTGGAAATGAGAGGATTACCGTATCAACTGTAGAGAGGCCAAGTTCACTGAGACCTATTTGATTATCATGTGATATGGCATGTGACAGATCACATGATGCTTACTTGTATCAATTGCTGATGTAACTTGAGTTTCGTCCCATTCGGAAAGAAATATTTTCACTAGAAATAATTGTATATATTTACATAAGGGCATGTGTGTAACATGTATACATACATACATATACATTGTACATACATACACACATACATGACATACATATTACATACATACATATATATATACATAAATACATACATACATATACATACGTACATACATATACATACATACATACATACATACCTGATAATACACATACATGTACATACATATATTAATATACAATTATATATACATACATACATACATGTAATAGTTAGATTAGCTCGTTCATCTTCTTTGATCGTTTGATATAATCCAGTATTACGAAATGTACAAGTGTCCTACAGAAACCAAATTAACATTATAATCATATTCATAACTATTTAACATTTAATTTAGTCTAATCGCAGAGCACGGCTACTAAATGTTTGAGCAATATTTGCTCCCCTATAACCCTCGAGGTCCTTCTCTGTTATTACCCTGGATATGCCTTGTATTCATTTTATTAGTGTATTTGCTCCCATAAACCATACATGGCACTTTCAATCTCGCAACAGACACATATTCGAACCACACCCACCTTGATCAAGCATAATAATTATTGCTTAGTGTGAGGTGTGGCTCAGCATCACAGACGCAACTGAATGCAGGTTCTTTGCAACTTTCTGGACCTCCTGGAGCAATCTAACAGTCATCTCAACCTTGCTTACCAATTACTGCAAGCACAGCATCCACTCAAGTCTGCAAGTGAACGTTGTTTTTCATTTATTCTCCTAACATCCCTTTCTCTCTCACTAGAACTAGCTAAAAAGCAAGTCCATACATCACACATATATCAACATGCCATTGTAATCTCCTTTTGCCTTTTTTTTTTAGTACCCTAAGCTAACTTTAAAGTAACATCATAGGGCAGACACTTGAATCAAAACACCGTTGGACCACATCTAACAAAGCGTGGGTGTTTCGGAAATGAATGCCGATGCTGCCACCGTAATCCACAGTAATTTGAGGTGTGGTACATCTAAGGTCCAGTTCATTAGTTAGTTGGTTTCACTTCCTTTGTGGCAGGAAGTTGTAAATTTACAAGGTGATAATAATATTCATAACTAAATTAAGATGTGTTAATATTTAATATAATGTGGTGTGTATACACTCAGCATTAGTCATTAATTAGTTTGTGGTCTTATAGAAACCAATATTATAAGGATATCCATAACTAAGTAACATTATATTATGGTGTGTATACACTCAGCATAGTCGTTAATTAGCTACTGTAACCATTAATTAATATTATAAGGATATCCATAACATTATTTTATGGTGTATATACACTCAGCATTAGTTGTTAATTAGCTAGTGGAACTATTATAATGATATTCATAACTAATTAACATTTATATTGTGGAGTATATACTCACCATTAGTATATAGTTACTATTACCCTGAAACATGTAATCTTTACTATTACTATTACTGTCATCTTGAAACATGTAATATATCTGTACTATTACTATTACCGTAATCTTTACTATTACTGTTGCTATTATCTATTATTCCATATTTGCATGATAGATGATCAAACTTAAACATGTGATTAATGAAGCTACACTAATAGTAAAGATATATTACAAGTTTCAAGATAATAGTAATAGACAGTCAAGTAATAGTATTATTAATAGTAATATACAATCTCTAGTAATAGTAATATACAATCTCTATGTTGAAGTAACAGTAATAGTCATTGTAACTGATTTCAAGTAATATATTTATTTATAGTTGGGCCAGTAGAGAGACTTTCTATTTTCTAATATTGGAGGGAATTTTTTTCAGCCAGAAAGGTGCAGACTTATTGATTCTGTTTTTGAGAAACTCATAAACGTTAAATGCAATGGTCATTTGATTTAAAACATGAAAGAATTTCAAGGAAACCTCAATGCTATAGTAATCCATAATAGTAACACTGCCTTGGGCAGTAATAGTAATGTACTGATTTTGAAGGCAATAGTAATTATTGCATTGACGTAGGAGGTGATGGGTAATAGTAATAGTTATTATACTGGTAATAGTAATATATTACATTGACTTAGGAATAAGAGTACTATACTGATGTTTAAGGTAATAGTAACACATTACATTGCATTGTAATTTACCCTGCTGCATCTTTCATACATCCATTAATTCATCTATCCATCATTATCTATCAATCCATCTATCCATTCACTCATCTATCCATCTTATTCATTTACTTATCTATCCATATCCATCCATCCATCCAATCGTCCACTCACCAATCTATCCATCCTTCCATCAACTGTTATTCACAATTATAGTCATTCCTCTACATATACTTGCATTAAAATTATTATACACATGTACAGAGTACAGTTAGATGAAAACACATTCTTCCTTACGTTTTCTGAGCTTGTATATGATTGTGTAGTCGCTAAAGTATTCTCAATAGATGATGTCAACTATAAAGATAAAAAGGGTTAGTCCATGTGACAAATGCAATCTGATTGGTTGACCTCTTCTGTGGAAGTCAGTATCGCTTTCTTTCTAATTTTATTCCAGCTGACTATGTTTCCACAATTAACAATGACTCGAGAAGAGGTGCTAAACGGCTCTGGAGTAATATCAACCATGACTACATGGAATGTGACCTGGTGATTATCACTTTTATAAAGGTAAACTGCTGTAGGTGTGGCTCAATTTGTGACCTCGCCTGTTAATATGAGTAGTATTGTTTTAGTAATATTTATTTTCATTTCATCTTTCACATATTCTCTAACAGATAATGGTAGTACACACACTAACAACTGGGCTGTACTGGTAAGTCATAAAATCATTTAGTATTTTATAATGTTAATTATTCATTAAAATAATGAATTATTTATTTTAGGTAGGTGCTTCTCGTTATTGGTTCAACTATCGTCATGTGGCAAATGCTCTGTCAATCTATCGTTCTGTAAAGCGACTTGGTATTCCAGATAGGTATGTATATTTATGAGCAATGTGGTCAATTAATTGGTTTAAAATCTTTTCAACTTAGCTGATGGCCTGATAATTCACTGTTTCTACTTAACTTTCACTACTATAAATAGTAACAAAACCACAACCCACCAACTATTTATAGTAACAAAATAGCATACAACCCTTAACACATCCACTGTCTAGAATGTATGATGCAGTGCCTCCAACTACACGGATTTTTCTGTATTTACGAAATTATTGCAATTATTACGAAAAATTACACTAAAAGTATGGAAAGTGCATGTTCTCTCACTGTAGTGTCTTTCAGTAGTAGTTCAGCATCTAGTAAAGCCTCTAGTAGTGAGTCTACAGCTAGTAGTGTAAACTGTGTTACAGTTAGTGATACTGATGTCAGTGTACCTACCAGAAAGAAGACTAAACTTTTAACTAAATCAACCAGGACCAGCTGAATATGTGAACTGATGTATATTTTATTCAATTTTCTTTGAAAATATGGCAAATCTCATAAAAAATACTGAACATTACAAATATTACACTGAAAAAAGTAAAGTCTAGTTGGAGGCACTGTATGATATTAATGTGCAATGAGTGTTACATGCAAAAGGCACTAGGGTAGTAAAGTTTGCTACTAGAAACTGTTCACTACTATGAGTCGATGAATATAAACTGCACCCTACCCTTCCTAAAATACTGCCTAGTAGTGTTGTTGGCAATGACTACTTTTAGTTGTAGTTATAGTATGACTAGTTCTCAAACTTTTAGTTAAGTTTTTTTTTTTTATTAACTAAAATAATATTAGGCTTACTAAAAGGTTTTAGTTTTAGTTAACTAACTAAAAGTGCCTATTATTGTCCATTTTTCATTTTAGTTAGTTATAGTTATTACAATAGACTTGTAGTTTAGTTATAAAAATCAAAATGCCTTAAGCCTATCATACACTAGGCAATGTTGTTGCTTGTAACAGTTACAAGGTGTTACATGAAAGATCAAAGGTTGCATGTAACTGTTGCAAGCAACAATGTTGCCTAGTGTATGGTGAGCTTTACTAAAAGGGTTTTTAGTTTTAGTTGTAGTTAACTAATAATACAACACTACTGCCTAGACTGTGTGATATAGTGTAAGGAAAGTTATGCTAAGAAGCAAATGTAATTTATATCCTGTTGTTAGGAGCTACTGTATGTACTGAGATTACTGTAGTGTTTCATAAACTCCTTTTCAATATTATATTCCAAAGACATCAGACAAATAATTATGTAAATGCATGGCTTTTATTGTCTTCTTCATTTCCACTTTACCTCATCAAAGTAACATCATCTTGATGCTAGCGGATGATATGGCTTGTGATCCTAGAAATACAAGACCAGGTACGATTCTTTGTGTCTTGATAAATGTGTATATCTTGTTACCATAGGAACTATATTTAATAATGCTAACGAGCATATTAATGTATATGGAGATGATATCGAAGTAGATTACAGGGGTTATCAGGTAAGTGTGGCTTACTCTATAAATGATGTGTTATGAGCAATTCCCATTAGTGAACATGCTACTATATTAATTGCTGCAATGATTAATAGCATGCCCACTAATATGGTATTTGTATGTTTCACTATCTATATTTCATATTTCTATAGTTAACTGTAGAGAATTTTTTAAGAGTTTTAACAGGTACATGTACATAATGCATAAATAATTAATATAATTCTATTTATATATAATTTATATGTGTATGTAATATATATATACAGGTAGAATAGATGAGTCAGTTCCTCGATCAAAGAGACTTCTTACAGATGAACAGAGCAATGTTCTTGTATATATGACAGGTGAGAGAGAGAGAGAGTGAGAGAGAGAGAGAGATGTAAGAGATAATATTTCTGCAGGACATGGAGGAGATGGTTTCCTTAAGTTTCAAGATAATGAGGAGATATCAAGTGCTGAGCTAGCTGATGCATTTCAACAGATGTGGCAAAAGAAAAGGTCAGTTTATCTTTATTATTTATTCATGAGTCTTGATTGATAAGCATGAAGTCAAATTATTTATTCATCACCTCTTTCATTAATTACATCATTACTTATTCACGAGTTCCTGAAGTCATAATTATTTATTCATTATCTCTTTCATTAATTGTATTACTTATTCATGAAGTAACTAATTAATTATTACCTCTATATAGATACAATGAGCTCTTGTTTATAATTGACACATGTCAAGCAGCATCAATGTCTATCCCTTTCTATTCTCCTAATATCATTGGAGTTGGAAGCAGTTTAGTTGGACAGAACTCTTTATCGGTACAGTTGTTAATTAGTACAAGACGTTTAATATGAAGGCGAACTATCAGTTCTCTCTATTTCATTCCTACAATATTTTCATAATAATGTCTTTAACTGCTGTTCACCACTCAGTAATGTAATGGCTATCCAGCTACCATTTTGTTCCAGTGTAAACACTTCTTGTTTAATGCTGAAAAATGGTAGCTGGATAGCCACTATTTAGTGACAAGTGAACAGCAGTTAAAGACACTGTTATATTAAAGACCTGGTTAGCTATTATAAACAATATTTCTATAAAATGCTACCTTTGGCACAAGGTTTAGTTGTACAACTTTAGTAGAGAGAATTCTTTTTCACAAACCAAATCTAAGATTTATCTAAGATTTCCTGTGTGATTTACTCCTGAGGTACTCTTCATTCACCATAACCTCATAAAAGTGTTAATAACTTTAGTTGGAATGTCCAACAATCTTTTTACCGGTACCATTTTCATATGATTATCCTTCCCGTTCTTTTTGTGTATGTCAAATTTCAATCCGTTACTACATTATTGAGTTACAGTATAGTCATATATTAACCTTATGACATTAAACTATACACTATATTACATATAAAATCATCACATAATTTTGAGGACATTGTGAATGTGAACAAACTATAATAAGTCATAGAAAGAACTAAGTACAGGTGTCATATTCTGTTTTATATAGTTTATGGCTTCATTTTTAATGTGTAGGATAGTATATCAATTTCTTTCCAGCATCATTTTGATAGTAGCATTGGTGTTCATATGATAGATAGATGGACTTACTATGCTTTGGAGTTCCTGGAGAATGTCCATCAGGATAGCTATCCACCATTGACATTGAAGAATATGGTTAGTACAACAGAATAATAAAATACAATAATGATTATTGGCATAGATTTAGGTACAAAGAAATGCATTAATGATGTTATACAGACAAATAATATGATGTAGTGTTACTTTAGTATGATGAAAATGACCATTGTTTCTTACAGTATGCCTAGTTCTCTGTAGGTAACTGAATTAGTTTATCATAATATCCTGTATGACTAACTAAGTTATAATTTGCATCCTTACAACTACATTAGCAAACACATTTGTTATATATTTTTGCAGTATGGTCTATGTTATATAAATTATGTAATTATAATTGATGTTATAATATGTTTTTTTAGTTTGACTCATTTCCTCTGAAGCACGTCAAGTCAACTCCATATGTACGAACTGATCTATTTAAAAGAGATCTAAATAAAGTACTGTAAATTTGTTTTATAATCCAATCACATTCTTCATGGTTTATTTATTATAGGTTTTAGTGACTGATTTCTTTGGAAGCGTTCGAAATATAGAACTAATGAACATGTCTTTCTCTTCATACATTTCCTACACACAATCTCAGTAATAACTCTGTTGTAGTACACTGTAAAAACTGATTACCAGTTGATGAGTTTCATTTGATTAATTAATATTTATATAATGAGGGATCTGTAGGAAGTTAGGAAGCCAATGTTATCTTGTTTTTCTAATGTGAAAGTAGTCAAAGTACATATGTATTATCCATTAGGAGCATAATAATTGTCTGTTATTATGTTACTAATAGGAAGTACAGCATTGTAATAGATACATAAAGTGGATGGAAAACATGTATACATTCTGCTTGATAAACTATTAACATACATGTATACATCATGCTTGATAAACTATTAACATACATGTATACATTCTACTTGATAAACTATTAACATACATGTATACATTCTACTTAACATACATGTGTACATTCTACTTGATAAACTATTAACATACATGTGTACATTCTACTTAACATACATGTGTACATTCTACTTAACTATACATTCTACTTGATAAACTATTAGCATACATGTATACATTCTACTTGATAAACTATTAACATACATGTGTACATTCTACTTAACATACATGTGTACATTCTACTTAACTATACATTCTACTTGATAAACTATTAGCATACATGTATACATCATGCTTGATAAACTATTAACATACATGTGTACATTCTACTTCATAAACTATTAACATACATGTGTACATTCTACTTAACATACATGTGTACATTCTACTTGATAAACTATTAACATACATGTGTACATTCTACTTAACATACATGTGTACATTCTACTTGATAAACTATTAACATACATGTATACATTCTACTTGATAAACTATTAACATACATGTGTACATTCTACTTAACATACATGTGTACATTCTACTTAACTATACATTCTACTTGATAAACTATTAGCATACATGTATACATTCTACTTGATAAACTATTAACATACATGTATACATTCTACTTGATAAACTATTAGCATACATGTATACATTCTACTTAACATACATGTGTACATTCTAAACTATTAACATACATGTATACATTCTACTTAACATACATGTATACATTCTACTTGATAAACTATTAACATACATGTATACATTCTACTTAACATACATGTGTACATTCTACTTGATAAACTATTAGCATACATGTGTACATCCTACTTGATATAAACTATTATTTACCTAATTCCTTTAGATCATCAGAAGTACATGTACAAGAAACAGGTAGTCAAGGCAAGTATCGACAGTCATTGAGTCCAATGGAACTATTTAATACATGTTAATAAGCTTGATTGTTGCATGTATTTTGTAATATGATGTAGTCAGTCAGTAAGTACAGTTTTGAATTATATGTCCTGTTGTAAAGAAATGATTTTAGATGGCCATTAGTAAATGAAGTTATTTCATTGCTTTTATAATTATTACTTTCAATATGTGCTGAATCAATTTTGTTTGTGTTAGACATATTGCCTGTGCAAATCTCTTATTAAAACAACCTTTGATGATGCACAGAACATGCAAGCTGTTTGTCAAGTTACATTTTGTTGGAGATCTCTTTAAAAAAAAACACTGACAACTTGCAGAATACACAAGCTCTGTGTCAAGTACAATTAATATAAAGTGTTTAGCTTCTACTACCTGACATCGTGTATATCAATTACGTTTCAAGGTAACAGTTTCTGTATTAATGATGCAACAGTATTTACGATTTCTTCTTGCATTAGTGTCATGTGGCAAATACTAAGTCTGGTTCTCTTGTGTTATTCTCTACATGTAAAGACTCGGACCCTACATGTAATCTATGTTACCCATACTGGTAATGACATACATGAGTGTTGGGAAGGTAGTACCAATCATCCATGTGAAACTCTGGATTATGCATTAGAGGGTGCTCAACAATATGAAGCTGTGAAGATACAACTGTCCAGTGAGAATTATACTTTGGGAACTAATGAGTCGGTCACTACATTCCAGGAAAAATCAACATTTCAACTTGTTGGAGAAGTTAAAAATGTATCTATACATTGTATTGGCTTGACAGGTCTAAGCTTTTATAAATCCAGTAATCTCCTGTTTCAGAACATTACCTTAAGAGGATGTGGTGCTATACACAACAGCTCAAGTATTAACTCATTTACTGATTCCTCGAACATGGAGTACTTACCTTTCTTAGCTGGACTCTACTTTCTTCTATGTGGTAATGTTGAGCTATATTATGTTGAGGTCACAGATAGTCTGGGAACTGGTGTTGTGTTTTATAGCACAGGTGGACAGAATATCATATCATATTCAAATTTTACAAACAATGTGGCATATAACAAATCAGAGTCATATTCAGCTGGAGGTGGAGGAGTAGCAATTGAATTTCTTTATTGTATTCCAGGAGATTTGGAGTGTACAAATGAAATTTCCTCAAACATACCACTTCCTAACAAGAATAATGCAACTTACCTATTCATAAACTGCACATTCGCTAATAATAATGGCTCCACTAGTAACTATATCAGTGACACTTATATCATACCACATTCTACCTATAATGTAGCATTGGGTAGAGGAGGTGGATTAGCTATAATTTACAAAGGATCAGCAACAGGAAATTTGGTAACATTACAGTCTTGTATATTTCGTGATAACTCTGCCATATGGGGTGGAGGAATGTTAATTGAATTTCAAGACTTTACTATTAATAACACTGTTACCATTCAAGAGTCTTTATTCATTAATAATACATGTACATATAACTCATGTACATATCAAGGGACAGGTGGAGGTGGAGCTAGGATTCTAATTGCTGCAGTAAATAATACAGTCCAACAAAATAGTGTCGAATTCATAAAAACATGTTTCCATGGCAACAGAGCCTATTTCGGAGGTGGTGTGTCTTTTATGACATGGAATCCACTAGGTACGAAGTTTGATGTTCAAAGCAACCAGATTTATTTTTTAACAGTAACTTGGACAGAAAATATTGCACGACTTGGTTCAGCAATTGATCTGTCAGCAATAGCATTGAATGCATCTATTAATCAGCCAGTATTTCAAGATTGTGTTTTTCAAAACAATACAGTCCATTATACAAATAAGACTGGTACTCCCAGTGGATCTGGTACATTGTACACAGATTCAGTTCCTATAAGATTTATAGATAATGTTCAGTTTACAAATAACACAGGATCAGCAATTGTTAGCCTAGAAGCTGTTGTGGAGTTTGACAAGTCCATAGTAGCCACATTTGAAAACAACAGTGGTCATGTTGGAGGCGGTATAGCCTTGTACAGTAAGGCATATATACTGATACATAAACAATGTCATCTTCAATTTCAGAACAATGTAGCAAATCTACACGGAGGAGGAATTTACTGGGAAAGTATTGGAAATCACGAGTTAGTGTCTTCGAGGAACTGTTTCATACGATATGAAGACCCTTCAACACACCCATCAAAATGGGAAGTTAGTTTTAACTTTACTGACAATACTGCTGGTCTTACAGGAAATGCTATTTATGGTACTACTCTCTTAGGATGTTTGTGGGGTGGTAGACCATTTGGTAATCTAGATGATCCTCAGGAAGAATTTCGCAAAGTCTTTTGCTGGAATTCTACAAGCAAGATATGGAATTATGGAACTAGCAATTGTAGTCATTTCATAGCAACATCTCCTGGATATTTTGCTGATGAAAATGGCAAAGTGAAGTGTGAATCTCCTTACTATACAAGAGTTGTCCCTGGTAATGTTACTACACTGCCCATTGGTATGTTAGATGATCGATTCACTCATGTTCCTAACAGATCACTTGTGTTTACAGCTAATATTAACACAACAAACCACTCCATAAAGTATTTAGCATATGATAAAGTCCTTGTCACAGGATCAGTGGGTGATGTATTGGATTACAAAGTCTCTACTATCCACCCACGAGTAGTCTCCTCAAATGTATTATTGACCTTTGAACCTTGTCCTCCAGGATTCAAACATGATAAAGAAACTCAAACATGTATTGGTGCTAATTACCCATTCATATTAATCCATAGTAACCTAACAGCTTCTATTGAACAAGGTTGTTGGATAGGAAATACAAGCAAAAATGGCCAGTTAAAAGTTTCACTGTGTTCCTACTGCTCCCTCAACCCAGATCTGAATTACACAAATTATGCTATGTTACCTTCCAAGAAAGAAGATCTAGAAGCCTTTTTCTGTGATGGGTTGAACAGAAAGGGGGTACTCTGTGGACAATGTAAAGATGGATATGGACCAGCTGTTAATTCACACCCGTATAAATGTGTGAAATGCTCTACTAAAGAAATTTGGTATTCCTGGGTCCTGTACATAGTCAGTGAATATCTACCAATCACATTGGCTCTATTAATTGTCATTATATTCAATATCTCTGTGACATCAGGTCCTGCCAATTCTTTTGTTTTCTTTGCCCAAGTCATTTCCACAACATTTAAAGTGGATGCAGATGGACTGATTGGTTACATGTCGATTACTTCAACAGCTAAAGTCTTCAAACAGATGTACACTTCCATATATGGAGTTTGGAATCTCGACTTCTTCTTGTCCTTCGACTGGTGGTTGTTTTGTCTGGGACCAAATGTTACCACAGTGCAGATCTTAGCCCTAAATTATTTGACAGCTGCTTATCCTCTTCTTGTCCTTCTTATTGCTGCTAAATTAATATCGATGTATGATAGAAGCAATAGAGTAGTGGTGTGTATACTTAAACCATTTCATCGTCTCTTTGCTCGGTGTTTTAGATGGCTTAATCTGAAAAGATCGATAATGGATGCTTTTGCAACATTCTTAGTTCTATCTTATGTTAAGTTCACAGTAACATGTGCCTTTCTCCTCTATCCTAACCCACTCTACACAGAAACAGGACATATAGCACAGTATGTCTCATTTTATGATGGATCCTACCCATATATCTCTTTGAGATATTCTCCATATCTTATTTCTTCCCTTGTGGTGTTGATTCTAATTTGTGTTCTAATGCCAATCATATTGTTTCTATACTCTATCAAACCATTTTACAGCTGTCTTGAGAAATTTCGTTTTACCTGCCTCCTCCCTGGAGAGAAGACACAACATTTCCTTAATACTTTTTATCATTGTTACAAAGACGGAAGAGATGGTGGACATGACCGACGATATTTTGCCTCTCTCTATTTCTTCCTTCGATTGACAATTATCTTTTCGTATTCGTATGGATTGGATTGGGCAAAACAATACATTATTCAACAAGTACTTTGCACAGTTGCACTTGTACTGATCAGTACATTCCAGCCCTACAAGAAGAAACTATACAACATCATCGATACTGTTATGTTCGGAATACTTGCCACTATTAATGTCCTTACATTGCATAACATGTACCTGGACATTGCTAATCTTGGTCTATCAGCTACAAGTTTCTATATTCAGATCATTCTTATATTTTTACCATTATTCTACATAACAGCTTATGTCATCTTCTATGTTTGTTGTGCTAACAAGAAGTCTTTGAAAGCATGTTGTTTCAAAATGGCTAAAAAGGGAGGTTTCAAACGTTTGATGGATCGTCCTGAGCTGGATCATTTTAGTTTTGGTAGATTTATGGATGATGTTGATGCTGAAGGAAGGTTTGAACAAAATGAGTATCATGGTCCCATACAGCCAGATGAACTAAATCGTGATGTAGGAGACGAGACACCAACTACCAATGTTCAGTTGGAACACACATCCTTTCAACTATCTCAAATAACGTCTATTACTCCTTCCTTGTCACGACAAAGGGAAAGGATGACCGAGCCTCTTCTGTCTCACAATTTCTCATTTGACGAGCGAGGCACTAGGCTTAACGAAGAAAAATATGGTTCAATTTTATTTTGATTACAAATATACATGCTGTCTGTTTATCATGCTGATTAAATTTCTAGCAACTTCATCAGTAGTATTTTGTGTATGTATAGTTGTCCTTTATTTTAAGAAGTTATACAACTACTTTAAGATATTGTGTTGCATTTTTGAAATATACTTTTAGTTATTTGCTTTGTGGGTTATTTCACAGCGCTTCACACACTTTGTCCTGGCATATTGATGTCACAGAAACAGAGTATTCGTTTGTTTTCAATCATTTCGTTGTCTTGATGTTCTGAATGACTTATCCTTAAAGATGTGCAACATCCATTACTTTCACAATCATATTATGTATATGCCATCATTCAACTTGACAGCAACAGGGTATATTATAAAGTGTACTAGCTAGATCTAGTACGTAGGTATATCATATCATATATGTCCAGACACCATTTGATAATATTTCTCATCTACTTGTTGCACTAATCACATTTAGTGGGCTGATCCATACAGGTGTGCTAAGTACTTGTATGCTCAATATTCTGTCCAACCAAAATAAAATTAAATACACATTGTCTATTATTACGTTGCTGAGCTAACAACATGGAGAGTAGAGAATGATATGCAGACAGTCACTCATATTCTTCAATCATGCTATGATTGTGATAGCTAACTAAGAGAACATTGAACTAACTAACTACTAATGAAAATAGCTTTAGTTACAATGAGGAGGAGGTAGGAGAGGATATTTCCTGGAGCCTGGGCCTGTTGAGAGCCACAGAGAGGGTAACCAGGGATAACTCCCTGTGGCGCCCAGGGTCCCCATGTCACTCACAAATTTAAACATTATACATCAAGTTGAATAACGTGTTAAAGACTTCAATGAAGTATTCAATGACTAAAGTCAGCACCTGTGTGTTTTTATAGTGTGGTAAGATTATATACAGTTACTTCCTGTTAAATGGTGTCATTGAGATAAGTAAGTCTTAGTATTCAGAGATAACTTATCATGTATTTTTCTCTTAGGTAATGTTTGTCTGTGATAGTCTCATGTGGCAAATACTGAGTCTGGTTCTCTTGTGTTATTCTCTACATGCAAAGACTCAGACCCTACATGTAATCTATGTTACCCATGCTGGTAATGACATACATGAGTGTTGGGAAGGTAGTACCAATCATCCATGTGAAACTCTGGATTATGCATTAGAGGGTGCTCAACAATATGAAGCTGTGAAGATACAACTGTCCAGTGGGAATTATACTTTGGGAACTAACGAGCCGGTCACTACATTCCAGGAAAAATCTACTTTTCAACTTGTTGGAGAAGTTAAAAATGTATCTATACACTGTAATGGCTTGACAGGTCTAAGCTTTTATAAATCCAGTAATCTCCTGTTTCAGAACATTACTTTTAGAGGATGTGGTGCTATACACAACAGCTCAAGTATTAACTCATCTACTGATTCCTCGAACATGGAGTACTTACCTTTCTTAGCTGGACTCTACTTTCTTCTATGTGGTAATGTTGAGCTATATTATGTTGAGGTCACAGATAGCATGGGAACTGGTGTTGTGTTTTATAGCACAGGTGGACAGAATATCATATCATATTCAAATTTTACAAACAATGTGGCATATAACAGATCAGAGTCATATTCAGCTGGAGGTGGAGGAGTAGCAATTGAATTTCTTTATTGTATTCCAGGAGATTTGGAGTGTACAAATGAAATTTCCTCAAACATACCACTTCCTAACAAGAATAATGCAACTTACCTATTCATAAACTGCACATTCGCTAATAATAATGGCTCCACTAGTAACTATATCAGTGACACTTATATCATACCACATTCTACCTATAATGTAGCATTGGGTAGAGGAGGTGGATTAGCCATAGTTTTCAAAGGATCAGCAACAGGAAATTTGGTAACATTACAGTCTTGTATATTTCGTGATAACTCTGCCATATGGGGTGGAGGAATGTTAATTGAATTTCAAGACTTTACTATTAATAACACTGTTACCATTCAAGAGTCTTTATTCATTAATAATACATGTACATATAACTCATGTACATATCAAGGGACAGGTGGAGGTGGAGCTAGGATTCTAATTGCTGCAGTAAATAATACAGTCCAACAAAATAGTGTTGAATTCATAAAAACACATTTCTATGGCAACAGAGCCTATTTTGGAGGTGGTGTGTCTTTTATGACATGGAATCCACTAGGTACCAATTTTGATGTTCAAAGCAACCAGATTTATTTTTTAACAGTAACTTGGACAGAAAATATTGCACGACTTGGTTCAGCAATTGATCTGTCAGCAATAGCATTGAATGCATCTATTAATCAGCCAGTATTTCAAGATTGTGTTTTTCAAAACAATACAGTCCATTATACAAATAAGACTGGTACTCCCAGTGGATCTGGTACATTGTACACAGATTCAGTTCCTATAAGATTTATAGATAATGTTCAGTTTACAAATAACACAGGATCAGCGATTGTTAGCCTAGAAGCTGTTGTGGAGTTTGATGAGCCCATAGTAGCCACATTTGAAAACAACAGTGGTCATGTTGGAGGAGGTATAGCATTGTATAGTAAGGCATATATACTGATACATAAACAATGTCATCTTCAATTTCAGAATAATGTAGCAAATCTACACGGAGGAGGAATTTACTGGGAAGGTATAGGAAATCATGATTTAGTGTCTTCAAGGAACTGTTTCATACGATATGAAGATCCTTTCTTACACCCATCAAAGTGGAATGTAACTTTTGACTTTATTGACAATACTGCTGGTCTTACAGGTAATGCTATTTATGGTACTACTCTCTTAGGATGTTTGTGGGGGGGTAGACCATTTGGTAATCTTGACGATCCTCATGAAGAATTTCGCAAAGTCTTTTGCTGGAACTCTACTAGCAAGACAAGCAAGATATGGAATTATGGAACTAGCAATTGTAGTCATTTCATAGCAACATCTCCTGGATATTTTGCTGATGAAAATGGCAAAGTGAAGTGTGAATCTCCTTACTATACAAGGGTTGTCCCTGGTAATGTTACTACACTGCCAATAGGTATGTTAGATGATCGATTCACTCATGTTCCTAACAGATCACTTGTGTTTACAGCTGATATTAACACAACAAACCACTCCATAAAGTATTTAGCATATGATAAAGTTCTTGTCACAGGATCAGTGGGTGATGTATTAGATTACAAAGTCTCTACTATCCACCCACGAGTAATCTCCTCAAAAGTAATATTGACCTTTGAACCTTGTCCTCCAGGATTCAAACATGATAAAGAAACTCAAACATGTATTGGTGCTAATTACCCATTCATATTAACCCATAGTAACTTAACAGCTTCTATTGAACGAGGTTTTTGGATAGGAAATACAAGCAAAAATGGCCAGTTAAAAGTTTCACTGTGTTTCTACTGCTCCCTCAACCCAGATCTGAATTACACAAATTATGTTACGTTACCTTCAAAGAAAGAAGATCTAGAAGCCTTTTTCTGTGATGGGTTGAACAGAAAGGGGGTACTCTGTGGACAATGTAAAGATGGATATGGACCAGCTGTCAATTCAGACCAGTATAAATGTGTGAAATGTTCTACTGAAGAAACTCATTATTCATGGATCCTTTACATACTCAGTGAATATCTACCAATCACATTGGGTCTATTAATTGTCATTATATTCAATATCTCTGTGACATCAGGTCCTGCCAATTCTTTTGTTTTCTTTGCTCAAGTCATTTCCACAACATTTGATGCAGATGCAGATGGACTGATTAGTTACATGTCGATTACTTCAACAGCTAAAGTCTTTAAACAGATGTACACTTCCATATATGGAGTTTGGAATCTCGACTTCTTCTTGTCCTTCAACTGGTGGTTGTTTTGTCTGGGACCAAATGTTACCACAGTGCAGATCTTAGCCCTAAATTATTTGACAGCTGCTTATCCTCTTCTTGTCCTTCTTATTGCTGCTAAATTAATATCGATGTATGATAGAAGCAATAGAGTAGTGGTGTGTATATTTAAACCATTTCATCGTCTCTTTGCTCGGTGTTTTAGATGGCTTAATCTGAAAAGATCGATAATGGATGCTTTTGCAACATTCTTAGTTCTATCTTATGTTAAATTCACAGTCACATGTGCCTTTCTCCTCTATCCTAAACCACTCTATACAGAAACAGGACAAATAGCACATTACGTTACATATCGTGATGGATCCTACTCGTATATCTCTCTGAGATATTCTCCATATCTTATTTCTTCCCTTGTGGTGTTGATTCTAATTTGTGTTCTAATGCCAATCATATTGTTTCTATACTCTATCAAACCATTTTACAGCTGTCTTGAGAAATTTCGTTTTACCTGCCTCCTCCCTGGAGAGAAGACACAACATTTCCTTAATGCTTTTTATCACTGTTACAAAGATGGAAGAGATGGAGGACATGATCGAAGATATTTTGCATCTCTGTACTTCTTCTTCCGATTGATAATTATCTTTTCGTATTCATATGCATTAGATTGGATATCGCAATACATTATTCAACAAGTACTCTGCACAGTTGCGCTTGTACTGATCAGTACATTCCAGCCCTACAAGAAGAAATTATACAACATCATTGATACTGTCATGTTTGGAATACTTGCTACTATTAATGTCCTTACATTGCATAACATGTACCTGGATAGTGCTAATCTTGGTCTATCAGCTACAAGTTTCTATATTCAGATAGTTCTTATATTTTTACCATTATTCTACATAACAGCTTATGTCATCTTCTATGTTTGTTGTGCTAACAAGAAGTCTTTGAAAGGATGTTGTTTCAAAGTGGCTAGAAAGGGAGGTTTCAAACGTTTGATGGATCGTCCTGAGCTGGATCATTTTAGTTTTGGTGGATTTATGGATGATGTCAATGCTGAAGGAAGGTTTGAACAAAATGAGTATCATGGTCCCATACAGCCAGATGAACTAAATCGTGATGTAGGAGACGAGACACCAACTCCCGATGTTCAGTTGGAACACACATCCTTTCAACTACCTCAAATAATGTCCATTACTCCTTCCTCACCACGACAAAGGGAAAGGGTGACTGAGCCTCTTCTGTCTCACCATTTCTCATTTGAACAATTTGAAGAGCGTAGTACTAGGTTCAACAGTGAAAAATATGGTTCGATCTCTCATGATCAATCAAAGATCAACTAATGAAAGTTGAAATACACATACACAAGTGCTTTGCACGTTACTGGTGTGTTGATATATAAATGTAATTATATAGATTTGTGTTAGTTAATGATGTGAGAAATAATAAGCGTAATTACACTATCATGTTACACACATTTGCAATAGTCCTTTTAAACATTGATTATCTCTATAATAATATAGATACAGTTGTATTTTGTATTTTGGTAATTCTTTATTAAAATTAATCTTTAAAACTGATTTAGCAGATTTATGCTACGGGTAACAAATACACTTTTTTTTGTAAAACACTGCAAAAACAGTTTAGATTTTCAATCATTTACTTAATTGCATGTTACATAATATCTTGTTAACTGCTGATGTGAAAATGGAATGAGGTATTGGAAATCATGATTTAGTGTTTCAAGGAACTGTTTCATATTAACCCATAGTGACTTAGCAGCTTCTATTCAACGAGGGAATTGGATTGGGTATAGCAAAGATGGATTAATAGTGGCTTCACAGTGTTCTTATTGTCCTTACAACCCAGATTTGAGTCATACCAGTTATGTAACAATGATCTAGAAGCCTTTTTCTGTGATGGGTTGAACAGAAAGGGGATACTTTGTGGACAATGTAATGAAGCATATTCACAACAGTATAAATGTGTGAAATGTTCTACTAAAGAAATTCATTATTCCTGGATTCTTTACATACTCAGTGAATATTTACCAATCACATTGGCCCTATTAATTGTCATTATATTCAATATTTCTGTGACTTCGGGTCCTGCCAACTCCTTTACTTTTTTTGCCCAAGTCATCTCGACCACATTTGGGGTGGATGCAGATGGACTGATTGATTACGTGTCAATTACACCAGTGGCTAGAGATCTCAAGGATCTTACTCCTTCTTCTCTCTTATAGATACTCTCCATACCTTGTATCCTCAATTCTGGTGTTCATAGTGTGTGCTTTAATGCCAACTCTATTACTTTTGTATTCTCATTTTACAGCTGTCTGGAGAGATTTCATTTTACCTATCTCCTCCCTGCACAGAAAGCCCAACATTTTCTAAATTCATTCCATCACTGCTATAAAGATGGAACAAATGGAAGACATGATTGAAAATACTTTGCATCTCTCTACTTCTTCCTCCGATTGACAATTATCTTTTCGTACTCGTATGCGTTGAGTTGGACACAACAATATCTTAAGTACTTTGCACAGTTGCACTTGTACTGATCAGTACATTCCAGCCCTACAAGAAGAAACTATACAACATCATTGATACTGTCATGTTGGGAATACTTGCCACTATTAATGTCCTTACATTGCATGTCCTTACATTGCATAACATGTACCTGCATGACATTGCTAATCTTGGTCTATCAGCTCCGTGTTTCTATATTCAGATCATTCTTATATTTTTACCATTATTCTACATAACAGCTTATGTCATCTTCTATGTTTGTTGTGCTAACAAGAAGTCTTTGAAAGCATGTTGTTTCAAAATTGCTAGAAAGGGAGGTTTCAAATGTTTGATGGATCGTCCTGAACTGGATCGTTTTAGTTTTGGTGGATTGTGATAGCTAACCAAGAGAACATTAAACTAACTAACTACTAAATGAAGATAGCTTTAGTTACAATGAGGAGGAGGTAGGAGAGGATATTTCCTGGAGCCTGGGCCTGTGAGAGCCTCAGAGAGGGTAACCAGGGATAATTCCCTGTGGCATGGGCCCCCAGGGTCCCAATGTCACTCACAATTTAAAGTTACATGCATGTTATTTTTTATATATCACCTGAAAACTGAAACATTACATCAAGTTGAATAACAGGTTAAAGAGTTCAATGAAGTATTCAATGGCCCCTTGTGACTAATGAAATAGAACAGAAATTTCATTCCATGATTTGTATGATGTACCTTAGGCAAGCAATCCTACGCATTACTACTACAGTGACCAAACTTCCATCACTCAAAATGGGGATACATATTTAACTATATGAATTAATTTTAATTAACAATAGTCAGTCATTCAAGGTATATATATACAAGATATTATGAAGACCAATATATTATGCTGGTGTACAGACTTCCCTGTCAACAAAACATTGGAGAATGGAGGTACGTATGAAGACATAGTTTACATGTAGTTAAGGTGGTGGCGCTCAGGTAATTAGCAATCCATGAGTAACAACTTTTTAAAACTTTTTTTTTCATTAAAAAAAATTCCACTTACAGAAGAACTTCTTGGTTACTTTTGATAGTCTTACTGACCTCTAAACACAGAACTGCTCTTGCACTCACCTTTTCACAGCAATTCCATGCTGTTTCTTTTAAACTGGAGGTAACTTATTTGACGCGGAATCTTGGTGAGTGCAGCCCCTCCTATACTTCGAAAAGGATGGTCGTAATACAAGTAGTTTCGTTGGAATGTAAAGAAACCATACAAATTCAACCATAATCATGTGACAGTATGAAAAACACGTCATGCACTATGGTTTGACTTTCAGCACTGAACATATAAAAACCATTTTATCATAAACAAAACTTACCTCCTTCAGCATTTATCATAAATCAGGCTTACTAACTTCACCATCGCCAAAACTAAAGAAATTAGAGAGTAATCTCTTTCTACACAATTTTTACTTACCAAAATGTGACACGCTGTAAAATAAAACATCCGATCAGGTGATTTTCAGTACAATAAAACTTCTGGTCACGCAAGTCCAGTACAATACGGTAAAAATTATTGTAGTGCATGATTTGAAGGTCTAATTGAAAATTATGGATTTGTTGTCTCTAAGGTAAACATTGTTTAGACAGTGCGTGATTTGAATGTCTAATTGAAAATTATGGATTCGTTGTCTCTATGGTAAACATTGTTTAGATAGCGATTAATTGTTAATTACCCTTATTAAAAGAATTATTTTGCTAAAGTCAGCTGTGTTTTTATAGTGTGGTCAGATTATATAGCTGACACAGTTACTTCCTTTGAAGTTGTCATTGAGATAAGTAAGTCTTAGTATTCAATAGAATGAGATGACTTATCATGTATTTTTCTCTTAGGTAATGTTTGTCTGTGATAGTCTCATGTGGCAAATACTGAGTCTGGTTCTCTTGTGTTATTCTCTACATGTAAAGACTCAGACCCTACATGTAATCTATGTTACCCATACTGGTAATGACATAAATGAGTGTTGGGAAGGTAGTACCAATCATCCATGTGAAACTCTGGATTATGCATTAGAGGGTGCTCAGCAATATGAAGCTGTGAAGATACAACTGTCCAGTGGGAATTATACTTTGGGAACTAACGAGTCGATCACTACATTCCAGGAAAAATCTACTTTTCAACTTGTTGGAGAAGTTAAACATGTATCTATACATTGTATTGGCTTGACAGGTCTAAGCTTTTATAAATCCAGTAATCTCCTGTTTCAGAACATTATCTTTAGAGGATGTGGTGCTATACACAACAGCTCAAGTATTAACTCATCTACTGATTCCTCAAAGAACATGGAGTACTTACCTTTCTTAGCTGGACTCTACTTTCTTCTATGTGGTAATGTTGAGCTATATTATGTTGAGGTCACAGATAGTCTGGGAACTGGTGTTGTGTTTTATAGCACAGGTGGACAGAATATCATATCATATTCAAATTTTACAAACAATGTGGCATATAACAGATCAGAGTCATATTCAGCTGGAGGTGGAGGAGTAGCAATTGAATTTCTTTATTGTATTCCAGGAGATTTGGAGTGTACAAATGAAATTTCCTCAAACGTACCACTTCCTAACAAGAATAATGCAACTTACCTATTCATAAACTGCACATTCGCTAATAATAATGGCTCCACTAGTAACTATATCAGTGACACTTATATCATACCACATTCTACCTATAATGTAGCATTGGGTAGAGGAGGTGGATTAGCTATAATTTACAAAGGATCAGCAACAGGAAATTTGGTAACATTACAGTCTTGTATATTTCGTGATAACTCTGCCATATGGGGTGGAGGAATGTTAATTGAATTTCAAGATTTTACTATTAATAACACTGTTACTGTTCAAGAGTCTTTATTCATTAATAATACATGTACATATAACTCATGTACATATCAAGGGACAGGTGGAGGTGGAGCTAGGATTCTAATTGCTGCAGTAAATAATACAGTCCAACAAAATAGTGTCGAATTCATAAAAACACATTTTCATGGCAACAGAGCCTATTTCGGAGGAGGTGTATCTTTTATGACCTGGAATCCCATTCCACTTCCTGATGCATACTTTGATGTTCAAAGCAATCAGATTATTTTTAACACTGTAACTTGGACAGAAAATATTGCACGACTTGGTTCAGCAATTGACTTGTCGATATTGGCATCCAATGGATCTATTCTTCATCCAGTATTTCAAAACTGTGTATTTCAATACAATACAGTCCATTACACAAACAATACAGCTGGTACTCCCAGTGGATCTGGTACATTGTACACAGATTCAGTTCCTATAAGATTTATAGATAATGTTCAGTTTACAAATAACACAGGATCAGCAATTGTTAGCCTAGAAGCTGTTGTGGAGTTTGATGAGCCCATAGTAGCCACATTTGAAAACAACAGTGGTCATGTTGGAGGAGGTATAGCCTTGTACAGTAAGGCATATATACTGATACATAAACAATGTCATTTTCAATTTCAGAACAATGTAGCAAATCTACACGGAGGAGGAATTTACTGGGAAGGTATTGGAAATCACGAGTTAGTGTCTTCAAGGAACTGTTTCGTACGATATGAAGATCCTTTCTTACACCCATCAAAATGGAATGTAACTTTTGACTTTATTGACAATACTGCCGGTCTTACAGGTAATGCTATTTATGGTACTACTCTCTTAGGATGTTTGTGGGGGGGTAGACCATTTGGTAATCTCGAAGATCCTCACACAGAATCTTACAATGTCTTTTGCTGGAACTCTACAGATAACACACGACCCTTGTGGAATTATGGAACTAGGAACTGTAGTGATTCCATAGCAACATCTCCAGGATATTTTGCAGATGAAAATGGCAAAGTAAAGTGTGAATCTGCTTATAATAAAAGTGTTGTTCCCGGTAATATTACTACTCTACCAATTGTAATGCTGGATGATCGATTTGCTCGCGTTCCAAACACATCACTTGTATTTTCAGCTAATATCAATACTACTACAAACTACTCAACTAACAAATACTTAGCATTTGAAAAAATGCTTTTCACTGGATCTGTGGGAGCTATACAAAATTATAAACTCTCTACAACTCAACCACGAGTAATCTTTTCAAGTGTATTACTGATTTTTGAACCTTGTCCTCCAGGATTCAAACATAATATAGAAACTCAAAAGTGTATTGGTGCTAATTACCCATACATATTAACCCATAGCGACTTAACAGCTTCTATTCAACGAGGGAATTGGATTGGGTATAGCAAAGATGGATTAATAGTGGCTTCACAGTGTGCTTATTGTCCTTACAACCCAGATTTGAGTCATACCAGTTATGTAACACTTCCCTCACGTAACAATGATCTAGAAGCCTTTTTCTGTGATGGGTTGAACAGAAAGGGGATACTCTGTGGACAATGTAAAGAAGGATATGGACCAGCTGTTAATTCACAACAGTATAAATGTGTGAAATGTTCTACTAAAGAAATTCATTATTCCTGGATTCTTTACATACTCAGTGAATATTTACCAATCACATTGGCCCTATTAATTGTCATTATATTCAATATTTCTGTGACTTCAGGTCCTGCCAACTCCTTTACTTTTTTTGCCCAAGTCATCTCGACCACATTTGGGGTGGATGCAGATGGACTGATTGATTACGTGTCAATTACACCAGCAGCTAGAGTACTCAAGGAGCTGTACACTTCCATATATGGAGTTTGGAATCTCAACTTCTTCTCATCTTTCGATTGGTGGTTGTATTGCCTGGGACCTAGAGTCACCGCTCTGCATATCTTGGCCCTGAATTATTTGACAGCTGCTTATCCTCTTCTTGTCCTTCTTATTGCTGCTAAATTAATATCGATGTATGATAGAAGCAATAGAGTAGTGGTGTGTATATTTAAACCATTTCATCGTCTCTTTGCTCGGTGTTTTGGATGGCTTAACATTAAGAGATCAATAATGGATGCTTTTGCAACATTCCTAGTTCTATCTTATGTCAAGTTCACAGTCACATGTGCTGTCCTTCTCTATCCTAACCCACTCTACACTGAAACAGGACAAATGTCAGACTACGTATCAAAATACGATGGATCTTACTCCTTCTTCTCTCTCAGATACTCTCCATACCTTGTATCCTCAATTCTGGTGTTTATAGTGTGTGCTCTAATGCCAACTCTATTACTTTTGTATTCTATTAAACCATTTTACAGTTGTCTGGAGAGATTTCATTTTACCTACCTCCTCCCTGGACAGAAAGCCCAACATTTTCTAAATTCATTCCATCACTGCTATAAAGATGGAACAGATGGACGACATGATCGAAGATACTTTGCATCTCTTTACTTCTTCCTCCGATTGACAATTATCTTTTCGTACTCGTATGCATTGAGTTGGACACAGCAATATCTTATTCAACAAGTACTTTGCACAGTTGCACTTGTACTGATCAGTACATTCCAGCCCTACAAGAAGAAACTATACAACATCATTGACACTGTTATGTTCGGAATACTTGCCTCTATTAATGTCCTTACATTGTATAACAGATTCTTGGACATTGCTGATCTTGGTCTATCAGCTCCGTGTTTCTATATTCAGATCATTCTTATATTTTTACCATTATTCTACATAACAGCTTATGTCATCTTCTATGTTTGTCGTGCTAACAAGAAGTCTTTGAAAGCATGTTGTTTCAAAATGGCTAGAAAGGGAGGTTTCAAAAGTTTGGTAGATCGTCCTGAACCGGATCCTTTTAGTTTTAGTGAATTTATGGATGATGTCAGTGCCGAAGGAAGATTTTATCAACAAAACGCATATCATGGTCCCATACAGCCAGATGAACTGAATCGTGATGTTGGAGATGATGTAGCATCATCAAACATTTTACTACAATATTCAACTATACATTTACCTGAAGCAACCTCTTTCCCTCCATTATCGTCCAACACGAAAGATAGTTTGAGTGAACCACTTTTTTCTCATGTTTCCCTTGAAGAAAATAGCACTACTTTCAATAGTGAAATGTATGGTTCAACATCCACTGATCAATCAGTGAATAAGTAATATCAATTAATACTGTACTCTGCTATAAGCAAGTATTTGTCAAACTTATATTAATGTACATACTTGGTCTATTTTTGTTGCACTGTTGTGTGTTTTATTAGTTCACCAAAAATTTATAGTCTTAGACAGTCTCAGTCTGGCACAAAGTGGGTGGAGCTTCAAAGAATACCAAACAAGGCAATTGCTTTTTAAAGAGAAAACTATAGGTGTTTATATTGACCAATGCACATATACTTACACATACAAATACACTTTTTGTATGTTTGTTCACAATACAAGCCACCATGATGTGACATAATGTAATATCTTGAGTAGAGTGGGTTTAGGCAGATAGAAAAAGAAAGTATGTGACCATGAATTTAAAATAAGGAACTTCAATGTCATTCAAATAATCAGTTGTTATTTGACCATCTTCACCACCACAATCAAAAATTTCAAAATGTGGCCTCTACAACAGACTTGAACTGTTTAAGGCCATACCCACACTGTAAAAATGAATAGGTTATTTTAACCCTCATTTGGTTACATGAGTTTCAATTATGTAACCAAACGAGGGTTAAAATAACATGTTTTGATTTTGATCTACATGTATATTGACTGGTATATAAGGTATATGCCATAATAAAGAATGGTACATACATGTGCTGACTTTTCAAATATCTGTGGAGTACATCACATTATTTGTTATTATAAGTACAACTTCATGTAATTATCTACTCTGCAATGACATCTGTTGTTTTTACAGATGTTGGAATTGGAATACTAATAATACACCACTATAATACTATGCTACGTATATACAGTATATATATAGCTACACTGTATTAATTAACAAAAGCAATACAATGTACATGTACTTTAAACATGTATATCTCATAATAATTACATACATGTGCTGGCGTTTCAAATATCTGTGGAGTATATATCACATGTTTGCTATTACAAGTACAAATTCATGTGCATATTTATATTAATTAATTCCTCTGGAATGAGGTAGTAACATCACTTGTTTCAAATAATATACCACAGGTTGTACCTACAATACTATGCTATGTATATAGCTACATTGTATTAATATGTTTGTTACCATATGCCTTGTTATATATGACATGTACTTTATATTAGTCAATATAGGTCAAGATCAAATGAACTGTGTATGGCTTGTAAATATTAGTTAGCAGGAAATATAAATCAGCATGGAGGAAAATATAATTACATTGAAACTCCTGTAACCAACTGAAGGTTAAAATAACCTATTACTTTTTACAGTGCAGCAACCTGAAAAATCAGAAGTCAAAACTTAAGTATTTGATGTGCTCTATAATAGAGTCTATATTTATATAGCTCGTAGGGCCATCCCTATAATTGCGTTTGTGTCACTTGTGTGATTATACGTAGCTAGGGAAGTTGCGTCATTCCGGGGGGCTCGGTAAATTAATGGCATGGTGCATAAAAGAACATGTGGTCAAGCTGTATGAAGATTTAGGATGAATGTAAAACTGCTAATACTAATAACTGGTGTATATAGCAGAGAAACAGTACAAAGATTATGCAAGAATCTTTAACAAGTAAGTACAATAAATCATTAAGTTTCAGACACGAGGAAGTCATCATTTAAAATCTTGAAGGAGTACTTCAAAGATCTGTGTACTTAGATTGTAGTTACACTTCTTCAGGTCCCAGTTTTTGAGTACACAGATAGGTAGAGACACTAGTGCCATCAGCAATGATTGATACATAGTCATAACAAAGCAATTATAGGGATACTGTTTTCTCAATGTATCTTGTTCGTAGACTCTATATACAGCTGTCAAGTAATGCAAACATAAAATACCTTTAGCAATGACACTGTATGTCACAGACAAGACAACCAGTTAAAAAAGAATAAAGCACAATAATAACATTTTAATAAATTTATCAAATAAAGAACTTAAATATAATATATATATATATATATATACTACTCGCACACACCAATGATAAAATTAAAGACTAACAAAGAAATGATTTAAGTCAATATGCACTCAGTTGATATTTGTGCTGTGCTCTTCAGGTGAATCATGACTCGATAGAAGTGGTTCAGTCAAGGAATCAGTCTTGGGAGTTATTCGAGGAAGATGAATGATTGATGGTTCTAGTGAAACATTAAAGGCTGATGACTCATCTCCCACATCACAATTAAGTTCATCTGGCTTTATAGGACCATGATACTCATTTCGCTGAAATCTTCCCTCGGCATCAACATCATCCATGAAATCACCAAAACTAAATACATCTATATTGAAGTTAGAATGGTCCATGATGTGTTCAAAACCACCCTTTCTAGCGAGTTTGAAACAGCAAGACTTCAAAGACTTCTTGTTAGCACGACAAACATAGAAGATGACATAAGCTGTTATATAAACCAGAGGTAAAAATATAAGAATGATCTGAATGTAGAAACAGGTTGCTGATAAACCAAGATTAGCAAGAACAAGGTATCTGTTATAGAGCAGAAAGATATTAATGGTGGCAAGCATTGTAAATATCACAGTGTCAATGATATTGTACAGTTTCTTCTTGTAGGGTTGGAATATGCTAATCATGAATAGAGTAACTGTGCACAGTATTTGCTGAATAACATACTGCTCTGCCCAACTAAAGGCATATGAGTACGAAATTATAATTATGAGTCTCAGGAAGAAGTAGAGAGATGCAAAGTATCGTCGATCATGTCGTCCATTTGTTCCATCTTTGTAGCAGTGATGGAATGAATTTAGAAAAAGTTGGGCCTTTTCTCCAGGGAGCAGGTAAGTAAAATGACATCTCTCAAGAAAGCTGTAGAATGGTTTAATAGAGTATAAAAACAATATAGCTGGCAGCAGAACACAAACAAATAACAAAATGACGATGGAAGAAATTAGATATGGAGCATATCTTAGAGAGAGATAGGAATAAGAGCCATAACGAAATGAGACATATTGGGCTTTGTGTCCTGTTTCTGTGTAGAGTGGGTTAGGATAGAGAAGAAAGGCACATGTGACTGTGAACTTAACATACGAGAGAACTATAAAAGTTGCAAAGGCATCCAATATTGATCTCTTAAGGTTAAGCCATCCAAAACACCGAGCAAAGAGACGATGAAATGGTCGAAATAAACATACAACTACTCTATTGCTTCTATCATAAAGTGATATGAATATGGCAACAATAAGAAGGACAAGAAGAGGATAAGCAGCTTTCAAATAATTCAAAGCTATGATATGCAGAGCGGTAACATTAGGTCCCAGACAATATAACCAAAAGTCAAAAGATACGAAGAAGTCAAGATTCCAAATTCCATATATGGAAGTGTATATCTGCTTGATGACTTCAGCGTTTGGAGTAATTGACGTATAATCAAGGAGTCCATCTGCATCTACCCCAAATGTTGTGGAGGAGATAACTTGGGCAAAGAAAACAAAAGAGTTGGCAGGACCAGAAGTCAAAGAGATATTGAATATAATGATGATTAATAGGGCCAATGTGATTGGTAAGTATTCACCAACTATGTACAGAACCCAGGAATAACGAACATGTTCAGTAGAACATTTCACACATTTAAATTGGTCTGAATTAACAGCTGGTCCATATCCTTCTTTACATTGTCCACATAGTACCCCCTTTCTGTTCAACCCATCACAGAAAAATGCTTCTAATTCTTCATTCTTTGAAGGTAGCGTAACGTAATTTGTATGATCCAGATCTGGGTTAAAGGAGCAATAAGAACACAGTGAAACTTTTAACAGTCCATCTTCAGTTGTATTTCCCATCCAATAACCTCTTTGAATAGAAGCTGTTAAGTCACTATGGGTTAATATGAATGGGTAGTTAGCGCTGATACACTTTTGAGTTTCTGCATCATGTTGAAAGCCCGGAGGACAGGGTTCAAAGGTGAGTAATATCTGTGAGGAGATTACTCGTGAGTTAATGGTAGAGACTTTATAATCTAATACATCGCCCACAGAACCAGTAAAAAGAGTTTTTTCATAAGTTAAATATTTGTTAGTTGAGTAGTTGGTAGTAGTATTAATCTCAGCTGAAAATACAAGTGATTTGTTAGGAACACGAGCAAATCGATCATCTAACATTACAACCGGTAGTGTGGTGGCATCACCAGGGACGACACTTTTATTATAAGCAGATTCACACTTTACTTTGCCATTTTCATCTGCAAAATATCCTGGAGATGTTGCTATGGAATCACTACAGTTCCTAGTTCCATAATTCCACAAGGGTCGTGTGTTATCTGTAGAGTTCCAGCAAAAGACATTGTAAGATTCTGTGTGAGGATCTTCAAGATTACCAAATGGTCTACCACCCCACAAACATCCTAAGAGAGTAGTACCATAAATAGCATTACCTGTAAGACCGGCAGTATTGTCAATAAAGTCAAAAGTTACATTCCATTTTGATGGGTGTAAGAAAGGATCTTCATATCGTACGAAACAGTTCCTTGAAGACACTAACTCGTGATTTCCAATACCTTCCCAGTAAATTCCTCCTCCATGTAGATTTGCTACATTGTTCTGAAATTGAAAATGACATTGTTTATGTATCAGTATATATGCCTTACTGTACAAGGCTATACCTCCTCCAACATGACCACTGTTGTTTTCAAATGTGGCTACTATGGGCTCATCAAACTCCACAACAGCTTCTAGGCTAACAATTGCTGATCCTGTGTTATTTGTAAACTGAACATTATCTATAAATCTAATAGGAACTGAATCTGTGTACAATGTACCAGATCCACTGGGAGTACCAGCTGTATTGTTTGTGTAATGGACTGTATTGTATTGAAATACACAGTTTTGAAATACTGGATGAAGAATAGATCCATTGGATGCCAATATCGACAAGTCAATTGCTGAACCAAGTCGTGCAATATTTTCTGTCCAAGTTACAGTGTTAAAAATAATCTGATTGCTTTGAACATCAAAGTATGCATCAGGAAGTGGAATGGGATTCCAGGTCATAAAAGATACACCTCCTCCGAAATAGGCTCTGTTGCCATGGAAACGTGTTTTTATGAATTTGACACTATTTTGTTGGACTGTATTATTTACTGCAGCAATTAGAATCCTAGCTCCACCTCCACCTGTCCCTTGATATGTACATGAGTTATATGTACATGTATTATTAATGAATATAGACTCTTGAACAGTAACAGTGTTATTAATAGCAGAGTCTTGAAATTCAATTAACATTCCTCCACCCCATATGGCAGAGTTATCACGAAATATACAAGACTGTAATGTTACCAAATTTCCTGTTGCTGATCCTTTGAAAACTATGGCTAATCCACCTCCTCTACCCAATGCTACATTATAGGTAGAATGTGGTATGATATAAGTGTCACTGATATAGTTACTAGTGGAGCCATTATTATTAGCGAATGTGCAGTTTATGAACAGGTAAGTTGCATTATTCTTGTTTGGAAGTGGTATGTTTGATGAAATTTCATTTGTACACTCCAAATCTCCTGGAATACAATAAAGAAATTCAATTGCTACTCCTCCACCTCCAGCTGAATATGACTCTGATCTGTTATATGCCACATTGTTTGTAAAATTTGAATATGATATGATATTCTGTCCACCTGTGCTATAAAACACAACACCAGTTCCCAGACTATCTGTGACCTCAACATAATATAGCTCAACATTACCACATAGAAGAAAGTAGAGTCCAGCTAAGAAAGGTAAGTACTCCATGTTCTTTGAGGAATCAGTAGGTGAGTTAATACTTGAGCTGTTGTGTATAGCACCACATCCTCTTAAGGTAATGTTCTGAAACAGGAGATTACTGGAGTTATAAAAGCTTAGACCTGTCAAGCCAATACAATGTATAAATACATGTTTAACTTCTCCAACAATTTGAAAAGCTGATTTTTCCTGGAATGTAGTGATTGACTCGTTAGTTCCCAAAGTATAATTCCCACTGGACAGTTGTATCTTCACAGCTTCATATTGCTGAGCACCCTCTAATGCATAATCCAGAGTTTCACATGGATGATTGGTACTACCTTCCCAACACTCATTTATGTCATTGCCAGTATGGGTAACATAGATTACATGTAGGGTCTGAGTCTTTACATGTAGAGAAGAACACAAGAGAACTAGACACAGTATTTGCCGCATGACACTATCACAGATGTTAGTCTTGTGATGAGGGTAAGACTTCACTAACACCCAATGGACGACGCCCACTTTCTGCAGTTGTAAACTATTTGTCAGTTTTGCAGTATCAAACATTTTTACCTGGTAGATATAATTTATATGACACAGCTACAACATTGAGATCATTATGTACGTTGATGCTCATGATTAAAATGTCTTCATAGTCATCCCAGATCATGTAGGATATCGGTTTCTCATTAATATTCATATCACACCACACTTTGTGTCATGCATTAGTACGGTCCATACTAATATATAATTCAGAGGCATGTGAATATTAATGAGTCGGATATCCAACATGATTCGAAATCCCTTGAGCCTAATGTCTTTGTTTCCGCTATATAATCATAAAACAGTTTATAACATATTTAAGGCAAGCCTACACTTTTAATTTTACACAGGCATGTCATGAATTCGCAATCATTTTTAAAATTTACTTAAGGTTTCCAAATTCGTGATAGTTGTCCTCTGAGGGTTAAAAGCAAATCTGAGTCAAATATAATGTACTGACCTTTCTGATAATAACACCATAAACAGTTTACATTACAATTTATACAGTGGTATGTAAAACGAAGTGAGGAGAGTGTTGGAATTTGATAGACAGATCAGAAGGTATGAGTTGGAGGGAAATGTGTCCCATCCAGTGCAGAATGTAGGAACTTAAGAATAATGCAGTAATCCGTTAACCGGTTTTGTACCATGCATAGTATACAGCAAAGTTTATTACAATATTGTACTAATTAATACTAGTCAGTACACGGCAAAAATGGAATTATTAAAATAACAATTGTATAGGTTGACTACCTAATAAAAGATACTTGTACTATAATCAATATCTCATTAGATGCACAAAGTAGGTTTGAAAACCTAAAATGATTTATCCTTGGTATATCTGTAAGGATAATTGAAATTGTTGGTACAAGTGTCATTAAATTACAATTTCCATAATTTTTACTAACCAATAAATTAACAATTGTATTTTTGCACTGTATTAATTATATTCATATTTGGGGAGGGAGATGTATGGTAATGCCTGCTCCACTTGAATTTAACTTTTAGTACAAGTTGGTATGGTTACACAAAATAAATAAACGAAATGTACATGCATGGTGCAGGTGCACATGACAATACTCGCATGCATGTTGCTATAGTAACCACAATCTTTAATTGTGGATGTCATATAGTATGGTAATAAATAAAAAAGTACATAGTTATTAGACTAAACATTATGCATGAATGAGTCTGTATTGTTAGTCAAATAGTTCACCAGATCAGTGGTAAACGTCCACTGTTGGTGATAGCACACATTAATTATTTGCAGCATTAGCAAACACAAACTCCAGTTCTGATCATCAAACTAGCTATATCACCTACCATTTGGTAGGCAGCTACTTTAGGAATCAAAACATCACACAACGTAGGAGATAAGAAAGTAGAGACAACTCCATCACTACCGGATTGAGTTTTAAACTGACTAGCAGTTAAAAAATCATGAATATTGTCAGGTATGATGGTTTCAACGATGCTTTGCCCTTTAACAAGTTTCCATGAAGTACCAATAGGTAAATTCGAAAGTTTAACACTTCCACACATACAACTTCTGTCAGTGTCATTGGGAAACTGTTCATCAGAGAATACTTCTTGAGGTAACATCCAACAGTGATAAGAAAATGCATCCATTAGTACTATACTGTTAGTGTTATATGAAAATGCTGAAGCAGTTTGTAGCAAGCTCAGATGAACCATTTCTACAACACTAGTAAATGTTCCTATGAATACAATAGCAACCATTCAAATAGCAGAAACACTGTTAAAATAATCATTAACAACAAAATAATTATAATTATATGCGACTTAGTTTTTCTAAAAGAGACACTTTTCAGCAAAATAACAAACACCTACATTCAATCGCTCATCATTCTACAATTTTGGGCATCAAGTCAATGCAATTCGCTAACTTAGAAGATTAACAATAGCTCTTCCTGGATACCAAGTTTCATTGACCTCCTGTATAAAATCACAGAATAGTGAGCAAAATAATTTTGATTAAATGCTTACCTTAAGCATTTAATCAAAACTATTTTGCAAGAGAGTGTCCCGTTTTGGAAATTAGGTCACATATTATTGACTATGGATGAGAAAAAGGATCATTTGGAAAATAATCATTTTGTCAAATGCTAACCTTTAAATACCATCAGGAGAGGAGAGTGTGCAGGCATAACAACTAAATTAAGTATCTAAGAAAAGCAGTATATACTCTACTTAGATGCCAAATTTAGTTGATTTCCTGTATGAAATGGTAGAATAGTTCTTTAATTTTTGTCAAAATAATTCTTTTCAAAAGGAACTTTTTTTCATCCATGGTCATCACAAACTACATTTTTATCAACTCACTCATATCAGAGTTCAGATCATTCAGTATATCTTTAGTTACTTTATCAGACTATAGGTATATACATATACTAAACCAAATTAAAGACACCATGAAACGAGTCCAGCTCACTTAGTCTTTTGGCGATTGAATAATGATAGTAAGTTTACCACAAATCAAAAAGGTGATAGAATATGTTCTCATACGTTCCCAGCAAACACGTCACTATTATTCTTCACAAAGATGTGATAATTACAAAATGATTTGAACGAGCCACTGAATTTATTAGCGAAGGATGAACAAATTCCCATTTTATACAAAACCCTATTTTAAAATATTCACCTCATATGAGCCACTTTCTCCTATCTATTATTCAACCAATGAGAGCAAAAGCTTGCAAGCTAGACTAATCACAACACATACACGAACCCATTGACTGATATAATATGCCAATAATGTCTCTGTACATCCACCTCCACACAAGACTTTGGGAGATTTCAATAATTCCTCCATACCCTGAACTAGAAGATCAAGCATAGCAATTATTATAAAAATAATTAATCATTTTTCTTACTAATTGTGTTAAACAAAGGTTTCATTTCATCGGCTATCACTTCTGAAATACAGTGCATCACAAGTGACACATGTGGTACTTCGCCCTCTAATAACAAGTACCTAATAATAATATAATTAAGAGTGAATATCTTCGTTGTAAGCTCTCACTTTCTCTCGGCTATTGTTAATCTATGTATGTTGTTCAAATGTCCAATCCACTTTGATTCTAATGATGGCATTAATGATCCTATGACACACCCACCAGTAATATCACAGATTGGTCCAATCAATAATGATCCAAGTCGTTCTATGACTAAAATACCCTAAAATGAATGCAGTTATTAATGGATATGCATTGGACGTAAATGTTACTATTAATAGTAATGGGCCTATAGCAATGGACCTAGATGTTACTATTTATAACACTACTATTAACATTACATTAACATGTAGATTAAAAATATTAAAGTACCTTTGCCTCAAGGAATCTTCTCAGCTCAGGATGAACACATTTCTGACATATAACCACCTTTACACCTTTGTCAACTAAAACAGATCCTAGTCTCATTAATATCTGAAGATTCCCTTCCTTCTTTAGTGATCCAACTGTCTTGAAAGTGGTATCCGATTGTTTTGAGCTTCTTTCTCTATTTTCAACAGTTTTTAAAATAGGTTTTTCATTCTGAAAGGGTTCCAAAGTAGGCTCTTTGATTTGAAGAGTATCCAACTCTAAATTCATATGTTCAGTGAAACCATCAGGCTGGTCTCCGTTAAGAGATACATTATAAATAACCGCGGGTAGTACCCCCTGACTGTTCAAAGTTAACTTAAAATCAAATGGTAGTGTAGTTTCACTATCAATGGACTTTGTATGCTGCAACTCAATTAAGAGTCCTTTATAAAATGAAGTAGCCATATCATTGCAGCCAAGGATAGTATGAATATGTACATGTTGACTCAATGGTAATGTACTGCGAGATGAAGTTGAGATTGTGTGGAGAAATCCCTATATATAAGTTTTACAATATCCTACAGATATATTATAAATATATTACAGATATCACAAGCATATACTATAAATATCTTATAGATCTCCTATTAAATTTACTAATCCAGTATTCCAATACGTGCGTATATATAATTATATATGTGAACCTACTTGTATCAATACAGATGCAGTATGGTTGATATTCTCTGTATCCATTTGACTGACAGCTTGACGGCTTGTTAATAAAGTCTTCACAATGTTCATCAACTGTTTAACAGAGGACCAGTCCACATTCCATATACAACTACATATATCTGATTGAAGATACTCAGAAAGATCTCTCAAGAGATAAGTGACAATATCAGAAACCTTTCTCATGGGAAGTTCCAACTGTAAAGCATTTAAGACCAAGCTGTGATACAAACATTAAATTACGAGAGTTAGAAATATAATATAATTATATCATACTTGGTAATAAGTAGAGCTCCAAATTTACCGCCATCATGATAATGTTGTGTGTGTGACTGTAATGATAAATACAAAACCTGTAAAAGTGGATTTGAAGATTTGTACAGCTGGTACATCTGAGATGACTGACATGTGACAGTCACATGACCTTCAGCAATGGGTTGTAAGATAGCTATCCTGCAGCAAAACAAGGAACGTATAAAACAATCATATAATTTTTCTTATTGTATATACACTAAATTTAACAACAGAACCTGCCATGAGGGCCATAACATGAAGTCACGTGATCTCTGAACTGCTTCAGTTCCCTTTTTACTTCGTGGCTATTTGTAGGAACGACTAGAGACTGCATTACTCAACCACGTGGCTAGACACACCCACAAATAATACCACGTGGTTGAAATGCCAGTCAGAATTCGTCTCTCTCTTCATGGATGCACCAACAGACCATTTTATCACATCGTGGTAGCTCCAAGTAGATTTAAAAGAGATGGAAGACACTTGGAACAGGTGTGTACACAATTGAGTATGTCAATTTTGTTATGTACATATGATTGTCATGTGACAGGTTGGATCCTTTGACCCTATGCCTAATTACAATAATGAGAAGTTAGTTGCCCTGAATATTGATAGGATAAGGTGAGTCTTAAATGTATGTAATCACCAATATGCATAGAGCAGTTACAGTAGACTGGTTCATACAATGTTGGCATATATAGTCTTGCTCAGCCAGCCCCTCCCACTTTAACAAAGCGGGAAGCGTCTGGGATATCTGTATTGAGACACTCATCCAGTGCTTTCACCAGACATTCAGTGATTTCACTTAATGTTAATTAAGTGAAGGTGGCTAGATAAGTACGGACCAATCAAAATTGCCAAAGGTTTAAAACACTAGAGGAGAAGTAGATCAGCTAGTCATGACTAATGTTGGCATACTGTTCTGCGACCATTTGAAAACAGTTTTCTAAGTAGCTTAGTTTCAATTTTTTTCATAAACATTTATCAATTCGAAACAGTAAATGACAATATTTGTTGCAATGATAATGAACGAGTGTTGTTATTCATAATATATAATATACATGTAGGTACTGGTTATCAGTAGGAGCTGAACCAACAAAGCCTGTTTACAAGATCTTAGGATTAGTAAGGATACCATTCATTCATTAGTTGTTGAAAATAGATTTACAACTGTAGGCTGGAATACTACCTGTTCATCCAAGATCATACTTGGAGACAGAGAGACGATTAAGAGATATTAATAATAGAACAGGAATTGATAAAACTAAAGAGTAATATGTGAAATGTTGGTAACAAATTCTTGTTCAGTATACTTGTGCTCCAATACCAAGTTATCTAAACTTATCTTCATTCGTAACTGACTGAATTATAATTATATAATTATATAATTTATTATACATATACATATATAAACATAGGTATTATATAAATTCAATGTACTATATATATAATAATTATGTATTTATAATAGAACAAAATTAATGCTGTTTCTATGGTTACGTAACAATAAACTTAACTAACATATGTTACATGAAAATATACATTTTTGTAAGCAGTGGTAATAGTCACATGACTGGTGAGAGATGAGAGGTTGTGGTGTCATTGAAGATGGAGGAATACGAGGACTTTAAGAAGTTGACGTAGTTTTCTAAACTTTTTTTAGTTGCTTGTGACTGATCTAGTCGCTCTTGTAAATCATGAAGACGAGAATGAAGTTTCCTCTCAACCTATATTAAAAATACGAATAGGCTCAAAGAGAACTGGCCAAACTCTCAGATATGGCAGTAACTATAATTAGGTAATGTGAATACTTACTTCTTCTTTTGCCTTCCTTTGTTGTGTACATTGAGAAGTAGCTCTGCTAAGTTGAGCCTCCAAATCTGTAATTCTAGATTGAGTGGCTCTCTCTTTTGATGATCCTTTCTCTCTCATATCTTCAATTTGTCTTCGTGATTCAGTCTTAAATGAATCTAACTCTCTATTGAGTGATGCTACTTCTTCTATCAAGTTTTGCTCTTTTCTCTGAAAACGTTGAATCATTTCTTCTTTCTTGGCAGTAATAGCTATCAGCTCTCTATTTTGTTGCTCTGTTTCCTCAACTCTCCTGGTTATACAAAAGTGGTCAAGTCAAGATTCTTTTAACAATTATGATGTCTTACTTCTCCAAGACCTGAACTTTTGCTAAGGCAGCCATTTTTTCTGCTTTCCTTTCATGAATCTTCTCCTTTAAAGACTCCACAGAAGAGCTCTGATGATCAGACTGCAGTTCATGAATTATTTTATAACATTCTTTTAGTTAGTACAGTATAAATACTTACTCTAGCTGATATCTCAGCAATTATCTTAGCTTGATCAGTATTTCGCTGTTCATAAATCACAAGTCTCTCTTTAGACTCCTTCAGTTGAATTTCAGTTGACTAAATTTTAATTAAATATCACAAAAGAGAGAGAGAGATAAAGAAAGAGAGAGAGAGTTTGAGGATTGAAAGTAGTAAAACGGTATACATGTATATATGAGAAAGGTCTGTCACTGACTTCCTTGGCATTATGCATTGCAGTTCAATATACATGTATGTACACACCTTCAGTTTATCTGCCAGTGGTTCAAGATTAGTAATCTGCTGTTGAAATTTCATTTTTGACTGTATACAGAAAGGAAGAATATAATAGTAGATCGTACAATTGAATATAATAGTTTTCCATACTTTCTCCATTTCTATGAAACTGTCATGTTGAGTTTGGTCCAGTTCTTGTTCTTTTCTTCTAAGCTCTTGTGCAAGCTCATCACATTCCTTATGTGATCTCTCAAGCTAATTAAGAGAAAGTAGCCACTACAATAGTATTCTATAATCTTTGTTTAACTTAAATTATGCGTTAGTGTGTAAAAGCGAAACTTACCTGTGTCTTGTAGTCATTAAGAAGACTCTCATATTGTGAAATGGTGGACTGCAACTCAACTGCTTCAGAGTGTGCCAAGGACATCTGTAATAAAGGAACAATTCACTTATAAAGAGAATGAAAAGAAATATTGGCCTAAGATATAGACGAAGTTTCTCAACGTACCTTTGATTCCGAGGATGATTGATTTATTCTCAGTTTACTTTCAAGACTATTTATCAAGGCCTGAGAGTGAGCATATAGCTGAAATATAAATAATAGTACATTTATTATTGATTACCTTCATATTCTCATTTTCTGTGCGCAAGGTGTTTAATTCTGCAGTCTTTTCTGATAGTTTACTTGTAAATGCATCAAGAGAAGCCTGTACAGTGTGAAAGAAAGTCATTTAGTACTAGTACTACACTGTAGGGTTGACCACTTTCAATTAAGTAAAATAATTTTAGGCTTACTAAAAGGGTTTTAGTTTTAGTTAACTAACTAAAGGTACCGTTATTGGCCAATTTTCATTTTAGTTATTTATAGTTATTACTGTAATTTAGTTATAGTTTAGTTAACTAAAAGTCACAATGCCTTACTAAAAGGGGTTTTAGTCAACTAAAACAACACTGTAGCACTACTACATGTATATTATATTGTATGTATATTAACTAAATGCCTTTTGGTTACAGCATTTTTAATAAATATGAGAAATTATCACTACAACTAGTTGAACGTAATGTTGGCTTACTAACTACAGTATGTTAATTAACAATCCAGTACTAAATGCTTGCACTGGTACTTAATGCTTACTAGTGATGCACCGTTAATAGATTTTACCGATCAACCGATAATTACTTTAGATATGTACCGATACTGATACCAATTCAATGTTACTTCTGGTTTCCGACTCTTTCAATGAAAATGAGCATTTACTCAATAAATTATGAGTATCATAAAAGTAATTAATAATGACATTATTAGTACAATATCGGTTACATCTTTCAGAAATAACCAATACTGATAATAAAAAATGATGGCCAATAATGACCAATACCGATTACCTAACTGATTATTGGTACATCACTAATACTCACTTTACTAGTTCTTCTGCACGCTTCAAGAGCTTCTTGCAATTCTTTTACTTGTCTGTACACGAGAAAATTAATCGTAATTATACAAATTAAAATAGTACTACACGTACGATGTGATAGAACGTATTTCGACATCACTATGAGCCTTCTCTCTGCTAAGTTTAGAGCTATGGTTTCTCTCAAATTCAAGTTCTGATTTCTAGTTGAAAAATTATGTAATAATTATTATAATTCATTATAATTATATACCAGTTCATCGACACATTGAGAAAGTGTTTCAACAGATTTTTCACTCTTAAGAGCTCTCTCTTTATGTTGCCTGTAATTGTACAAATGTGCTTATCTTGTATTATATAGGTTTAGAGTTCCCTAACTTAGTAGTCTTCTTCAATGAATCTTTGTCAAATACTGCCTGTCGTTTGGTGTCCTGAACAACAGCTTGAAGTCTAGCATACTCAGATTCTTTCTGCTGTAGCTTATCTTCCAAGGACTGCATGGGATTAAAGATATGAATGTGTGTATGTGTGTGTATGAGTATGCTTATTACCTGTATTCTTATGTTAAGTGTCTGTACTGCAGTTTCTCTTGTACTAAGTTGATTATGTAGCTCATGAGAATGTTGAGCCAGACGTTCCTTATCTTCTAACTGTGACCTCAGTACTTGTACTGTAGACTCAGCCTCGGTCAGTCTATGCAGTAGCACCTCCCAGTCATCCATTAAATTTTTAATTTTTGTTTCATGCGTTTGCTGTGATCTTAAAAGTTTCTTCAATGATTTTAGGTTTATATAAAGTTCATTAAGTTGGTCTTGTAGCAGACGACTTTGCTCTGTGACTTCACGAGCACGTGTAGGAGACAGAGATCGATCCTGGTGAATATTAATGAGTATATTATGCATTGATCTTAGAGTTAATACATATTAAATTTATTCTATGGTATTGTACTGTATATTATTGCAGCTGATGTTACTATAAATAGTAACACCAACGTAACGATGTTACAAAAACACACCCTTATCAGCAGTCTCAAAGAATCCTTGAGTAGATCCATTTGACGATTAACAGTTCCCACGTCAAGTTCAGCATCTAATATCCTCTTGAGCAACAATTCCCTGCTAGTATTCACCATACTTGAATCATCTATGCCTTCTTTCAAATGACTCATGGAACTATGTAGTTTTCTCCGAGACTTCTCAGACTCAAAGAGATCCTCTTTTGTATTTTGAAGTCGAATTTTTTTGTCTCTAAGTGACTTACGAGAAGTTCTCAACTCAATTTCTTTATCTTCTAATTCTTTAAGACTACGTTGTAATTCCACTTCTGTTTTCAGATTGTTTACTTCAGTTTTAAGACTATCTAGTTTAGTACGAGTATCACTGTGTTCAGGTTCCTGTAATGTATTATTTATCTATTTATATATGTATGTATGTATGTATGTATTTATGTATGTATGTATATGTATGTATGTACATGTATATATGTATGTATATATGCATGTAATGACTAATGATGTATGTATGTATGTATGTACTTGTCTATGTACGTATGTATGTATGTATGTACGTATGTGTATATAAGTTTTATGTATGTGTATATACAATCATACATGCATACATATAATTATGTACATATTATTACACACACATCGATGCACATGTATACATTACACACATTCAACACTAATGATATACATACATACCAATATAATGTCAGTTCCTCCCAAATCACTAAAATGTAATTGTGTACTTTCGTCCATTTCACCAGGAACAATTTCCAATCGATGAGTGGGACCCTAAATAGTAATTCTAATTAAGAGTTAAATTAAATAAATAACCATACATACATCCCAAGACATCCTGGTTTTTGCAGTTTTTGCAGGCGGAGGCACCCAAGGACCTTTACTGGTACTTGATTTTACCCAATCGCTTGCTTTCATACGTCTTACAGATCCACCTGTTGACTGATTATGAACACATAAAGTGTAATACATAGTATCCATTATTGAATTGTTACCTTCTTGCGAGATGGACTTGTACTAACATGAAGATGGACAGGAACTTTTCTATTTACATGCAGGCACATAGGGGAGGTAGAAGGATTCATTATTGTGGTAGTTATTGTAGATTGTATAGATCTTCTGTTTTGTCCAAGCACAGTTTTTGGAGCGAGATCAGGTACGTAGTTTTGAGGTGGGAATACTTTTTGTGCGAGTTGTCATTCCGTTGCTAAGGAAACTGTATGGGTGGGTCAGCACCATGATGCCATGAATAATGTTGTTTTTTTTTTATGGCCCGTAGGGCCATCCCTATCACTTACAGTTTCGTAACCCGGGGGCTTTTGAAAAAAGAATGAATTAATTTTAATAATAATTCCAACCACACCTACCATGGATGTAATATACTGATTGCGAGGTGTGGCTCAGCATCTCATTAAAATCAAAACCTTCGTTGCAAATGAATACAGGCAATTTGCAACTTTCTCCAACTTCTGGAGCAATCTAACACTCACCTCAACCTTGCTTACCAATTACTGCAAGCACAGCATCTACTCAAGTCTGCACACGAACGCTATTTGTCACTTATTCTCCCAACATCCCTTTCTCTCTCGCTAGAACCAGCTAGAAACCCAAGTCTATACATCACACAAACATCAACATAACGTTCTACTCTCCTCTCCTTTCACTTTTTTTTTTTTTAAGTACTCTAAGCTAACTTCAAAGTAACATCAAAGGGCGGACACTTGAATCAAAGCACCGCTAGACCACATCCAACGAAGCGTAGGCGTTTTGAACAATACATGCCGCCACCACATTGGTATACTCTTGTAATCTACAGTAATTTGGGGTGTGGTACATCCAAGACCCAGCCATTGCAGTGAAATTTAGCAATGTAATAAGTAGGTGTGGCACTTCCTATCTGACAGGATGTTGTAAAATTACAACACTAAAAAACTGAAAGTGCTATGATTGCTTTCCCACGGGTTCGAACTATATAATTATATAATAATTATAATAATTATTATAATAATTATTATAATTATATATTCTTGTGTCACCTACGCGAGTATACGTTGTATACGTAGTTAAGGAAGTTACATCATTCCCGGGGGGCTCGGTCAATTAATGGGCGTGGCGCGTAAAAGAACGCGCGATCAAGCTCCAGCAGAAAGAAAACTGTGTAGCTTACGTAGAAACTGGAACAAATAGCTAGCTATCCTACCTGAAATATATTCTTTAAGTTCCACAAGGTTCTTTAAAAGGTAAACAGAGTAGATAATCAAAATAATGACTATAATAGGCTGATGTGTTTCAGGCATCATAGTTAGCCATGATTACTGAATGATGGACACCACAAAGCAGTCACAGGGATACTGTTATCTTCACTTAAATTTGTAAAGCAATCATAGGGATGTTTTTTTCCTCTATATACACTTGTTTTTTTGCATAAAAAATTAATAATTAATTTTATTAGTCATAAAAATTATAATTTAGTATTCCAACTGACTACAAAAGAGAACATACAGACAAACTAACATACACATCAACAGAATAGTCACACACATATATTTATCGATCATCTTCAATATCTGAAGGAGTCAACTCCTCAAGATCAACAATAGGAATTTCTTGAGGTTCTAAATTCCAAGTGACATTTCTTTGTGAAGCACTCCCCCCTTGATCAATATGCCTATATGGACTATGTAAAGCAGGCATGTCATCATCGTCGTCATCAAATCCAGGAGGCTGGAGTGGTATATATGGATCATGCGGATGTCCCATTTGCTGGACAGGGACCACTCCATATGGAGGTAATATTCCAATCTCATGTGATTGTGGATAATACATTCCAGGATGATCAAACTGTGAGACTGATAATATTGGAGATAAAAGGTCTGGATTAAATGGTGGTGGGCTAAGACCAACCATATATGGGTCCATAGGTAGATAACCAGGTCCATATGGGTATCCACCCATTCCTGGCCTGTAGCCAATCATTTCAGGTGGTGGAAAGTCATTTGGAGGTAATGAATGATTGGGGGAGTACATTTCCCCTTGTAAATGTGGACTTCGTGCATGGTGATGAGGAGAGCTGTCATCATAAGTGTTATAATATGGTGGTGACATGGCATGACGATTTGAAATGCTGAAGCTATTTTCTCTACTGTTTTGTGGTGAATCAAGAGATGAATTTGAGGATATACTGTTTGTTTTTCTCAAAGCACTTTTCAATGGTTTCTTTTTATTTTTTTCAGTTTCAACTCCTTTCATTTTGTTAAGTCTCATTCTGAGACTAGCTCGAATATATTCTAACGAAGTCAGTTTACCAAGTTTTGACGGTTTCCCTGTCGATCTCTTGAATGCAGACCTGTCAGTACTGGATATTGTATGTCTGTGTTGCCGCTCCGGAGTCTCTTGCAAATCAGAATCAACTGTGAGACTATTTGTCAACCTAGTAGAATCTTCAGAGTCAGAAGATTTCGGTATTGAAGTTATGAGACTCAAATCTAATTTCTTTCTACTAGTTTTGTTGGTTGCATCATGTTTGACAGGAGTGGAAGATCGAGGAAGCTCGTTTATAGTAGGTTCGTCTGGCATCTTAGTTAATGGAAGAGATGTTAGTCGACCAAAATCTTTAGTTGATTTATCTAACTGAACACTAGATGAAACAGAAACATTTGATACCTTTCTCTCTGGTGTTTTCTTTATTGGTTTTTCTCGAACAGGAGTTTCATCCAAGTCTTCACCTGGACTGTTTATTAATGGACTGACAGTTCTATGACTGTGTACATCAGAATCTTTAGAAGCTAACAGAGAAGAATCTATGCCAATCATCCCCAAACTACTTTCAGTGTCTTCCAACAAAGAAGTAGTGTTTGTAAACACAACATCACCTCCATGCAACACTCCCAAACCAAGATAAGAGTATTGACTGTTCTCGGTCATCTGACTTGGTTGTGCTGCTGAGTTACCTATCTCTGTGCTATGATCGCTATTAGACTTTTGACTTATTCTTCCTCGAGAACATGATAAATTATCACTAAGATGCATGAATGGAGAATCTCCTCCTCCGTTATCACGAGGGTCTTCCCTGTCAATATCTTTCTCAGGTATTTCCTCTTCAAGATCATCAACAGAGATACCTCCTCGTATTTGTGACATTATCTGAGATGGATTTAGAGGTGTTAGTCTTGACAAAGATTGATTAACAACAACATCAGTTAAATTTTGTTGACTATGTTGTACTTGACTGTGACCTTGATAATGTGAGACATCATCTGTACTAAATTCACCCAGTTCAGTTTCTACAAAGAGTTCATTTCTTTCACGGTGAGCTTGAGCCTGTCTCAATGCCATTGAAATTGGATCGCTGATTAAAGGACGCTTGTTGTAACGAGTTCCTTTAACTTCTCCATTCGCTTCATCAAATTCCCTTCAAGAAAAAAAAAACGAAAACCTGATATAATATACATCAGAAGTATATAGTGTTATAACTATCACTAACTAAAACTCCTTTCAGTAAGGTATTATGACTTTTAGTTAACTATACCTATAATTACAGGTCTACTGAAATAACTATAACTAACTATAATGAAAATTGGCCAATAATGGGCAGTATATTGATTGTACTACATATGAACAAATTCCAATACTCTCTTTCTAAATTGTATAGCTATGCACAAGTTCAAGAATAAGGCCTTTAATTAGCGAGTGATTTATTATGAGATTGTAGTAATCCACACATAAACACATACAATTAGTTGTGAATGTATGTATCATCACAGATTGTAAATACTGGTACTCGCTCTTAAAAATACATTTCTCAGGAATTTAATGAATGACTTTTTACTCATGCACCGTTAATTTCATCCCTAGCCAGCCAGACTCTTAACGAGCAAGAGCTCATCTGGTATATTTCTTGGCATTTCATAACTAGTTGGTGAATACAGTGGGATCCCTCTAGTCATAGCATAAATGTCCTGATAAGAGGGTCCTCATTTTAAAAGTGAATTCATACTATTAACCCTTAGAGCACTGATGTCACATATATGTGACATTTCACCCCTACGTGGTTCGCCGTCTGTTCCTAGCTGTCCAAATGCTTGTAATTGGTGTCATAAGCACAAGCTGATGAATGTGGCTAAAAAAGTTGATGTTTTTTCAGCCGCCCTTTGGCCTAAATAACGACTACGGGGGGAATTTTAAAGGGGGGTGTCCCCCCGTTAATGCGGGGGTTCGAAGGTGGCACAGCCCCCTCGCTGCCGACGAATTTAGCATTTTTTGACCCCGTCCACGCCCTCTGGTGGGTAGCTGAGGCAATTTCCTTGCTGTGAAACCTGAAATCGTGGGTGTAGCTGGTGCCAACATGCAGTGGGGTCATTTTGTTAGCCCCAGTTCCAGTCAAAAGAGGGAGAGCACTGCATTTGATTTGATCCTATGATGCGCTTGGGGACTTTCGAGTCCCGGTAAGCAAGTTGGTGGAACTAGTACTCCATGTCGGAAAAGGAGCCAAGTTTGGGGTAGAGAAAGTGAACGGTGGCCAAATTATATGCAATAGAGTCGCCAGTGTTGGAAATGGGAAGAATTTTGAAAAACAGGCTCAGTGCTCTAAGGGTTAAAGAATATTTTGGAGTGTCCATAACAAAGGACATCCTGATTTTGAATTATCATTGTATTAACAAATTAACAACATGCAAAGCAGCTGTAACTAGTACAATCTCCAAAACATTTGCCTGCAGTGCCAAGAAAATTGTCCCAAGCATACCAAATGGTGTCTCGCCCATTAAGAGCATGAGCAAATGAAGACAAACCTAACAGCTGTGAAGTAATTATATTATAATTACATGGTACCTACCCTTCCACACTGTACCTGTCTCTTCTACGTCTACAGAGACAACAACAACAAAACAAACATATTATAACAATTATAATTGCAATGAATGAACCACCAACTGCTACGGCAATTATCACTGTAGTGTTAGCAAATATTCCTGAAGTAAGGGATAATATATAATTATGTGTATGTATGTACTTATGTCAGTATGTATGTATGTTTGTGTAGAAATGTATGAATATGATTATACGTATGAATGTATGTATAATAATTATAAGTATAAATATAATTATGTATGTGTGATGTATGAATATGATTATATGTATGTGTATAAGTAAATGTATGTATGTGTGTACACATGTATTACCGGTATGTATAATTATATACATGAGTATGTGTGTGTCTACAATGTATATTAAAGTATGTTATGTTTGCGCAAGTATGTAAGCATGCAACTGTATGTACTGGCAATTTTTCTCATGATTCACAATACCTTTCAAGTTATCCAATAGATTATTATCTGTACCTCCTGCAGTTAGTTTGATAAAAAAAAGATGATGAGTACAAATAGTACAATAAATATAATCTCTACCTGTTGCTGTAGGTGAATCTGAGGGAGTGTTCATGGTTGTGATGATTTGTGTTAGAGTTTTTGAAATTGAAGTTGAGCTGCTAAATGATGTTGAGAGAACTAACGAAGATGAAGTAAATGTTGTCTGGGAAATCTCATTGGAAGAGGAAGAGATGGACTGTGAAACCGTTGAAGTAGCATCAGATGAAAGTGAAGGAGATGGAGATAAAGTGAAGGAAGATGGCACAAGAGAGGAAGAAAACAAAAGAGGGTTTAAAAAAGAGGAAGATGGCAGAATTTCTTGTGTGCTACAGGGTAATAGAGGCAAATGATCATCTCCACTTCCAACAACAGAATTACAATCATAGTCTATTTCAGATAACACCCATTTAATATCTGGAGTGAAAGATAAATCAAATTATAAACTGATAACACTTAAATTGATTATGAATAAAAAATTAACAAGGTATATAAAATATTCGTAAAGTATTGAATCCAGACAATCTCCAATAATATGATTATGTAATAACAGATGGTGGAGGGAGGTGAGAGAAGACTGAGAGTGGGTTGAGTGGAGAGAGGTGAGAAAAGAGTTAAAGGGGGTTGAGTGGAGGGAGGTGAGAGAAGGAGGGTGAGAGGGTGAAGATTGAGATAATCATTGTGTGTTTAAAAAGTGATTGAATTACCAACTACAAATACAAAATTGATCAATAGAAGTGTTTGATGTACGTAATATAATAATTAATAAAGATGTAATTCAATCTAACAACAAACTTCTCACATGTAATATAGTATCAGATTTATAAAAACTACTGTAGTTCATTCCTGATATAATTATCTTGTAGTGTTACAAAAGGTATGCAATAACTATTGACACAGTCCATTAAGTGGGGGGGAGATATGACACCCCACACAAACACTTGGCTTTTAATAGTGAGTTTGAAAGTTATGATATACTACATGTACATTGGTCACATGAAGAAAGATACATAAGACAAATGCATCACATGAAAATACACATACACATACACATACATAATACATACATACATACATACATACATATATACATACATACATACATACATACATACATACATACATACATACATACATACACATACACATACATAATACATACATACATACATACATACATACATACATACATACATACATATATACATACATACATACATACATACATACATATATACATACATACATACATACATACATACATACACATACATACATACATACATACATACACATACATACATACATACATACATACATACATACATACACATACATACATACATACATACATACATACATACACATACATACATACATACATACATACACATACATACACATACATACATAAAAGATACATAAAAATACATACATACATACATACATACATATAATTATACATACATACGTATATATATACATAAATATAATTGTAATTTTATTTATTTACATAATGTGCAGCAAGATTATGTCATGAATATTACACAATGTAATATGATACCATCATACTGTATATATGTATGTATAAATGTAAACTATGCATATTATGTATGTATGTTAGTATGTATATACTGTATATATGTACATGTATGTATATACTATAAATATGTGTATTACAAGTAAGTGACACTAGTTACTAACAGATAAAGTTTCAGAGAATCCGTTTGATTCATGACACTGATATTATAACAGGACTTAGAACATTACACTTAATATCATTAATGAGTACATAATTATAACATCCTATTTGATTAGAAACCACATCTTACATCTCCTTTACACTACACGGAAAAATGGTTTTTGTTAGTCTTTCTGAAACGATGCCAAAAGGGAATACATCTGATATGTATTCTGGAACAATTCTTTGCAGCAGTATAAGCAGAACTATCATATTCCAAAGGAGAAACATTCTGGAACCATTCTTCTATGTAGTGCAATGAGCCGTTATTAGTATGACATAATGATTATATTCTCAAAGACAAGTATACCACATCTTAATAATTATATATGAGTTCAGTGCCATTTTCAAAAACAGAATACTAAATTCTGTATTGAATGGTGACAACCTCATTTATAGTCTTCATCGACTATTTTTGAAACATTTACTTAGCAATACTTCTGATATCCAGTGCACTGTTAATGTACATACTATTTCACAAGAAACAAGAGACTATTGACAATATCATAACGATACTCAAATATACATAATAATATTTATACAAAATGTCTATCAATTTATAACTTAAAATGGTTATCCTGCCTGTTCCAATATGACTGTGCGAGTCTCACCTAATCCTAAATTCTAAACTAAGCCTAAGTCCCAACCCAAACTCCAAAACATTGATGTAGTAACATATATCAATGCTATATATAATTGTAACTGTATGTTTTCGACATATGCACTGATCATAGTAAATACAAGTAGTGAGATAGACATTCTTCCCATATAATAGTAATATCTTATGTTTGCGATGACGCATGTAACATCACTCCTACATCTGACCATGAAACAAGATCCGCATAAGACAGTATCAGTGGATTTTAAATGCTATATACAGTATCCAATGATCTTAAGCTTTTAAACAACAAATAACTTTGGTATGTATATGTGTATAATATATATACACTATAGTTATCCAATAATGGACACAACTAGTTGTGACAGGTCAAATGTAGGAGTAGAGTTATGACACATTATTCAATATCATTTAGCTTAATGACCCATAATGAGAAAAAGTAGATATTTCTCATATATGGATAGTACAGTGGTACCCACAGAGTTGAAATATTTACTATACTACAAGCTGTTCAGAGGAGCTTCAAGTGTAGACTAGTGTATCAGTCTGAGAGGATGTGGTATATGACACTGTATGACATTATTTTCACCTAATGCAGCAATAAGTATACAGGAGTATATGATACATCTTATCCAGTACATTCTACAAGTCTTCATCAACTGCAGAAATTTAATGGTATGAAACTTAAAATATTATATATTATATATATATATATATATATATAATATATATGCATTTTCGATTGTATAAATAATTAATAGTGTTATTCTTGGCTCACCTACTACGATCACATGTACACAGAAGCTTCTCTTCTCTGTGAACAGTCAGATCACAAGGATGTTGTTTTTGAATATGCGCTGAAACTGTAAACTTGCAGCAATCCAACATTGCAATGTGACACACCTACACACACATTGTACCGGTTTCTATTTGAACCACGCCCATCGCTTAAATTGCCATGCGCCATGGCAAAGTTCCAAGGCTGGTCTGGCGAGCCCAGCCCCTTCGCACGAGGGGCTGGGCTCGCCAGACTAGGGTACATCATTGTAAGTATTATCTTCTTCCTGCCTGACTTACAATGTTTCTTAAAAATGTATTTTTTATTGCAGTGTTTATTTTTGCTTCTTTTTTGTTATTGTCGTTAAGAATTACATTTTATGATAGTGTTACAACGTCAGATGTTGTTACAACAACTAATCTAGTCTTGTATGCAAACTTCAGCAAGCAGTATAGGAATGAGACTACAACCAGTATAGAAAGATTGTATGAGAGCAAACCAACTAGATCTATATGTACAGAAAGACCCAATCCAGAGGACCCATGGAAAGTGTGGTCAAAACTGGCAAAACCAACTGTTTTGTATCCTAGCAATGGACTGCATTCTCCATATATGGATAATATTCTTCATGCATTAGCAACTTATTGTGTTACAAAATTTGATGTGGGTCATGGCGGAAGTCAACTGAAAGCAACTATGTATCTCCATGGCAACCAACATACGGAATTTAAACCTATGAGGTTAGAACCAACTGACTATATGTAAATCACAGAGCCATTGCATGTAATGACTCTAACTATAGTGAGCTTTTAATTGAGTGAATAATAGTACTGCACAATTCAGTTTAGAATCATTATTCTAATAGATATCCTCGAGAATACATTTTTAATCGTGAACATGCCTCACTAGTTGGAGGACATGACAGACATAATGGAGAGATTGCTGCATTTCATTTAGATGGGTATGTGTGTTTGACCCCTATCATAATTATATTATTAGTATAGTTATTAATAGTATTCTAGGATTCAGATTGGCACCTCCTGTTGTTGGTAGAAGAATAAATCTAACGGAATTACTACCAGTCACTAGTAAATCTTTATTGAAGACTTATGTTAAGAAAGGTATGTATGTATGTGTGTATGTATGTATGCCTATGTGTATGTATGTATGTATGTATGTATGTATGTGCCTATAACTAAATTACAGGTCCACTGCAATAACTATAACTAACTAAAATGAAAATTGGCCAATAATGGGCACTTTTAGTTAGTTAACTAAAACTAAAACCCTTTTAGTAAGCCTAAAATAGTTAATTAACTATAACTGTAACTAAAATTGTGATAAACTAGACATACTATAACTATAACTAAAAGTGGTTAGTGTTATCAAACTAAAACAACACTAGTATGTATGTATATGTATGTATGTATATATGTATGTATGTATGTATGTATGTATGTATGCATGTGTGTATGTATGTATATATATATATGCAACTATACATGCACGTATAATTATTAATATTGTTTTAGTTAACTTAAACTAAAATTCCTTTTAGTAATGCATTTTGACTATAACTAAATTACAAGTCTACTGCAATAACTATAACTAACTGAAACGAAAATTGGCCAATAATGAGCACTTTTAGTTAAGTTTAAGAATCGAGGCATGCTATAACTACATGTATAACTACATGTATAACTAAAAATAATTGTTTTTGTCAATCTAAAACAACACTAGTGTACAATTATATGTATTCATGTACATGTATGTATTTATTAATTTGATTTCAATATACAAGGAGATATTACTTTAATTATGTGCTGTTGTATGTAAATCGAAGATATATAAGTGTTGTTGGATGAATTTAAAGTGTTTGAAGAATTTATATGTTTGAAATCCTCTAGTTACCATGGAAACAGAGCCCTGGCCCAATACTATATTTTTCATTGTAATAATTATATCTGTAATAATTTTATTGATTATTTTATATTATGATAGATGGTAATATTTGTTTTTATGGAAAATGTCGTCTTTGTGTACCTGCTAGTATTGTATGTGCAAAGGATGATTTAATGGAGGGAGCAGTTATATTATGGCTTCCCAAGTCATATAAGCTTAGAAAGTGGAATAACCCTTTTCGACATAGTACCAGGTTAGTCTGTATGGTTACAGGTATGAATTATCATTACTTACTAGATCAAAGTCATCTTGTCACTTGGTGATGTCTCATAAATCGGTATATTACAAGTTGTTTCCAAGTATGATAGACACTGCCATTTTTGATTACCTCATCAGTAACACTGACAGACATGAGTTTGAGACTGTGGAATCTCTTGGCAGGTCTGGGAGAATCTTACACATTGATAATGGAAAGAGGTTAGTGTAAGAAATTGCACTTAGACTATTAAGAGTTTGTGAACTGCCCAAAACTGTATAGAGATTTCTTAAACAGTAATGTTTTATATTATAATTATCTAGTTTCTCAAATTGTTGCACAAGAACACCACTAAATGAGGTGTGTATAAGGACCAGTGTTTTTGATAAATTTGAACCATGGGCCAAATTGGCTCAACAATGGTTAGTGTGTGCACCATTGGAAATACATTTTGAGCCACCTAAATGCTGTGCAAAATAAGAAGCTCTTTAGGCGAATGGTGCACCATATGAACTTTTCAAAAACACTGACAAGCATCGACCATCTTCCTGGACACTAAATATAATTTTCTTCCTGTTCAAAATGGCCAATATAGCAAGTGCTTAAAAGGTAAACGTTTGACCATGACATATTTCACTTTCTTCTTCAGTTTTGGTAATCCTAACTATGATGAATGGACATTGTTAGCACCATTGAAACAATGTTGTAGGTAAGTGTGAACTCATTGGAGTGAGTATGTATGTATGTATGTAGTTAATAAAATACTGGTGCAAGTGCTGTACATAAAATTTAGCATGAGCGGTGGGGCAGAGAAGCTCATAAAATACTCAGCTATGCCTTGTGCTGTATGAGAGTTTGAGACCCCACCCCAGTGCTATATTTTCCAGTACAGCACAAGCAAAACCAGTGCTTAAAATAGTTTATAGTAGTTTGAATTGTTGGATGTTGCCAGTGATGGAGAAGAAGAATGAAGTACTTTGTGTTCTTTCACTAAACCTAAGGTAAGCATGTTGTTTTCTAATGTTGTAAACAACATCCAGAAAATATAGAACCATATGAGTTAAAAAGTGTGCTGTATATGGAACTGTTGGTACCTTTGATGTTAGGCGTCATAGTGCTATAAATGTATGTATGTACATATGTACATATGTATCTATGTGTATGTGTGTATGTAATTTGAATGTAAGAATGTAAGTATGTATGCATGTGTGTATGTATAATTGTATGTATATATTTATGTATGTATCTATATAGATTACGTAATAGTACATGGACCACACTCCAGATCCTACATAAAAATGGACCTCTATCTAGACTCCTGGATGAATCAATGAAACAGGATCCAGTATATCCTATACTAACTACTAAACATTTACAAGCTGTTGATAGAAGACATAATAAAATAATGGAGACTGTTAGATATTGTATTAAACAACATGGAGAGACTACTGTCTTATTTAAAACATGGAGATAACATGTTTTTTTTGTAATAATATTATAACTATTATAACAAATCTATGTAATTAGATACAAAACTGATTGGGCAATTAAGCTACTCTAACACTACAAAAAATTGTTGAAGTGCATAATGATTATGCAAGGCATTAACGTGTGTGTGCTGAAATAATTAGAAAACTGAAACTTGAGCTATTGATAAAACTAGGCTTAAGCTCAAAAAGGCTTAAGCTCCAAAGGGCTTGACCCAACCCTGCTATGTATCCACGCATTCTCCACTGATATATGTCTTCATGAACTTATCCTGTTACGTTATTTGACGTAGGCCATAAGGGAATTCAATGGAAGGCAACTGTTTAATGTTTCAAGTCTCAACTGTCTTCTCAGTTGTACCCTTTGACATAATAAATGACTATACTATGAATCACACTAGTGGATATACATTGTGTACACTGTAGTGTTTACATTATTGTATTGTGTAAAGTTAAATGTACAATGCATGTTGTCAGATTGTAATCCAATTGTCTACAGCCCTTAATTATAGTTTTAGAAACTCATGTCATAATTGTATGTACGTATGTAGTTCTATATGTGAAAATAATAATATGACAAACGTTACGACTGTACTGTAGTGATACTAGTGACTGTAGCCTCACTCAAGTGACTGTAATGACACTAGTGACTGTAACAACACTAGTGATTCTAGTGACAGTAGTGACATCAGCAACACTAGTGACTGTAATGACATCAGTTACACTAGTGATAGTAATGACATCAGCGACTGTAATGACACTAGTGACTGTAACAACACTAGTGATTCTAGTGACAGTAGTGACATCAGCAACACTAGTGACTGTATGACATCAGTTACACTAGTGATAGTAATGACATCAGCGACTGTAATGACACTAGTGACATTAGTGATGGTAGTGACAGTAGTGACTGTAATGATACTATGATACGTACTAGTGACTGTAATGTCACTAGTGACACTGGTGACAGTTAATGACACTATAATGTGACTCTAACTGCACTGCAAAAAAAAAACAGTTAAAATAATTAATTAGTACAGTTGCAAGGATTAGTTGGTTGTTCGGAATACATACATCTTATACCATCAAAAAGGTTTGTAAACCCACAAACACAAAATTTAATTTATACCTTCGAATTCCAATACTTGGTGCGCATTATGTCATAGTAACATACATGCATGCATATAGCCACAACATCCTCTATGACAATTGAAAATCTAAATTGAAACTCATGATATTTGTTGCAACTGTACTAACAAATAAAATGGTTATTTTAACAATTTATTTTTTGCAGTGTGTAATGGCATTAGTGACACTAGGACTTGAGTCTAATGACTCTAATGACAGTCTAGTAATGGTAGTGACACTGGTGACTGTTAATGACACTAGTGACAGTAATATGTTCTATTTAGAAGTAATGGATTACATTGGCACACTATTCAAAAATAGGTCCTTTTTCCTATATAATAATAGGGGCTGGATCCCTATTTTAGTAATACGGGGACCCAGATCTCTGGGGGTTCCGCATCCCTATTTGACTGTAATTACAGTGTAATACCTCCTGGTCTTGTGTGACAGTTATAAGTCTCCGTCGATTGCTTGTGAAGGGAATGCTAAAGCAGGCCGGATGAACCGTCCTAGGATAGAAGATCCTGTGGGAATCTCTAATTCTCTATCCTTAATTAAGGATAGCGCTTCCAGGGAATGCGTTATAGTCTCGTGTATACGCAAGACTATATAAGTGTGGAAACTTTGATAATCTGGTAAAGGACTGTAGTCTTCATCCTTTACCAGCCATGTTTGTAAAAAATGTATTCTTTATTGTAGTCTTTGTCTTTATCTTTCCTTCTTTTCTTCTTTTGTTGTTAGGGATTCCATTTTATTATAGTACTAGTGTTACAATCTCAGCTCTTGTTTCAACAACTAATCTAGTCTTGTATGCAAACTTCACTAAGGAGTATAGGAATGAGACTACAACCAGTATAGAAAGATTATATGAGAGCAAACCAACAACTACTATAAGAACAGAAAGACCCAATCCAAATTCAGTAAGGAGTATAGACATTGATACTACAACCAGTTTAGATGAGAGCAAACCAACTACTTCTATAAGTACAGAAAGACCCAATCCAGAGGACCCATGGAAAGTGTGGTCAGAACTGGCAAAACCAACTGTTTTGTATCCTAGCATGTATCTCCATGGCAACCAACATACAGTATTTAAACCTATGAGGTTAGAAGCATTGTTTTAACTATAAATTACAGGGCTATTTTGGATGAGTAATAATAATTATATACTATACTAGCGAAATAACGGCCTTCGGTCGTTATTTCGCTAGGTGCTCGTAAAGTCATAATGTGTTATAGTCTTAAAATAAAATTAATTAATGATCAATTAAAAATTATTAGAAATTATGAAGATGAAAGAGTAATGATGAATAACAAAAATGATACATAAATAGAAAATTACAAATTATCTTAATTAAAATGTTATTAATAATTATAATTTAAGATAGTAATTTATTGATTAAGGTTTTTTTATAATTTTTTAGATATAAAATTAAAATATTCATAGATTATATATTCATCACTCTCTTTCATCCTCATATTAATCCATTTCAGTTAGCTTAACACTTCACGACAAACGATGTTTTTGATTACAATTTTAGCTTGCTTTTTACCCTGTTGATCAGTATCTTCTTTAACCTGTAGTCTAACATCTTCTAAAGCTTGTGCTCTTGAAAAGGCCACATAAAGCTGACCATGAGAAAATACAGGTTTAGGTAAATAAATACCTACCTTATCAAACGTTTGTCCTTGCGCTTTGTTAATTGTCACAGAGTATGCAAGTCTTAGTGGAAATTGTACCCTATGCAAGCAGAATGGCAAATTACTATCATTTGGAGCTAGTTTTATTCTTGGTATCAGAACCTCATTTCCAGCATTTTGTCCATAAATTATTTTTGCTTGTACGCAGTTACGATGTAAATATGTTATTTCTAATCTTGTACCATTACATAATCCCTTTTTCAAAGCAATGTTACGAAGTAACATCACAATGCACCCCACTTTTAGGTTTAGGCAGTGAGGAGGCATACCTGAGGGGGTTAATGAATTTAGAAACTCAATTGGATAGTTTTGAGCCTCTTCGCTATTATCACAACTTACAGAATCCGCACTCGGGTATGTTATAGACTCACCTGGAAGCATTTTCAAAACTTGTTCATTAATAAATAAACAATCTTCATTTTTTGGTGAGAGAATCACACGCCTACACCTTTCTTCACTTGTAATGTTGGCAAATAATTCGTAAACTATTGATTCTCTCACTATACATAAATCTGGTATTTCAATGAGATCTCTCATAGGTGGATCAAAATCAGCTATGAGTGTTCCATTTCCTAATTCCAGAAGCCATTTTGAAAACTCTTGCTCTCCTTGGTTTGTACGCATATTCTGTGTTAGTTTTATTTGCTGAAAATGTTGCCATAGAATTGACCTTTTAAGGCATGTGTCTATAACAACTGTTTCTGTTGCACGAGGTACAACAGGGAGAACTTGTTTAAAATCTTCACCTAACAACATAACTTTTCCTCCAAAACATTCATTATTACCTGTAATATCCTGCAAACATCTATCAATAGCATTTAATGCATGTGTAGGTATCATTGATGCTTCATCTATAATAAACATATTCTGGTTACGCAAGAAATTACCATGTTCAGAGGTTGGTGATACATTACATGAGCTTGTATCTACCACCGGCACTTGTAATTTAAATAAACTATGTTTCTAATTCTCCTTGAATTTAAACTCATCTTCTTTCAAGTTTTAAAAACTCAAATGTCTTTATAACACTAAAATGTTGACATGTCAACGCCTCCTTTTATTAAGTCAAGTAAACACGCACATGCGCACGTTAAAGCGTGGGCATCAACGCCTAATTTTCTGGGTCTTTGTTACGGGTGAATTTCACAGACAGACAGACAGACAACGGTATTATTATTATAGATAAAAATAAACTCCCTTTTATATGAGGGCAGCTAACTACAATAAACTTATAATTGATGAATCCTGCACACTAATCAAATTTAAGTAGATACTGTAATGTCATCAAATAATACTGCAAAAGAAAACTAATTTATTGGTTATTACACTACACTGCAAAAATAAAATTGTTAAAATAACTAATACATTTGTTAGTACAGTTGCAAGGAATAGTAGAAATTGTAATTTAATTAGTCGTGTAGGTTGTTATGACTGCATGATGACATACAATGTACATGCACTTATTATATTACCAGTTATAATCCAACAATTGAAGTTTCAATTTCCTTATATGGTCTAATTGATTTACAAAGAAGCGGAATAAATATTGTAAATTAGGTTTCCAAACCTTCTTTGTGCAGATATTAGAGATGATATTTGATCATAATTGGTATAAGTACGCTATCATGCAGTGGTAACATTTTGTATGACTAACTAAATTAGAATTTGCATTTATGCAACTGTACTAACAAATACATTTGTTATTTTAGCAATTCTAATTTTGCAGTGTACAAAAACAAAATTGTTATATTTTATTGGTTAGTACAGTTGCAAAGATTTAACCTAATGCCATAGCTACGGTTGTACTGATTATTTGAAGCATGCAGCTGGTATGCTTTCTACATACAAAGAATTTACCATTTTAGCGATTATATCTAGGTTTGGAAACCTGCAAAAACATAATTTAATCTATTCTAGTGTACATTTTTATACTTGGTGCACATAATGTCATATATAGTAACACCATGCATGTAGCCACATGCACCAACCCTGTAAGAAACTACATTGAAATTTATGCTATTTCTTGCAACTGTACTAATGGTTATTTTAACAATTTAATTTTTGCAGTGGCAAGGATTTAACAATCACTTGATCAAGTAGTTGAAGCACTATAATCAATGAAGCACCTTTGGTAAGTGGCCTCGCCACTGGAGCTTAAGAATAGGTTGCAATTGCAACAATTAAATAAATGAGATGCAAGAGAGAAAGTAACAAGCTTAAATTTGGGTAGGCGCGGCGAGCCCAATAAGGTGCTGTCTACGTACTTATCATGGCAGGGCAGCTGGCCAACAAAAGGGTTTGGAACCTGCAAATTTATTCTAGATTAATACTGTACTAGAATCATTGTTCCAATAGATATCCTAGAGAATTTATTGTTAATCGTGAACACAGCGGTCATGACAAACATAATGGAGAGATTGCTGCATTTCATTTAGATGGGTAATGTGTGTCTGACTCCTCTCATAATTATATTATTAGTATAATAATTAGTATTCTAGGATTCAGATTGGCACCTCCTGTTGTTGGTAGAAGAATAAATCTAACAGAATTACTACCAGTCACTAGTAAATCTTTATTGAAGACTTATGTTAAGAAAGGTATATATGTATGTATGTGTATATGTATATATAATTATATGTACACATGTATGTACATGACTACATGTATATATGTAATAATTATGTATTAATTGACCCTTGTGGAGCAGAGGTTTACTCCAATTGTTTTGTATGTCTGAGTACCTGTTCCTAAATTCCAGCAGAACTATGAATATTGGCTTGGTGCCAGCTGCCTTCTGCTTGTCCAAGGTAAAAGACAGAGATTTTTGTAAAACCTTTCGGTTTTAATAAAGTTATGATAATTCAAAATAAACATTCAGAATACTTCTGGTAGCAAACAAATACCACCATGGAAACACAACTCGTCTTGTTTGAAGTGGCTGCTACAACATCGACCACTGGCTCTACACTTGTGAGCACAAAAAAAAAGAGAAAGGAAGTGCCATGATGAGACGGTCACTTTCTAGCTCCACTCCACTTTTATGCATGCATTTATGCATGCATGTATGTGATTAAAGCCACAAAACTATTTTTCTACTGCCTGTATTCTGACAGACAGACAGCCGACCACTCTATAGCTGCTTGCACATGTTGATAGATGGAATATTTTCCTCTGTAGACTTCTTGTGCTTATGTTGTTCATAATACTTCTTGGGCAGCACATTTACATGTACCTTATGATTTTATTTGTTCCTCAATATTTTTTTAATATTTGGTCATCAGGGGAGGTTAAAACCAATTTTAAGAGTATAGTACAGTACAGTACAGTGTGTGTGCGTGTGTGTATTGGTATGTATTTACGTGTTGGGTAGAAAGACCAAACTAGCTGAACCACTGAGGCAGGTAGTGCACAATTTCAATACCAATGGTATAAAGTTTCTGCAGTAAATAGAACCCTGCAGTAGCTCATTGAGTCAAATATTTTCAAGTGTTTAAGGTATTGATATGTCATCTAGTTACTATGGCAATATATCAAGTCTTCATTAGACATATCTCACTGTATTTTAGAGCCAATAGTATATTTTTATTGTAATAATTATGTATAATTATAATTATATATTATAATAGATGGTAATATTTGTTTTTATGGAAGATGTCGTCTTTGTAAACCTGCTAATGTTGCATGTGCAACTGAGGATGATTTAATGGAGGGAGCAGTTGTATTATGGCTTCCCAAGTCGTACAAGCTTAGAAACTGGAAAAACCCATTTCGACATAGTACTAGGTCAGTCTATATGATTACCTCACTATGATGTTAAGAATTAATTATAATTAACATTTTAGCATATTAAAGTGTCACAGTGTAATGTCTCGCGAATCTAAGTATTACAAGTTGTTTCTGGACATGGTAGACACTGCAATTTTTGATTACCTCATCTGTAACACTGACAGACATGAGTTTGAGACTGTGGAATCGCTTGGCAGTTCTGGAAGAATCTTACACATTGACAGTGGAAAGAGGTGAGTGTAAGAAAATGCAATTATTATTTAGAAATTGCAAAGATTGTCTAAACAGTAG
>OX345639.1:3535000-3683706 GCA_947044365.1 Petrosia ficiformis
TCACACATATACCATCATCACTAGACATGCATATAGACAGACATATACAGACAGACATAGACAGACATGGACAGACACATATACATACTCATACACAGACAAACAAAGACACACACAACTTGAAACTGCAATAACAGTGGTATACTGATAAAACCACGCACATTACATACCAGTGACCATCGCCATGGCAGCAGAGGCATCTCGACATGTGACAACTCTTGAGCCCATAACAGAACAACACATTGAGCCACTAACATCAACAGCCAATAGAAAACGTTTACCAGTGGGCTCAACAAACTAGGAACAGATAGATAGACAGAAAGATATATAGATAGATAGATAGATAGATAGATAGATAGATAGATAGCTATTGAAAGCTAGAGATATTGAATGATATATAGATAGATAGATAGAAAGAAAGATAGACGGATAGATAAACAGATAGATAGATAGATAAACAGACGGATAGACAGATGGATGAATATATACTATATATACATACCTTGAAGGATAGATAGAAAGCATCATTAAGAGCACTGACAATTGATTGGTCCACAGGCCATGTTAGTTTACCTTTATCTCCATGACCTTGTTCGTAAGTCTTAAGGGCAAGAAGGACATTGAATGGATGGATTCGAGCCCTTTTCAACATGTCATCATTCCTGAGTTTGTCACATATCATTTTAGAGTAGCTGGAAAGTGGTTTTAGTAGACCGACATTCGACATTTTCCCAAGATTACGTATCATAGCTGTCATCGGCATTTTCTCCAGAAGAGCAGCCCATACCTGGATAATTATATGAGTGGGTGGGGTAATGAGGCTATGAATGTCATGAAAAAACAATTATATAATGTACAATATATTTTATACTCACAATTTCCGAGTTAAGATGCTGTGTTGGAACATGTTCTCTTACTAATCCGTGATCTTTAATCAATTGAACAATCATTGTCTCATCAGATTCTTTAGCCAGTTCTACTGCATTCAAGAACGTCAAGACAGATTCTACCTCTTCACTACGTCCACTAAATTCAACTCGGCAAGCCTCCATGCCTTTAACAATGTATTTAAATACACATGCTAGTTCCGGAAGATCTGATTTGACATGAGATAAGCGGAGCAGATCACGGTGTGACCATCCTTCTCTTTGCTGGTACTTTGTCACCGCCATTGACAAAGAAATCGGAGTTTTCTCCAAATACCAGTTTTGCACAGCTCTACGATGAGCTCTCCCCCATCCAGTGCCCGAGCCAGCACTAAGTGCCTCACAAAACTGTACAAAAGCAAAAAGATGTGTTGGAATACGACAGACTTTGTTAAGAGCTTCGTACGCTGCTTTCTTTGTATCTAGATTATCTTCTCGAGCACAAAGAGCTAGGGCAAAAATAATGGGATTCTGTTTGGCTGTTCGACCTTCCACACTGTACATTACAACCTCACGAACTACATCACAGCCTTTACCTGATTTTATAAGACGTAATATCGCCTCTGCATTCTGTCTGCCCAGCTCCTTCTCACCAATGTAATATGTACCTCCTTCAGAACCAAGGACAAGGAAACGACGTAGGCGTTGCATATCGTCAACTTCCCACGAGAATCCACCAGCAGTATTGGGTGTCTGTCCTGGCAAGGGCTTGCTTTGAGGAGTTTCTTCTTCAACTTCCATTGATTCAGCCATGATTTATATCTTCTCCCTTACTCAGAAGTATGTATAATATAAAATAAACGGACCTCACCAGTCAAAAAGACTTCTTTGAGGTCAAAAAACACCTGTATATTACTCCTCTGACGCAGTGATTGTGCAAGGAGGATGACCCTATAATCATTACACTGTAATTACAATTAAGCATTCGCACCTAAAACTGCAATCAAAATACAAAATATAGTTTCTTATTCAGTAACAAATTTCATGAAACAAAACTATAATGAAATCAGTAACAAATTTCATGAAACAAAACTATAATGAATGAATGATGAATACCTGATTCTTACACATGAACTGAAGAATAGCAATATAAGTATGTCTGTCGCAAATAGCAATATACATATGTCTGTATGTATGTGATCACCGTACTACATATATAAAATTAATACTCGTTATAAACACCTCTCAAAATAGGATACTGTTTGACAAACAGTCATTAAGTGAAGGAGGAAAAGTCCACTGAATATCATCAGTATGTGCCTGCTAATTAATTTGTAATTCTAAAAATGTGTAATTTAGTTTGGTCCTAGAGTGAAGTTATACCTTCTGTTACCTGAAAAATTCTAACTTTGAAAAACAACTAAGTAAAATTATAAATACTGTATATGCCAGATTAACCAGCAAGCAGTGAGGTTTGGCATTGAAATAAAATTTGTTAGAAAATGAGATAATTTACGTATTTCAATACACATCAAATCATTTTTTTCCTGCATGTGTCATTAAGAATCCTTCAGTACTAGTTTGAGGCTCAAATTCTCCTGATGGCCTACGAATAAGGCCAAGAAAAAATCCTAGCTGAGCAAGCCATACCAACACTTTATTCTTATCCTTCGGTGAAGGCATCATCTAGAGTTAAGAAGAAATGATGTGGATGTCAAGAGAAGATGAAGATATAGTAATTTCTAAGGGGCAATTCTAAGCTGATGACCGAATACTCCTTTTTGCAATCACAGTCATGCAGGTCATTGTCTGATAAATCTAGTGAATGTCTGGTAAATTGAAACTGAACTGTATACAAAGTATATGGGGAGCAGGACAAGAGTGGTGAAAATAGGTCAAAATGTCCGTCAGTTGGGTCAATGTTTCCACATCCCTGCTAAACACTTGTGCTTAAGTATGTTTTATATCAAAATGCTTTGTCCCAGTTTCAGTTACATACAGTGCACATACAATTACATTTACCTTGTCCATTTTGTGTATACATATGTTTCCTGTTTTATTTACTGTAAAAATTGAGAACACTTCCACAATAACTCTATGAAAAATATGGGGAATCATTTATCAGTAACACATCAAAATATATCTACCTTTTTGATCTCCATGGCAATAGTCTTGGTGAGCCTCGTATTCTCCATCTAGCTTGTATTTCTCCAGTGTCAATTTCCTTAGTTATTTTAATAAGGTCTAGTTGAGCTTGTGAGTACCACCATGATATCAAGAAACGAGATATCATTAGAAATGATTTGTAAACCTGACGACTCCTTAAAAAAAAAAGTTAACAAATAAATAAAAACTATGAATATTAATTATTAATTAAATATTATAATGACCGGATTCCCTATTTCAACTGTTTATTTATAATTAAAAACTGGAGGTTGAGGTCATTCACCTTGACCTCAAATGTACATAACCCAAAGGACCAACAATCTTTTACATGCACCATCTTCATTATTATCCTTTCCATTCTTTTAAAATTTCAATCCATTGCTTCATTATTGAGTTACAGTATTACTCTTAACAATAAACTATACATATAAAGTCATCACATCTTAATTTTGAGGTCATCATGAATGTGGACAGACTTTAGATAACATGGAAGTAGACTAACAGAGAAAGTACTACTAATAAAATTCAATACCTTGTTGTCCATGAAATTGGTAATAAATTGTTCTGAAATAATAGGTTCTGTTCATATATATGAAATGAATGGTCTCCGTAGAAAAACTGAGGTAGCTGAAACAAAAATACAACATACAATTAGATAAACAACAAAATAATGTGCTCACCTCATCCCTAAGCTTCAGTAGCACAAATGAAAGTTGAGCTGAAGTAGGTTTGTCGTTGCTATGACAACCAAGTGGTGACATACCCTTGTTTATCATTAATGATATGGTATGTCTTTCATTATTATTAAGTAATCTAGGATCATTCATGTAGTTTAGCAAAGCTGAAGATTGGAGACGAGTCTCTAAGCAATCAATTGATTTAATACTTTGCAATTGTACATGTGAATTTCTATCTTGTGTATAGTTTAGAAAGTCCCATCCATTCCAAATTCGTACGATTGGAGTCTTGCAGTGCAAGAATGGAGATTCTATTGGCTGAAGCCTCTCACAACTGTTACGCCCTGCTGAATTATTAACATATATATAACTACCAGTAGATTTGTATCCAGATATTGATGGCTGGGGTAAAAAATATTCATATTTAATTTTCGGATGGTGTCGATAATTACCATGGTAACTATCTAGTTGTGTGTTACAGATTTTGCTCAGTGAAAAACAGTTGCGAAGTATGGTTACACTTTTCTTGTGACTGCATCCTGAGATTGGGTGATGTTTCATAGCTGAAGTAGCAGCCACCTGTGGAGATAATGCTAATAACAGCTAATTAATAAGAAATTATTTCTAACTAAGCCTTTACGGATAATTAGAGTAGATACTCAGTCCATGATAATAACATTTTAAATGGCTACCAGTAGAGAGACTTATATTAACCTGCCAACTGGAAGTAGTGAAGATAATACCACTCAAGAGTCGTCCAGTAGTCAACCTAAACGTAAAAGACTTTTTAACAGAGAGCTGAGATATATGATGCACGGTTTTGGAGATGATGTTAATCCTTATAACGAAAGTGTTGATATGGTTGAAGATCTAGTAGTAGAATTTATCACTGAAATGAGTGTTAAAGCTATGGAGGTGGGGAAGAAGGGTAAAATACACGTAGACGATATTCTTTTTCTTATAAGGAAAGACTCAAAGAAGTATGCTCGGGTCAGGGACTTATTGACAATGAACGAAGAACTGAAACAGGCTAAACGAATATTTGAAACAAATCAAGAAGATATATAATCATTATATATATATAATTCTCAAATCATTGTTTTATACATTTGTTGTTCAAATTAAACTATGACAACTTACAATAGACACAGGGATCACTGAAGTCAAACTATATATTGAAGCAATATTTTTCTGTACTATCCATTGAAACAAGTTAATAAAATTCTCATTTTGTGTTGTTAAATGAAGAAATGGTCTGAAAGGTGTATAGAATGATTAATAATGGTTGTAGTTTGTTAAATTCTCGTGACAGTTGAATTATCTATATATGGATTATTCCTAGTTAGGATTAGACATTGCGCAAAGCAAGTATTAATAATGGTTGCATGTCATTGAATTAATTATGACAAGCTAGACGAGTTGAGCAAGTTCATTCAGGTGTTGCAATCCATCATGAAGCCAGTGGTCTGTGTAGGGTAAGTAGAAGTGTGACTTGTGAATGACAAACAGCACTATATAGTGTAGTTATGATTTTAGTGGAACCGAACAGTTTGCAATAAAAATATAGAAAAGAAACTTTATTGCAAAAGTAAAGTCAGAGATGACATGAACAGTTAGTCTGATTAAAAAAAAAAAGTCAAAAAATTCTATACACAATAATTATGTAACACTATATACAAAGAAGAGAATACTTTTACAATAGAGGAAGGCAGGTGTTCTATTGTTGCTTTTTGTTATAATACAAATGAAAAGTTGGTATTTAGATGTCATCTTCTTCCTCTACATCTTCCTCATCTTCTTCCAAATCAACCAGTTCATCCTATAGATAAAACAGGTCAAAGAGGTGATATTATTCAATTATATCGCCATATCCAGTGTTCTGCCCACACTGGTTGGGAATAACCACCATTGAGATGACTTAACCATCACTCAGATGAATTAACCACCTCTCAGATAATACATATATAGGCCACTGAGACAGATAAACAGCACTAAATGCAAGTTAGAATCCAACCACCATTCTAATATCCTGGGCAGAACACTGCATATCGTGTCATATCACTCAACCTTATTTAGAATATTCCAACAAAATAATTATGCATAATTGCATATAATACATAAATTAGCTTTCATAAACACTATTGAGGCTGTCTGTAAGGAGAAACAATGGCAACTAAGTGTATAATTTCAGTTTGTGTTCTTATTTGAAGTAACTATTACCATCACAATAAGGATATATATATGCAATATTTACTTAATGCAATAATCATATCAGAAATTGCTCAACTCTAAAACATGTTTGATATTAACAGTTATCAACACTCACAGGATCCTCTTCCTCATCTTCCTCCTCATCTTCTTCTTCTTCATCCTCCTCCTCCTCATCTTCCTCTTCTCCTTCATCTACACTAACCTCTCCTTGCTAACAACAAACAAGAACTTCAACATAATTACATATTTTAACATGTAAATTCAAAAAAGGTGTCTCTGCTTTTCAATTTCAACAAGTACCTTAAATTAAATCTCATTTGTAAATAACTTTCTCTTATTGCATTATACTGGTACATGTACATGTACATGTACAGGAGGCTATACTCAAGGTATAGGTAAATATAAGTATAGACAAGTAGCATAGGGGTAATACAGGTACTTTGTACAGACCAAGTTTTTAAACTTTATAGTACATGTACTATTTTTCTGTAGGAAATGATTGATACAACACTCAGAGCTATTTCCATCTTTTCTAGTAGTTTGTGAGTATCATCTTCCAACAGAAATGGCTAGAGCAGTGCTAAAACATAGTTGTATACAAACGTATACTAGAAAAATGAGTAAACGCAGGTATTGGTATAGGGAATTTTAGTTGCCTATAATATCTGGTATGAAGTATAGGCAAAATCTAGCACACTGATTTTTATAAAGCACCTCAATGATAAACAATAAACTTCTATTATTAATACTCTACACTCTCTATGAATGGAGTCCAGTAAATTCTAAGCGGTACACCAATTGCATTGTTACTATGACAACTCATTTAATATTAGATGAAGTATAATTCCTTACTAAAAAGTATTGTAGAGGATTTGGCCATATTTCATCTTTAATATATTCTGCTAGCTCATCTGGTTCATTGGGATTACAGTCACTAAACCAGCAAAATACACTAGTCGGCTCTTCCATAGTTCTCTTCCGACCTTTGAACTCTACTGGAGCACGATTTGTAAGATCCTATGGGAAAAAGATCATAGAGAAAAGACTTGTGTAATAGAATCAAGTTATCAAATTCTGATCTTTTTTTTATTACTATTCAAGTATTCAATATTTCATCATATGTTTTGACAAGCTCATATGGTGCACCATTGACAGCCCAAAGAGCTTCTTATTTGGCACTGCACAGTTCTCTCTTTGGGCCAAATGATACAGTTATCATGATTATATTGTCACTAACAGCATTAACTCTTTGTTAAATTAACTCAAGATGTATTCCAAATGGCGCACGCACTAACCATTGTTGAGCCAATTTGGTCTATGCTTCAAAACCTCTGTTACCTGAATGTGATGAGCAGATGGGGGAAATCCCTCCTCTGCATTAAGCTCTGCTGTTGTATATACTACAGTTCTACGGATACAAACACTTACACTGTACATTCAATTAACTAACCTTATCAGGCTTCCATTTGATTTCAGTACCAGTAATAGTACTATTACCTGATCCATCTAATACATATTCTTTAGATAGAACGGTATTTTCAAAATATGGGTTAGGTCTAAAATACTGTTAGAATGGAGAAAAGAAATAAGTGATGATGACAATCCTTAAATCCAGTGAGATACTAGAGCTTGATGGAGTACACATTTCATTTGATAAACAAGTACTTGTAAATGTTAATGGAGAAGACCCAGAGACAAAAATAAGGGTATTATTACACTGCTCTATTACTTTTATTAACAATAGTACTTCTGTTCTGCCCTTGACAAAGTCACATTTGGTTGCTATGGTAACACGGTCTACTTATATACATATACCACTGTATTCTGATTACATACCAAATTTATTTTAAATCCAGACTTCACATCTTCAAATTCATCAACAGATAATCCATCCATATATTGCAATGCTTGTTCATCGTCACCATTTAATATTTCTGATATCGCTGGATGATTCGATAGCTGAGAGTCTCGAGTTAAAAAATTAAACATAAATACAATAACTACAATATCCCCAAACAGTTTGTAGTGAGTGACCTGCTAGGGCTGGTACAAATATTTGTTTTAGCTTAGTTGGGATTAAGACACTTTTAAAGGTAACTTTGTAGTGAACAAATTGCTATCTATGCACTGTATTTAGAATATTGCTAATAAAATCAAGTTTCATATTACAAACGAACAATAATTTTAGAACACTGAGTTTATTTAGGATACTGTTGTATACCAGAATTCTGGAATTTGTTCTGCTAATTGTGCTCTATTTAGATAATGTGGTTTACGAAGATGATTATATTTCTGCTCAACATGGAGGATTTCCTCTGATGCCTGCTCGTTCAACTTATCGATTTCATGTTGTATGCTCACTATCTTCTCCAATGCAGCTTGAGCCTGCTCATCTGCTTCTCTGTGATTTGTTCCATATTCTTTTTCTCCGTCTACTTTTGGATTATTATCCCCTCCACCTTCTTCTTCTCTGTCTAATTTGGGATTCTTTGCTGGTCTTCCAGCTTCAGCCATTTCCCCCTCCCTCAATCCACGAGGCAGATGTACTATATATAGCGCCCCTAAGTAGATCACGTGACTAGTACTGACTACATCATGAATAAATTTAGAGATCGCACCTCAACACTGTCATGGATTTGCTATCGTGGCTCTTATTCTTTTGGACACGCCTCGTGATGGCAGTGATTTGGATCTTTCTTGCTCCAATTTGGGCCATCTGGACCATTCTAATCTTTACCCTTTCGCATGGATGGGCTCTGGCAATTGCAACCACAATCATCATCAGTGTAATAGTATCATTACGATATAGACATTCTTCGGTATGTCATGACAAAAAACATGTCAATTAATTAACTTCATTATATATATTACTTTCCAGACAATAAATTCAAAACAGTCTCCAGTGCAACCTCATTTAATCAGTTTTGAAGTATCGAAGGTGTGTCTCTTCATTGTATTCCATATACGGATTACATGTTGATTCATGAATAGAATGTCTGCAGTCAGTATTGTAATTTGAAGTGTAGTACTATTGTACTGTCTCTTTCCAGTGTTGACATGAGAAAATGTAGCATTAGGAAAATAATAATTTTGACCAAATGCTTACTTTTAAATGATTACTAAGAAATCAACTAAATGTGGAATATATTGCTTTTCTCCTTGATAACTAATTTAGTTGTGATCTTCAACAAAATGGTTGAATAGTTTTCATAATGTTTCATCCATATTCATATATGAATGAAGTGCTGTGTGCTATAGCACTATATATATATATATATATATATCCCTTTTCAGACTCTTCCAGTTCATCCTATAAATGGGTGGTTCCTTGAAGATATGCGTCAGGGTATTAGGTTCTTTGGTCGGTTTTTCCCAGCATTGTCTCCCACACCAGAATCCTTGATAGTGGCTGGAAGTACTCTACTTGATGCTAATCCAAAGGTTTGTATGTATAAGTGTATATTTACATGTATAAATGATCTATGAATACATTAATATGTATAATGTAACTATAATTATCTATATAATAATACCGTTGTCTGTCTGTTGAATTCCCCCGCAACAAAGACCCAGAATATTAGACGTTGACGTGACATAATAAAAGGAGGCGTTGACAGTAAAATTGACATTTGTGCGTTCATAAAGAAGATTGGAGAAGAGATAGACAATAATCAGCAACAGAATATCATCATTCAGACAAAGAGAGAGAAGATCTTTGGAGACATTAGTAGAAAGACAGTTCAGGAGATCGTTGGATAGAGAGAGACATAGACAAACACATACAACACTAACTGATATAGAGGAGAAGCCAAGCTAACATCTGAGATAGAGATTCTCATGCGCGCACGTAGACGTTTGATGTGCATAAGACTAACTGATATAGAGAAAGAAGCCCAGCTAATAACATCTGATGGAGATTCTCATGCATGTAGACGTTTGACGGAACAATAATAGACAGAGATAGACATAGACAAACACGGACAAGACTAGAGAGAGAAGCCCAGCTAACATATAGACATAGACTAACATAGTCTCGCATTGCCAGACCCATACTAACAATAAGACTAACTAATATAAAGAGAGAAGCCCAGCTAACATCTGATAGAGATAGACATAGAATGAGCCTGTAGAGTACTACACTTAGAAGGTACTATGTATGCCTAGCTTAAACTACTGAAGGCAAGTACAGAGAAGACTGAACAGAGTTGGAGAGACGTAACATTTAGTTTATTCATTTATTAAACAAAGATTATAATACATTCATTCGTAGTATGTAAATTTAATTATTGTTATGATTCTAGATATTCAATGACCATACTACACTACTGTGCTTAGAGCATACTCTACTTGCCTAGCTTAAATCGGCAAAGGCCATGCTACTCCGCATGCATGCATGTATCAATGTATATATGAATACTTTGTTATTTAATGTATGTCTGGTGATAACAATAATCTATAGATTGTATGCAACTGTTTTATAGCGTGCTTTGCAAATTGTTCTGTCAGCATCTGATATTTCCCTTTGGTTTGGAAAAGTCCATGGTTCAGTACAAGTTGTGACTCAACCTCGGCACCCAATTAACAAATTGCCTGTTGGCAGAGACTCTGATGTCATCAGTATAACAGTCCAGATGAGTCTTACTCGATTTAAAAAGGTTTTGAATATTTTTCAACGAAGATTATCCGTTTGGACTGAAAAATATTTCAGTTTTTTGCAAGGTTGTATTCCAAGTGTCAGTAACTATGCAGTGGAGACCCTGGAGAGGTTAATAATACACACACACACACATAATTATAAATTATTACTATGTTATTTGTGATCAAAACAAACTGTTTATCTAATGAAATTTGTAATAGTACATGTATGACATGATAATACATGTAGTTTACCAAGGTGTTTCACCCAAAATTAATTATTTTTAAGACTGTAGCTTATGGACATGGAGTCAATTACAATGCAGTGTAATACATATGTATATTACTATTACTAATGCCTCCTTATTCAATGTAATATATTACTATTACTATTACTAATACCTTTTAAGTCAATGTAAAATATTACTATTATTATTACTAATACCTTCTAAGTCAATGTAAAGGTCATTCACATTTTCCTTGTCCTCAGAAAAAATGCTCATAACTTTAGTTTGAAATGACTAACCATCTTTTTACCTGTACCATTTTCATATAATTAACTTTCCCGTTTTTTTTTTGTGTATGTGAAATTTCAATCCATTGCTTCATTATTGAGTTACAGTATAATCATATGGCATTAAACTATACACTATATTACATATAAAGTCATTACATCCTAATTTTGAGGACATCGTGAATGTGAACAGACTTTAATATATTACTATTACTTTAAAATTCAGTAGATTACTATTACTGTTGTGGATTACTATAGCATTATGGTTTCTTTGAAATTCTTTCATGTTTTAAACTAAATGATCTTTATATAATTATAATGTTCATGAGTTTCTCAAAAACAGAATCAGTAAGTCTATGCCTTTCTGGCCAAAAACATTTTCCTCCAATACTAAAAAGTCTTTCTATTGGCCCTACTTTAAATGAACACATTTCTTAAGGTCAATTACTATTACTATTACTTCAACATAGAGATTGTATAGTACTAATACAATTACTTGACTGTCTATTACTAAACAATCTAGATTTAAAATAATATATTTATTTGATTGGCTTATACTATTGTGTGGACATCAAATGAAAATATATCTTTGATATTTGTACAAACAGAAAAATTGTTTAGCGACAATCATGTTATCTGCAAAAACAAAACAGTTAATATTACTCGTTCAATGATAACTACATGTGTGTCATTATGATGACGCACATCAAAGAAACCACTAGTGCTGCATCTAAATTGCAAGAAACTAGACATGTTTGACTATAACTAAAGGTGGTCAATTTTGTCGAACTAAAACAACACTATAAAATTTATTATTATTGTATTATAATTATTGTGTGTTGTAACAGGTCTTGGCATTGTGAGGGTAAAACTGTCCATTTGGTTTCCTCTCCATCTCAGCCTTCGACTTTGTCTTATGCTTGGAGTTTTTTTATTTTCTCTTCAATTCCAAATCATAAAGGTACAAAGACTAATGCTAAATTGATAGTTAATTTCCTGTACAATATCTTGTTATTGCATTTCATATTCACCATAACCTCAGAAAAATATTTGTGACTTTAGTTTGGAATGACTTACAACATTTTTAACTGCACAATGTTCATATAGTTATCGTTCTCGTTCTTTTTTTGTGTGTGTCGTATTCAATCCATTTCTTCATTATTGAGTTGCAGTATAATCTTATGACATTAAACTATACACTATATTACATATAGTCGAGTCATCACATCATAATTTTGATCTCATCATGAATGTGAACAGAATTTAATACTTTTAGTATGTGTTAGCTACAATCTGTTATATCATTTCTTTCAGATGTTTCTTTGGTTACCATAGTAGCACTGCCTAAAAGCGGAAGCTTCTACTCAGCAGTAGATTGTCTTTCATTTCAGCTTTGTGCCTTGAGAGAACATGTACTGATGAAGGAACTGAAAATGAACATGGCCGTTAAAAGTAATAGCAGTTCACAAAGTAATCAGAGACTCAAAACAAAGACGACTTCTAATTTATTGGAATCTACCCATCCTACTGGAACCAGTACTGGAGTTGGTACCGGAACCAGTACTGAAGCTGGTACTGGAACCAGTATTGGAGCTGGTACTGGAACTGGTACTGGAGCTGGTATTGGAACCAGTACTGGAGCGGGTACTGGAACTAGTACCAGAACTAGGTCTGAAGAAGTGCAACAAGTTCTTCGGCAGCCAGCTCCTCAAGCAGTTTTGGCTACTGCAACTGGTCCGCATGCATTAATAGATCAGAGCTATATGAACATGACAGTAGAATTGTCAGAAAACATTTTATCAGCTGAAAAAGCAACTGAGAGAGATGGCTGGGTAGTTGTAGGTACTAGCAAAGATGTATTTATAATGAAAAAGTCACCAGCTAGAGGAGAACACCCTGTCAATTGCGTTAAAGGGTCAATGAAAATTAATGTACCCCCAGACTTTGTTCTACGAGCGATAATGGACCCAACCAATGCAAATGAGCTTGACGCTATGTTGAAAGAAGCGAAAATTATCGAAGAATTGTCTCCTACAGTTCATTTACTTCATCTTAGTTACAAATCGGTGTGGCCAACTACTGCAAGAGATTTTTCTGTTGTGAATGTAATTGGAAGGACTGATTCCGAAACCAGGATCCATGCTGCTTGCTCGATTGTAGACCCACGTATTCCAGAAGAAAGAGGTTTTGTAAGAGGCAACATCATTGCAGGTGGTTACGTAATTAAAGATTTTCCTGGTGATCCAGAATCATCACACGTTACCTACATCACGCAAGTTGACTTAAAAGGAAGTGTGCCTTCGTTTGTAGTCAACAAAATCACAGAATTACAGCCACAGTGTGTAAACGAGCTTCGTCGTTTAGTAGATGCAAAGTATACAAATTTGAGAACAAATTCACAGAAAATGAAGGAGTTTGAAGATGAATTTCCAATCTATTCCGTTTTGCAGCCTTCAACTCAATCAGAGCTTACTAGAGACCCTGAAAATGAAGAAAGCAGTGAAACAGTAGTTAACATGACAGAAATGGAGAAGGAAGAGAATAATGTGGAAGAAAGAGATAAGACTAGTGGAGATAGTATTCCTTATATAATGACAGTAGCAGAAGTCCATTCTTCTGTGATGTCCAAAGATCAATCTGAATTAGAAGAAACTTACACTGTTGATGAAATGTCTAGTGGTAGTGATTTGGAAGATAAGAATTGCATTAATGAGGAATCGAGAAATGGAGTAACGCAAAAATCAGAAGAGTCGCTATTTGAGGATGTTTTCGATGAAAACATGGAACCTAGCATTCCAATGTCAGCCGTGTTGAAAAAATTGCCTCGTTACCATAGTGATAGTAACTCAAGTATAGATGATATGGTAAGCAGAGGCAAAAATTATATTTAAGAAATAATTATTAATTTTATCCTGTAGAGTCGACCTCGTTCATCCTCACTCAGTGACTCCCTGTTAGAGTATCCGAGTAAGTTTATTACAGTTTTACATAATAACGTGACCTGGTATTTGAAAAGGGACTCTTCTGCAAAATAATTTTGATCAAACACTTATCTTCAATCGCTCACCATTCTGCCATATTGTACAGAAAATGAATGAAATTTGATATGCAGGAAGAGCTATTATTAAGCCCCTTAGATACCGAATTTCATTGACTTCCTGTACACAATGGCTTAAAAGTAAGTATTTGATCAAAATATTGAAAATTAGTTAACATTATTTTGCTCTTTTCCTGTGTGTATATCGATTTCTCTCTAATGTTTTGTTCCTCCGTTTCTTTTAGGAACTGATAATGGAATAGATTTTCGTACTCTTGGAAACCAAAGTGCTGCAAAAATGTTAGAAGAGGTTATAAACTTCATAAACGTCAACGAGATAGTTATAATCAGTGTGTGCATTCTATTTCAGATGTTTAATGTCAGTGAGCTAGACCTCTTGAACCCTGCAACTTTCACAGATCAAAGAGGAGGTTGGAAGTAAGTTAAACATGACTACACTAGCTTCTCATTATAAATGTTCACTTGATTTAAGTTGGTATACATTATAAAGCTAAGGGGTTAATTTTCTGTTTAATTAAGCTGGTATCTGTTTTAAATGTCTCTTAAGTTGTTGAAATTATTACTTGGTCTTGTTTGCTGATATTTCCATTATTATTATCTCTTCTCTTACCCTTTCAACCTTCTAAAGATATCAAGGCATTGAAAAGGATGTTATTATTCTGAAAAAGAAGATTCCAGAATCACCTTTTAATAGGTAGTGATGTGCATGAACACAAGTCCATGTATATTATAATATTATAGTGAATGTAGTCAATGTACATTAATGATTATGTGAAATAACAGTTTGCAGGAATTAACAAATTGAATTAGCAATGACTCCTCCTCTCTCTAAATTAGTTTTATAGGTAGAGGGTTGATTGACTTGCCTCCACAGGAGGTATTCAATTGTGTTAGAAATCCAAACCAGAGATTCACTTTTGACAATATGTTGAAGGTTGGTTCGTCAGCAATGAAAAAAAAATTAATATGTTTAATCATTGTTTATTCATGACAGGAGATACACATTGTCAAACAGATCGAAGAAGGACTCTACATTTGTGAGTATAATATAATATTATTTGTGTATTAAATGTGATTGAAGAGATCATCACAAATCACTCCAGGCAAGATATACGCCTCCACTATAATTTTCAATTTTACATTATCATAGTACACTTACATCATGAAACCACTCAGTGTTTTCTTAAGCAATCAAGAGATTTCTGCATTTTAGTATGTGAGCGCTCAGAGGTAAACCACTAAATACACACAATATACATAACAAGCATATCTTGAAACCTTCAGCCTAACAAGAAATTGATTACTGGGTCATCCATTGTTGTTCCAGAATGTTTACCACAGCCCAATGTTACCAGAGGAAGAGTAAGACTTTGTGGTGATTATGATTATAATAAAATTGGTTGTTAATCTTACAGATTTTGACCAGTGGATGGGTAATTGAACCTTTTCGTAAAGGAGAGAAGATGTCAACTCAAGTTACATATTTAGTACAGGTTAGAAATAATTATAAGTACTATCCATATACGATTTCTGTTTCAATAATTTATAGGTTGATATTGGAGGGATACCTACTACTTTGATCAACTTTATATCACGTCGTCAGCCATTAGCTGTAGCTTATCTGCGAAATTATCTTCAGACAACAAGTCTCAATTTTAAGAAAGAGAAAGAATTAGATGATTCTGATGATGAAGATTTACCAGGTCATCGTTTGAAACTCTAAAGCTAATATTTTTTTATTAGAAATGTTTAGTTTTGACTTTACTTTTTTGAAATTTTGATTAAAACAATCATTTCTTAAGATTATTGAGTGAATACTAGTGATTTCCAAAACTGTGAACTGTCATTATATTGGGAACTACAGGAAATTAAGAAATATTATGCCATGCATGAATGTATTTCAAATGAGCTGTATATACTTAATGCAGACTTGCCGAGAGATGGGGGAGCCCACAGATAAGATATATAATTGTAATACTCAGCAAAATTTCCACTGAAGGGGAACCAATTTACAGCAGTACTGATGCAGACATTTACCTCCACCTACCCATACTCTCAGTGTCTTATTTAGTATGTATGATTTGTCTTACCGATCCCAACAGATGGTAGTCTATTGCAACTATTTCCAAATCTTGTAGTTGTTGTACTTGTATCATAATTCTGTTTCTCCTGTGGTCGAGTATAGCTCATTTGATACATTGAATGAACATTTTGATGTATCTCTGCAGGTTCACGTTGGAAACGAAAAGGAACTAAGTTCAGACCACCACAAGTGAAGTTGGTATTGGCTACATGAATTGGAAAATTTATGTATGGATAGAAACTTTTATTTATATTTGAAAATCATTATGCAACAGTATAGTGGTATTTCATTGTTGGGAAGTTAAAGAATATAATGTATACACATACATATACATACCAATATGAGTAAGTTTAGTAATATGTTTGCTGTGAGACTGGTCAGGGCTCCAAATTTCGAATATCTGTATTGAATGCAATAAAGAGTATCTGAATACTAATTCATGTGATCTGATTCATAGTTATGGTACCCTTTTCATATAATATAGAGAGTTGCGCTACTAAACTCTCTGTACGTTATTGTATTCAAAAGATCACTGGGATATTTTTCCTATGACCTTAGATTTTGTTTCTTTTCTGCAGCTGTTATTATGTGAATCATGTATGCGTTCTCTCTGAATAATCATCTACCTGAAAACAATTATCGATAAACTACCAAAGTAAAAGTAGTACATTTGATCAAAATTCATGGCTATGGTCTTACATTTTACACAGAGCTGCCCTTGAAAGAAACAGAAAGGTGTCAAAACTATGTCCTATGAAGTACTAGTCGAAAGAACCCAATAATTACATACCTGCCCATTCCTATTGTATGGACTTTGAAAAACCAGTCCAACTGGATGAGGATTATTATGTCTTGTAGCAGATCGTACCTCTCGAGTCAACGGTTTTGTAAATGTGTGTGGAATATAATGCAGACTGCTTGTTGAGCATGGAGCTTTGGGAGACACATCTAATAATTTTGAATACCTCATGGAGTGCACATGTCTTTTGAGTACCTCTGTAGATGATGGCTGATGCCCATATATGGAAGGTGAAATCAGACGTCTGTTTCGCCAACTTGTACACTGACGTGGTTTCAATTTGGGATTAGATATCTGGGGAAGAGTCATTTGAAGAGAATTTGATTTAACTGGTGTTTCTACTGCTTCCTTCTTCAAGTGGTTTTCATTCTCTTGTAATCTTGTATTGTTTGCAATTGCCAGTCTACGCAGTGAACTCTCTCTCATTACGGTTGGAGTATACGCGAAAGATTTGCAAATTGATTGGTTAGTTTTTGCGTTAGTTACACGTACTACTTTAGGGGTTTCCCCTAAAGCACGTGTACAAATGGAGACGTATTTGGAAGCAGTTGGAGAAGAGCTATTGAAAGGTACTCAATTTAATAGCTAATAGTAATATTTCACTGAAATTCTTAGAACATTTGAGGATTTCGTTATATTCAAAACATATACCGGAATTCTGGGAGCAGTTTGATTCTCATAAGGTTCACACACACACCCACATACACACACACACACACACACACACACACACACACACACACACATAAACATACACATACACACACACGCACACACACACATGCACACACTCACACGCACAATATATATATGTGTATATTTTAGTCATCAGATGAAAGCCTTCGTGATTTTTATACGGCATTAGTTAGACTGTATGCAGCTATTGAACCAAATGCATTAGAGGAAGAAATGAAAAATATGTATCCAAGTACTTTAGTTTCAAGGTACATTCATATATGTATTATACATAGATAATTCCCAACAAAACTGAAATGGTACATTTTAATTGGAATACTGTCATATGGGACCAACACACTACATAGCAGTAGTACTTTGGAGTTTATGTAATAGTGCAGGCTTTGTATACATAGATATCTCACAGCTAAGTATGGATGAAGGTGTATAGATATCTCACAGCTAAGTGTGGATAAAGGTGTATAGATAACTCACATCTAAGTGCGGATGAAGGTGTATAGATAACTCACAGCTAAGTACGGATGAAGGTGTATAGATATCTCACAGCTAAGTGTGGATAAAGGTGTATAGATAACTCACATCTAAGTGTGGATAAAGGTGTATAGATAACTCACATCTAAGTGCGGATGAAGGTGTATAGATAACTCACAGCTAAGTACGGGTGAAGGTGTATAGATATCTCACAGCTAAGTGTGGATAAAGGTGTATAGATATCTCACAGCTAAGTGTGGATGAAGGTGTATAGATAACTCATAGCTAAATGTGGATGAAAGTGTATATAATCCTTGAAGTGACTGTCTATGTCCACTTGGAGTTCCGCTCTGTAGCTCAGTTCTATTTTTTGTTCAGTTTTTATCCCACACGGCTGTAGTTCTGTAAATAAATTATTCTATTGATTTCAGTATTTTACTTACGGATGGGAAGTATCTATGCATATTTATTTATTTATTTATTTATTTATGCATACATTGCTCAAGAGTAAAAATTTGTCCTGATATGATTGGACAACATGTTCGTTTGGTTTTATCATCCACTATTCCTGAGACAGTATTTCCTGTGATGGAAACTATTATATGGAACTCTTTAGAGAACTACCAACAATGCAAGCAGTCAACAGACAGTTCAGAAGGTGAGTAATCAAGAAGAACTGTGGAGAATTGCAGAGGGAGAGATGACACAGGGAGGGAGGAAGCAGTTTTGCTTTGTTTGGGCAAACTGCATGAGCCAGACAGTTGGTCTGTGAGTCTTTCTGCTGCCAAGTAAGGTGTATAGGGTATCTTCAATGATTGAAACTCAAATATTGGTAAAGTACTTGCCTGACCTGCCGTACTAGTTTCTCCCTCCCTGTGACAAGGGATATAAAGAAAGATATAGGGAGGGCGTGATATCGTGAGGTAGCAAAGCTTCTTATAAAAAGCTGAAACAGTCAAATAAACACAACAGTTTACTCTTTATATAATCAGTTATATTATAGTAATAAATAAACATGACTATATGCACATGACAAGAGACATGATTATAATAAGACATTGTTCATGACTCTATCTGTCTATACATGATAAGACAATGATTGTACAAATAATAAATAATGGTCACGACTCTTCATGGTGAATAATGATCATTGTTCATGAATCTTCATGATGAGACGATGATTATTGTTTATATACGAGACAGTTTGCTGGTTAAAACAGAGATGTGTATATGTAAATGAAGGGCTAAATGGGATATTAGGAATGAGAGTTAGTGCATGAAATATGGATGGATGATTTTTAAATAGTTTCAATGGTTTTGGTTTTTTCAGAAGACGAAGGAGAAATGGAGATGGAAGAAAACTCAGATTCAAATCCATATTGGTATCAGTTTCAGTCTTTAGCAAATCATCTCCATTCTAGAGGACTTCTACAGATGTTTATAGCTCACCCTGTGGCTGTTGTAGTACAAAGAAAGGCATGCCTATCACCACTGTCTGTTTATTTGTTCATCTTTCCAGTGGCAACCATTCATCCATCTGTCTCAGCTGTTTGTCTGTCCACAAACCACTTGTCCACCCATTCATTCGCCCATTTACCAACCTATTCATCCATTCTTCCATCAGTTCAGTTTTTGTGCATCCATTAATAGTATGCCCACCATTCATCCATTTACCAACCCATTCTTCCATCAGTTCATTTTTGTGTAACCACTGAAAGTGTGTCCATTCATCCGTCTGTCTTTCCATTCATCCATTTACTAACCCATTCTTCCATGATCCATCATATCATGTTTGTGTATCTACTAATATTGTGTCAATTCATTCCTCTATCTGTTCATCCATTCATCCATTCATCTAGGTATTAGAATATATTAATGAAGAATGCATTCAAGTGTATGATAAGCCAATGTTGAAGAGCACTACTCATAAACTGCAAACTCTGTTACTAGGATGGTTACAAGCTATACTATATGGTATTAACGAGCAATTAACAATTATTGTATAATACTATTAGTACATGTTTTAGTGGATAAATTTGATGAAAAAACAATTTCAGAATGGCAGCTACGAATACTACATCATATATACTACTCTTTTGGGAGATTAAGGTACTCCCTTCCTTTCTTTCTCTCTCCCTCTCTCTCTGTTATGCACACACTCACTCATTTTTCACATTACAGGATCAAGGAGTTATTTGATATAATAGTTGAATATCCTGATTCATCACCAGCTCTGCATGATTTGAGAGAGTGTCTTGAACATGCAGATATTAGGAATGAACTCAAGACGTCACTGAAAGCTGTGTAAATGTTTACTGTAGATATAAGAATGGATGAACGAATCAATCAATGAATCAATGAAAGGATGAATCAATCAATGAATGCACTGATAGATGTGTGGATGGAGGAATGGATCAATGAATTAAAGGATGAATGAACGAATGGATGCACTAATAGATGTATGGATGGATGAATGAATGGATGAATGAATGAATCAATGAAGGGATGAACACACTAATATATGAATCAGTGAAGGGAAAATGGATAGAGTGAATGCACTAATAAATGTATGGATGGATCAATGAAGGGATGATGAATTGATGTATGCATGGAGGAATGAATCAATGAATTATTCTATCACTAAATGGATATAAGAATGGATGGATGAATGGATCATGGTAACGGGTGAATGGACAGATTATTGTGTTAAGAAATAAATCCACAAAATTTATGTGCAAATGGTTTTTTTAAATTTCTTTGTTAGATTTCATCGTCGGCTACTTCATCCTGGAGCTAACACAGCTGATATTGTTACACAATATATCTCATCAATGCGTAGTCTGAGAATCATTGATCCAAGTGGAGTAATATTGGAACGGGTCTGTGACACTGTTAGGACATACCTGAGGTTCAAAATGACAACACTGATATACACACACATACATACATTTTTTTATTAGGAATCGTGATGATACAGTGTTTTGTATAATGGCTAGCTTAACAGATGAAAGCAGTAATGAACTCACTGAAGTAAGTCATGAAGAATAGAAAATTATTACTACATAAATAGATGGATGGATGGATGCCTTTGGATGGACAGACGGATGGATGGATGGATGGATGGGTGAATGGATGGACACTTGGACAGATAGATGGATGGATGGATGGATGGATGGATGACGGATGGACAGACAGACGAATAGATGGATACAAAGATACATATGTGTATATATGATTATATTTTAAGGAACTTGCAAAGGGGGAATCACTCTTACTTGATTTATCTGAAGAATGTGATGATGAGGATCAGGAATTTGAAGCATGGGAACCGGACCCTGTTGATGCTGATCCTAGTTTGTGATTTCAAAAGTATTTTGTATTTCATTAATTTTATCATTTCAGCTAAAACATCAAAAAGTCGTCAAACATCTGATATTATCAGGTTTAGTGGTCTGTCTGTCTGTATGTATGTATAAACATGTCCTTTTGTATCTATGTAACTATGTATGTATGCTCGTCTCATAATGTCTATTTGTACATATGTTTGTTTAGTATTCTAGTAAATATATACGGTAGTCAGGAGATGTTTGTTATTGAGTATAGAAACTTACTTGCTGATCGATTGTTACAATCACTTAATTATGACACGACCAAAGAGGTATGCGTGTGTATGTGTGTGTGTGTCTGTATATATGTGTATATACTGTATGTATGTCTGTGTCTGTAGGTGTATATATGTATGTCTGTGTTTATCTAGGTGTGTATATGTGTATGTGTCTGTATATTTGTGGGTATATTTGTGTCTGTGTGAGTGACCGTGTGCACGTGTGCATGTATGTGTATGTGTGCATGTATGTGTATGTGTGTCTAACTGTTATATGTCTGTCTATTCAGTCCTATACTAATCTGCTAGTGACATGTTTTAGTTATGTATTATTTGTGATTGTACTTCAGGTGCGTGATCTTGAACTTCTAAAGCTTCGTTTTGGAGAGTCAAATCTTCATTTTTGTGAAGTGATGATAAAAGATGTATCAGATTCTAGAAGAATTAATGCTTTTATACACGCACAATTAGAAAAAGAAGTATGTAATAGATTAATAATATTTAATAATTATATACTGACTTGTAATTAGATAGATAAGTCTGATGGCTTTGATGATGGGGCAGTCAGTGAGATGGAGCTGAATGCTTTCATCTTATCTCATGTATTCTGGCCATCATTCAGAGGAGATCAGTTTAAACTTCCTGAGATTATACAAAAGTTTGTACTTAATATCATCCATCCATCTATCTAACCAGCTATCCAGTATCCATCCATCAATCTATGTATCCATCAATCCATCCATCCATCCACTCATCCACTCATCATCCATCCATCCATCCATTCATTCATCCATTCATTCATCCATCCATCGATCCATCCATCTATGCATCCATCTGTCCATTCATCTATCCATCCACTCATCCATCCATCCATCTATCCATTCATCCATCCATCCCTCCATCTATCCATTCATTCATCTATCTATCCTTTATCATTTCATTCATACCTTTATATTTGTAGACAATTGGACTCTTATACAAAATCATATCAGAATCAAAAGGGTATGCGTACTTTGGAGTGGTGTCATAATCTTGGATTAGTCCAGCTGGAGTTGGAATTGGGTGGAAAGGAAGTGTCATTTTCTGTGTCACCTCCAAGAGCTGTTACCATATGGCATTTTCAGGAAAAAGGTAAGTGTGAGTACTAATCTACTCATGAAGTATACTATTAATGTATTTGGTGTGTTATGTACATGGTTTTATATAGTAGGTAGGTAGGTAGGTAGGTAGGTAGGTAGGTAGGTAGGTAGGGACTAGGGAACTGGACAAGGTGCTTTCTAGACATGTTGACAATTTTCCTTACTCCTCAGCATCTATTTTCCTTTGTTTAGAAGTAAGGACAGTTGAAGAGCTCTGTGATCTCATGGAGGCTCAACCAACAACTGTTAGACGCCATTTATCATACTGGGTATCTCAGGGAGTTCTTCATGAAAACCCTACCGACACATTCACTATTGTAGAAAATATTAATGAAGCAGATACTGTATTAACAGGTTAGTGAATAAATAACAGAAGGATTGGATATTATTATTATATTATAATCATGCAATATATATACCTTGGTCCACGGATTGTTCCTATTGTAATAAAATTATATATGCAGGTAGTTGTATAGAAACTATCTCACCTCCAACTCACTCACATTGAGTTGAGACTGAGCTCATTACATATTCATAACAAGTTGCTATGGAAACATGTATAGTGCAAGTATCCCAAGTCAGTTCACGTATACCACAGAGATTGAACCCATAGTAATGCACAATGGAGAATTTATAATGAGCAGAGTTTCACTTCTACTGTGGTGATTCAGTAATTATTTTATTGTCTTTATACAGATGAAGTTGATGAAGAAGAAGATTTGGCAACAACCAGTGCTCAAGAACAGAAGGAGAATGATCTTCAAGTATGACCTATCATTAGGTTGCTTGCTCTTTGACTGACCAATCAAATCATGTTGAGATCACAGGTCATGTGATCTACACATACAAGAGGGGCATGCAACCTGCAGAGTGGCTGCAGTTTTTTATTAATAAAATGATGTCATATCTTATCGTCCTTCACATTACATTACATTACACAGATGTTATGGTCATATATATCAGCTATGTTGACTAACTTAGGAGCTATGCCACTTGATAGAATACATACCATGTTAAAGATGTTTATGACACAAGGTAGAGATTGCACACCTGCTGAACTCAAGTCTTTCTTGGACAAGAAAGTGAAATCACAACAGCTGGTATATTCTGGTGGAACGTATCACTTAAATTAACCTCCAGAAATCATTTTTAGAAACAAATAATTATTGTAATGTCCAGACAGACGCTAGTGTATCAACTTACATGTTAGTACATGTATGTGTAATTGTGTATATATTGTATATTGATATAGTGACTTTATAGTATTAGTAGTTTAGACTACGAAATCTTATCACAAAGGTGTTTCACTCTGCAAATACAATTTTACAATAATAGTAGCTATCGTTAGAGCTGTAATGGATTATATAGTGTAGCACCTGTAAAAAAATGAAGTCCTCGTATCATCAGATTACATTATCTATTGGAGTTTGTTAGCTCATGCAAAAAAGCCAATTGCCTAATGATTTTGATAAATTAATGTTTGTAAAGGAAGCCAATGAACTAACTTGTCTGTTTGTTTGTTGTAAGAAATAAGTGAACAAGGATTTAGACATATTGCATTTAGTAAAACGCAATATTCTTTTTGCATGGACAAGTATGTAATGATACACATTGTTGCAGCTCAACATATCCCTAGAGACCAGTCTCCATAGCAACAAGGCTGGTCTAATCATTCTATAGCAGATTATGGTAATTATAAATAACACTCACAATTGCACAGCTGGTCAATACAAACAATAAAAGCTATATAAAAATTAAATATATATATAACTGTACATTTACATACAAATTCTAATTCAACCAAAAAAAGATGTGTTAACGTGTGCTTATAGTCAGTCTTGTACATTACATGTTCTTGATCTCTGATTAATGCCGAGCTCTTTTTCGTGCAATCCATCCAAGTAGAGCACAGAGACCGATTACTCCAACAATCAAATAGATAACAATTGCAAGTACAATAATTGCAATTGCATCACCAACACCAAACCTGTATGGAGCAGCAGCAGCAGGTTGAAACAATAAAGAGAGAACTGCAAAAATAAGTACTAGTAGTTTTTCCATAATTTCTTATTCACTTAATAGGTGGGCGTGGGGAGCCGATTTTTCAAGAGCTAGCTTAGTAATGAACGAGATAGTATTTCTTTACCCTCAGAAGTAGATTAATTCCTAGATCAAACGTCTATTCACGTTTTTGTAACAGCAAGCTCCTTTTGGACAAAGCACACAGTCACATGCTGAACTCTACCGGGTTTCCGGTAGATCTCAGAACGAGACGGTCAATAGCAATCCACCAGACCCTTCCTAGATCCTTCTCGTAGAGTGGGAGGGGCTGGCTACGCAAGACGTCGACGTAGACCCATAGATTGTATAGACTACGTAGTCTATACAATCTATTATGCGTAGACTAGACTGACTACTCTAATCACACATCACGTGATGGATATCACCATGGTAACCAAGCCTATTTTGGGGAGGAGCACATGGCCACAGCAGTGGAGGAAATTATCCAGGTTAGACTCTTTAAAGCATGAACATATTCCAACATTCTTCTCTTTTTTTTTATGAAGAAACTTCAACGAGATATTAATTGCCTTTCTGACGAGAACAAAACCACTCGAAGAAGAGCTCTGGAGAAATTGCAAAGAGAGACTACTCAATAATGGACTGCTCAAACCACTTCTTAAAATGTTCTCGGACCCAATGGAGAGATGTAGGGACCTAGCCATCACAATTGTGTCTGAGTACGTCTCAAACACTATATATTATGTGTAGTTACATTAACTGTTTCATTATATATTCATAACACATCAATGAACATCAACATTTAGCCAGTTACCATGGTTACTTACAAAGCAATGTGAAATATAACATACCATTGTATTATAAACCTATCTTATATTTTACAGGTGTATGTCAATGGTTAGTGAACCTGCCCACGTTTTACCGTTAATTATTCCAGTTATTGTAACTCGACTTGGTACACCAGAGATAAGTGAGCCATCAGAAGAGATAAGGTAATAGCAGAGTTGGGAAACAGCCAGTCATGTAGGACATTGTTCAATAAATCTAGTGAATGTCCAGTAAATTGAAACTAAACTGTATACAAATTAAATGGGGAGCAGGACAAGAGTGGTGAAAATAGGTCAAAATGTCCAGTAGTTGGCTCAATGTTTCCACATCTCTGAGCATAAAAGCCGTAATTATTATAGTACTTGGTACTTATGAGTAATTTCGTACATTTCATCTTGACTGAACTTGTTTTCATTTCAATAGACTAGTTATGATTCAGTTTTTGACATCCATTGTTAATCAGTGTGGCAGTGACATGTCTCCTTACCTTCATGATATGGTAACCATATTGAAACAAACTGTTGTTGATCCTTACCCTGAAGTAAAAAAGGTGAGACAGACGTGATCAGTATTTTGAACAACAGTCTAAATTCCTTCTCTCCATCCCTCTTGCCCTCCTCAATGTCATCTTCCTTCTTCAGGAGAGTTGTGTTTGTTGTAGCAAACTAGCCCAATCTATTTCTCATGTATTTCATCAGGAGAGCGAACTGTTAGCAAAACCACTACTCCAATCAATGGCTCACCAGCACTCTAAAGTTCGTAGTGCTTGTGTCAAGGTGAATATACACTACAGTCTCAGTCTGAGTCTTGTGTACATGTAGACTGATTCCTGTGTATGTTTATTTTTATATAGGCATTTGGAGCAGTAGTTCAATATGGATCAGCCACACCCATTAATGATGCCCTTCCTGTATTAGCTCAGCGATCATGTGACCCAACCCCCTCTGTACGTATGTGTACTGTTAATGTGATTGGACAATGGTTGTTAGATCTACCAGATAGGTATGATGATATGTAAGAATAGATGGATAGATAGATATGTGGTTAGATATAGAGGGATAGATAGATAGATAGATATATAGATGAATGATATAGAATATATGTGGGTCATTCATTGTCTGTCTATCTATAATATGGATGGATGAATGGATGGATGGATGGATGGATCAATAGATGGATGAATAGATAGATGGATGGATGGAAGGATGGATGGATGGATGGATGGATGGATGGATGGATGGATGGATGGATGAATGGATGGATTGAAGGATAGATGGATGGATGGATAGATGGATGAATAGATGGATGAATAGATGGAAGGATGGATAGATGGATGAATAGATGGATGAATAGATAGATGGATGGATATATATATATATATAGGTAAAGATGGGGTATAGATGTACATTATCAGAATTAGTTATTTTGACTTATAGATATTCGTATCATCATAAACTAATACCTCTTTTGATAACTGGAATCAATGATGAGGTATTGGACATAAAAACAATAGCTTGGCAAATATGGGAGAAAGTTAGTTATTATAATAATAATTATAATTATAATACTTTTGTATATGAAATACAATAGGTTGGTTTAAAATATGCTGAAGAAAATGAACAAGATTTGAAAGACAAGATGGATTTCGCTAAACCACAAAACAGCTTTCCTGATTCTCGTAAGCTCATTAGCTAATAGTGCTGCTTGACTCATTCTCTTGTTCAAATATCTATCTATCTATCTGGCTATCTAGCTATCTCTAGCTATCTATCTATCTATTTATCTATCTATCTACCTATCTGTCTATCTATCTATTCACCTACTCACCTATCTATCTACATATCGATCCATCTCTCTATTTCTGTCTATCCAAATATTAAACTATCTATCTATCCACCTGGCTATCTAGAATTTGATCGTCCTAATCTTGGGTGCAGGGTTTTAATATATAGAAACTTTTCCAAAATTTTACCAGCCATTTTACGAGACATCACAGATTGGACTGTGAATAGTCGTATCAAGTCATCACAACTGCTTCATACTCTCCTTTATCACATGGAAGATCATGTGACTCACCACATACAAGCTGTTCTAGGTGGATTATATCGAGCATGTCAGGATGAAGAGAAAATTGTATCAGAGGAGGCAGTTAAGTCTCCTAATCTAATAGGTATCTATGTGTGTATACTGATATGTATATGTGTAGTTATTATATATATATATATATATATATATATATATATATATACAGTGTTCTGGCCAGGATATTTAGAATGGTGGTTAAATTCTACATTGCATTTAGTGCTGTTTATCCAGTATATACTTAATTCTGTCTCAGTAGCCTATATATGAGAGGTGGTTAATTCAGTGTGGGCAGAACACTATATATATATATATATATATATATATATATATATATATTATATGATATAGGTCTTTTATTACGTTGTTCATTTTCTTTTTGATAATTTTGAGCTTCACAAACGTAATAAACAAGTTCTTTAGATAGAACATTTCGGCCTGAGAGCCTTCTTCAGCTTTATTATAACAAAAAATACAACAACCAATAGACTATTTATATCCACACACAAATGACAGATACTTGTATAAGATTGGGTCCTAAGTACAATAATAACGCATTGTATTCCACAATACATTGATAAACAAAAAACAACACCACACAATACAAAGATAAGCAATCAACATATCACACAATATAATGTCCTGAGGAACAATAGTGACATCATGAAGGCTGTATGATATCACAGAGTGTTCCAGCGGCTGTTATGACATCACAGGAGTCCTTGGAGATATTGAGCAACCTGTCTAAGGTCCAGGCTGGGTTTAATTGTAATCCAGGATCAGTACAGAGAATACTCTATCTTTCTATCTATCTATCGATGTATCTACCTATCTATCTATCAATCTATCTACCTATCTATCTATCTATCTACCTATCTATCTATCTATCTATCCATCTATTGATCTATCTATCTATCCATCTATCTAGGTTTCTATGTTCCAGTAGAGATATGGTGTCATTTAGTTCTTCCTGCAGTCAGAGTGTCAGCTGGGTGTCATATAGGCAGATCTGGAACAAATGATGTATCCAGTGTACCAGTAGGTCCTGTCCAGTGTACCAGTTGTCTAATGGTTCTCTCTTCTCTGATTTGGGGTTGTACAAAAGATAAAATACTTCCTCATCTTGAGGTGCATGTTTAAAAGTCATCCTTCTATCCATTCGTTCATCAATCCATCTTTCCAATTTCCTAACACATTAATCCACTCATTCAACCAGTGGCTCAATCACTCGTCCACCCAATTGTTCAACTATTAATTCATCTATTCATTCATCCATTCAACCAGTTACTTAATCTATGCTTCATCGTCCATCCAATTGCATAACCCATTCAGTTATACTCAATCCACCTAATTGTCATATCCTATTTCAGATTATTGCACAGTGTCTTAATGAACCTGAAGTTGGACAGTCAGAACATTTACCACTTTTAAAGCAACTTTTAATATGTGTTTCATCTGTGATTCATTCCATCACACCCTCCTCCTCCTCCTCCTCCTCTCTTAGTCTCCACTTGTTCACTGTTCTCTTGTGAATATTAGCAAGCCGACAGTCAGACGTCATTCGAAATGAAGTTGTCTCTGAAATGATAAAATTATCTGAAATTCAAGGTGGGATTGACTCAACTTTATTCCAATCATGTAAAAGATATTGTTGAGAATCTAAAGGTAGATCACATGTACATGTACATATACATATATACATGTACATATACATGTATACATGTACATATACATGTATACATGTACATATACATTTATACATGTACATATACATTGTACATGTATACAAGGACATATACGTACATGTATACATGTAGACATGTATATATGTACGTATACATGTTAATTACTATATTAGTTGTACATGTACTTGTACATACATACTCATGTACATATATGCATACACTTGTACATACATACTCATGTACATATGTGCATATCAGGGCATAAACGAAGGTGATTTTTACACCTTCGAAGGTTTGTTACAACTAGAACAAGAAGGTTCACAAAGGTGTAACACTATGAATGTGTTAACTTCGTACCTATACAAGTGTTTATCTAATGGGAGACCTCTTAATTCAGAAGATGGCAGATGAGATTCAGTACATTCTGGTTTTGAAAGTCCACACTCTCGTCCATGGTCTCTTCACTCTCAGCCATTATCAATCTCCATGTGACAAATGTAATAATTAATTAAGAGTTATAAATAATTATTGTAGCAAATAATTAACCACATGTTAATTGCGAACCTTTGTGGAATGGATTCTACCTTCGAAGGTAAGGAATTATAATGAACCTTCGAATGTTACCACCTTTGTTTATGCCCTGGTGCATATATACACATGTACATACATACTCATGTACATACATACATACACGTGTACATACATACTCATGTACACACACACACTTGTGTACATATAGATACACATGTAGATATATACTTATATATGTACATACATACTCATGTACACACACAAATTTGTGTACATATAGATACACATGTAGATACATACTTGTATATGTACATGCATACTCATGTACATACATACAACTCATTCACATACATACACAACTAGGAGTTAATTGATATATTAAGGAATAGAAAGTTCATTAGTTCATGTGTTACAAAAACCTATTTTCTTCAGTTTTTGGAGACGTAAGCCTAAAGCAGAATCTCTGCTTCATATGTCATTATGTCCAAATGATACTGGTATTGCAGTAGATAGAGATTCCATATCGGGGAAACTGCTAGGATATCAAGAGCTCTGCAGTATCATTATATATATTCATAATAATCTATAGGTTGATGTGGAAGGGGTGGGGCTAACTCCAAAAAACTCTACTTCACTTCAAAGAGCACCTGGTCCTTTAGATCAATCTGTAAAGGGAGATTCTGCTCATTTCCCCTTTTGGCCAGGTATGTATGTACACTGGAATGTATGTATGTATTTATGTAGATTTTAAAGTGTCTATACGTATCTAGGTTGTATGTGTGTATGTACATGTATATATGTATAATGTATACATATATATACATATATATAATTACTAGAGAATGCTTGCATGTATGCAATCATTGTGGGGTGAGCCTGAGAAGGTGTGGTTAGAACAATCAAATTTTCGACACTGAGCAAAAGCAAGTGTTTAGTGAGTTTGAGATGGAAAAAGAACAAAATGCAACAGTTCATGGGTTAGTTTTAGAGGTGTCGCCTGTTAAACGAAGCAGGAATAATCTTGATGTTAAATACTTTATTGGGAAACATTTCATGATGGTAATGTGCTAGAATGATCTCGAAACTTCAGTCTATTTTAGACAAATGAAGCTTATCTTCTCTTAGACAGTCTTGTTTCTCTCTTTAGTCTCTGCAGGTCGTTTAGCTTTGTCCCTCTCTTTTGTTTTCCTCAATCTCCCACATGCAGCTTAGTTAACAAGAAATTGAAATTCATTCGCGGTTTAATAGAACATATGAAATCATGTACGATACATACATATATATGTACACAATATTCTCCACCAACTCCCTAGTGTGGGGCTCATTCAGGGTCACTCCAATTAATGTTAGTTAATGTATGTTCATAACATGTATATGTGTACATGTATGTCAGTGCCTCCAACTAAACATTACTCATGTCAGTGTAATATTTATAATCTTCTGTATTTTTATGAGATTTTCCGTATTTTCAAAGTAAAATGAATAACATATGCATTCAGTACAGCTAGTCCTGGTTGATTTAGTTGAAAGTTTAGTCTTCCTTTTGGTAGGTACACTGACATCAGTATCACTAACTGTAACACAGTTTACATTACTAGCTACATTCACTCATCCATCCATTGATCCATCCATCTATGCATCCATCTGTCATTCATCTATCCATCCACTCATCCATCCATCCATCTATCCATTCATCTTCCATCCCTCCATCTATCCATTCATTCATCTATCTATCCTTTATCATTTCATTCATACCTTTATATTTGTAGACGATTGGACTCTTATACAGAATCAAAAGGGTATGTGTACTTTGGAGTGGTGTCATAATCTTGGATTAGTCCACTAAGTCCAGCTGGAGTTGGAATTGGGTGGGAAGAAAGTGTCATTTTCTGTGTCACCTCCAAGAGCTGTTGCCATATGGCATTTTCAGGAAAAAGGTAAGTGTGAGTACTAATCTACTCATGAAGTATATTATTAATCTATTTGCTATGTTATGTACATGGTTTTATATAATTGATAGGTAGGTGGGTGGGTCGGTATGTAGGTAGGTAGGTAGGTAGGTAGGTAAGTAGGTAGGTAGGTAGGTAGGTAGGTGGGTGGGTGGGTGGTTGGGTAGGTAGGTAGGTAGGTAGGTAGGTAGGTAGGTAGGTGGGTGGGTCGGTCAGTATGTAGATAGGTAGGTAGGTAGGTAGAATAGTTGTGCATGTAGGTAGGTAGGTAGATAGATGGGTAGGGACTAGGGAGCTGGACAAGGTGCTTTCTAGTCATGTTGACAAATTTCCTTGCTCCTCAGAGTCTATTTTCTTTTGTTTAGAAGTAAGGACAGTTGAAGAGCTCTGTGATCTCATGGAGGCTCAACCAACAACTGTTAGACGCCATTTATCATACTGGGTATCTCAGGGAGTTCTTCATGAAAACCCTACCGACACATTCACTATTGTAGAAAATATTAATGAAGCAGATACTGTATTAACAGGTGAGTGAATAAATAATAGAAGGATTGGATATTATTATTATATTATAATCATGCAATATATCAGAGAGTACGGTAGTACTCTCTATGTAGGGATGGCACGGAAAAAAAATGGCCGCCCATACATTTTAATTGCAAGTGATGACCTGAAATCTCTGGTAATATATACAGATAGGTTTTAATACACACATACCTATTCATATCTAGTGTTTTTATGACTACCAACATCTTCTAGATGGCCAAAGATTGTTGTTAAGGTAGAGAACTGGCGAGTGGCAAAACTGGCAAAATCTTCATATTATTATTATTATTATTATTATTATTATTATTATTATTATTATTTTTCAGACAAATCATTTTTTTGTTTGTTGAAATATCACAATGATTCTAGCACCATTCCAGTCGCATTTATAGTAAAATTGTGGTCTACAAGTATTGAGATGATATCTACAAATACTATGAAAGAAGACAGTCTCAACAACTACAAAGATTTGATCTCGAATTGGACGCCATTTTCTTAAGAGGAATTTAATTACGCATGCGCAATCGTGTACTCGGAACATGGAAGCTATAAAAGTGGAAGTGCTTGTTACATTGCATAGTGATAACATTTGTGAGCAAATACATTTTTATAATAATGAATATAATAATTATTAATATTAAAGCCATTGTATAATAATATTGTATACTATGATAAGCATTGGAATACTGAATGGTTGACACAGTGACTGACAGACACTACTTCTTGCGGGACTGCAGACAGTGCTATAAGTGAAATAGAGAATATACATCATCTGTAAGTGAAAGAGAATGATAATCAATACATAAATACAAAAGACTGACTATTATTGATAAACAAATTTTAATGCATTTATGATTGTATGATTTTATAATGGTATAATTATAGTGTTTCTGCAATCTACAAAAAATTCACACTATTCAGAAAAAAATACAATGGAAACAAGAATAATAAAAAACATTTTCAATAAAAATGAAAGAAGATGTAGGGATGTCAAAACCCAAAAAGCAAGCATAAGTACAGCTCTTTGTATTTTGTTTTATAGCAGTGTAAGTACTTATGTAGGGTTATATGGAGGTGATTTTGGGTCCTATGTTAGCTTCCCAACCTTGTTTGCATGCTTTTTGGGTTTTGACATCCCTACATCTTCTTTCATTTTTATTGAAAATGTTTTTTATTATTCTATACCTTGGATTGTGCCACCCATTGTAATAAAATTATATATGCAGGTAGTTGTATAGAAACTATCTCACCTCCAACTCACTCACACTGAGCTTATTACATATTCATAACAAGTTGCTATGGAAACGTGTATAGTGCATGTATCCCAAGTCAGTTCACGTATACCACAGAGATTGAACCCATAGTAATGTACAATGGAGAATTTATAATGAGCTCAGTTTCACTTCTACTTTGGTGATTCAGTAATTATTTTATTGTCTTTATACATATGAAGTTGATGAAGAAGAAGATTTGGCAACAACCAGTGCTCAAGAAAAGAAGGAGAATGATCTTCAAGTACAACCTATCATTAGGTTGCTTGCTCTTACACTGACCAATCAAATCATGTTGAGATCACAGGTCATGTGATCTACACATACAAGAAGGGCATGCAACCTGCAGAGTGGCTGCAGTTTTTTATTAATAAAATGATATCATATCTTATCGTCCTTCACATTACATTACATTACATTACACAGATGTTATGGTCATATATATCAGCTACGTTGACTAACTTAGGAGCTATGCTACTTGATAGAATACATACCATGTTAAAGATGTTTATGACACAAGGTAGAGATTGCACACCTGCTGAACTCAAGTCTTTCTTGGACAAGAAAGTGAAATCACAACAGCTGGTATATTCTGGTGGAACGTATCACTTAAATTAACCTCCAGAAATCATTTTTAGAAACAAATAATTATTGTAATGTCCAGACAGACGCTAGTGTATCAACTTACATGTTAGTACATGTATGTGTAATTGTGCATATTGATATGGTGACTTGTTTTATAGTATTAGTAGATTAGACTACGAAATCTTATCACAAAGATGTTTTACTCTGCAAATACAATTTTACTATAATAGTAGTTATCGTTAGAGCTGTAATGGTGTAGCACCTGTAAGAAAATGAAGTCTTTGTATCATCAGATTACATTATCTGCTGGAGTCTGTTAGCTCATGCAAGTCAAATTGCCTACTGATTTTGATAAATCAATATTTTCGATGAACTAACTTTTGTCTGTTTCTTGTAAGAAATAAGTGAACAAGGATTTAGACAGCAATATTCTTTTTGCATGGACAAGTATATAATGATACACATTGTTGTAACTCAACATATCCCTAGAGACCAGTCCATAGCAACAAGGCTGGTCTACCAACAGTAATGTGATTTAAGATAATCTATATCTATTAAATATCAAGATTATTACTCACAATTGCACAGCTGGTCAATACAAACAATAAAAGCTATAAAATAATTAAATATATATAACTGTACATTTACATACAAATTCTAATTCAACCAAAAAAAAGAAGTGTTAACGTGTGCTTATAGTCAGTCTTGTACATTACATGTTCTTGATCTCTGATTAACGCCCAGCTCTTTTTCGTGCGATCCATCCAAGTAGAGCACAAACACCAATTACTCCAACAATCACAAAGATGACAATTGCAAGTCCATCACCAACACCAAACCTGTATGAAGAAGCAGCAGCAGCAGGTTCAAAGAATAAAGAAAGAACTGCAAAAATAAGTATTAGTAGTTTTTCCATAATTTCTTATTCACTAGGTGGGCGTGGGGAGCCAATTTTTCAAGAGCTAGCTTATCTGTATAGATAAACGAATAGTAATGAATGAGATAGTATTTCTTTACCCTCAGAAGTAGATTAATTCCTAGATCAAACGTCTATTCACGTTTTTGTAACAGCAAGCTCAATTTGCTCAAAGTACACAGTCACATGCTCTAATCACATATCACGTGATGGATATCACCATGGTAACCATACCCGCGGGAATTCAGAAATTCATATTTTGGGGAGGAGAGCACATGGCCACAGCAGTGGAGGAAATTATCCAGGTTAGACTATTTAAAGCATGAACATGTTCTAACATTCTTCCCTTTTTTATGAAGAAACTTCAACGAGATATTAATTGCCTTTCTGACGAGAACAAAACCACTCGAAGAAGAGCTCTGGAGAAATTGCAAAGAGAGACTACTCATAAGAAACCTACTTACCGTTCAGATATTATACATGGCTTACTCAATAATGGAGTGCTCAAACCACTTCTTAAAATGTTCTCGGACCCAATGGAGAGATGTAGGGACCTAGCCATCACAATTGTGTCAGAGTACGTCTCAAACACTATATATTATGTGTAGTTACATTAACTGTTTCATTATATATTCATAACACATCAATGAACATCAACATTTAGCCAGTTACCATGGTTACTTACAAAGCAATGTGAAATATAACATACCATTGTATTATAATCCTATCTTATATTTTACAGGTGTATGTCAATGGTTAGTGAACCTGCCCACTTTTTACCGTTAATTATTCCAGTTATTGTAACTCGACTTGGTACACCAGAGATAAGTGAGCCATCAGAAGAGATAAGGTAATAGCAGAGTTGGGAAACAGCCAGTCATGTAGGACATTGTTCAATAAATCTAGTAAATGTCCAGTAAATTGAAACTAAACTGTATACAAATTAAATGGGGAGCAGGACAAGAGTGGTGAAAATAGGTCAAAATGTCCAGTAGTTGGCTCAATGTTTCCACATCTCTGAGCATAAAAGCCGTAATTATTATAGTACTTGGTACTTATGAGTAATTTCGTACATTTCATCTTGACTGAACTTGTTTTCATTTCAATAGACTAGTTATGATTCAGTTTTTGACATCCATTGTTAATCAGTGTGGCAGTGACATGTCTCCTTACCTTCATGATATGGTAACCATATTGAAACAAACTGTTGTTGATCCTTACCCTGAAGTAAAAAAGGTGAGACAGACGTGATCAGTATTTTGAACAACAGTCTAAATTCCTTCTCTCCATCCCTCTTGCCCTCCTCAATGTCATCTTCCTTCTTCAGGAGAGTTGTGTTTGTTGTAGCAAACTAGCCCAATCTATTTCTCATGTATTTCATCAGGAGAGCGAACTGTTAGCAAAACCACTACTCCAATCAATGGCTCACCAGCACTCTAAAGTTCGTAGTGCTTGTGTCAAGGTGAATATACACTACAGTCTCAGTCTGAGTCTTGTGTACATGTAGACTGATTCCTGTGTATGTTTATTTTTATATAGGCATTTGGAGCAGTAGTTCAATATGGATCAGCCACACCCATTAATGATGCCCTTCCTGTATTAGCTCAGCGATCATGTGACCCAACCCCCTCTGTACGTATGTGTACTGTTAATGTGATTGGACAATGGTTGTTAGATCTACCAGATAGGTATGATGAGTTGATGTATGTAAGAATAGATGGATAGATAGATATGTGGTTAGATATAGAGGGATAGATAGATAATATATAGATGAATGATATAGAATATATGTGGGTCATTCATTGTCTGTCTATCTATAATATGGATGGATGAATGGATGGATGGATGGATCAATAGATGGATGAATAGATAGATGGATGGATGGAAGGAAGGATGGATGGATGGATGAATGGATGGATGAATGGATGGATGGATTGAAGGATAGATGGATGGATGGATGGATGGATGGAAAGATGAATAGATGGAAGGATGGATAGATGGATGAATAGATAGATGGATGGATATATATATATATAAATAGGTAAAGATGGGGTATAGATGTACATTATCAGAATTAATTATTTTGACTTATAGATATTCGTATCATCATAAACTAATACCTCTTTTGATAACTGGAATCAATGATGAGGTATTGGACATAAAAACAATAGCTTGGCAAATATGGGAGAAAGTTAGTTATTATAATAATTATAATTATAATACTTTTGTATATGAAATACAATAGGTTGGTTTAAAATATGCTGAAGAAAATGAACAAGATTTGAAAGACAAGATGGATTTCGCTAAACCACAAAACAGCTTTCCTGATTCTCGTAAGCTCATTAGCTAATAGTACTGCTTGACTCATTCTCTTGTTCAAATATCTATCTATCTATCTGGCTATCTAGCTATCTCTAGCTATCTATCTATCTATTTATCTATCTATCTACCTATCTGTCTATTTATCTATTCACCTATCTATCTACATATCTATCCATCTCTCTATTTCTGTCTATCCAAATATCAAACTATCTATCTATCCACCTGGCTATCTAGAATTTGATCGTCCTAATCTTGGGTGCAGGGTTTTAATATATAGAAACTTTTCCAAAATTTTACCAGCCATTTTACGAGACATCACAGATTGGACTGTGAATAGTCGTATCAAGTCATCACAACTGCTTCATACTCTCCTTTATCACATGGAAGATCATGTGACTCACCACATACAAGCTGTTCTAGGTGGATTATATCGAGCATGTCAGGATGAAGAGAAAATTGTATCAGAGGAGGCAGTTAAGTCTGCTAATCTAATAGGTATCTATATGTGTATACTGATATGTATATGTGTAGTTATTATATGTATTATATATATATATATATATATATACAGTGTTCTGGCCAGGATATATTTAGAATGGTGGTTAAATTCTACATTGCATTTAGTGCTGTTTATCCAGTATATACTTAATTCTGTCTCAGTAGCCTATATATGAGAGGTGGTTAATTCAGTATGGGCAGAACACTAATATATATATGTATATATAATTATATATATATATATATATATATATTATCCATTTATCTATCTGTCTATATCTATCAATCTATCTACCTATCTTTCTATCTATTGATCTATCTATCTATCCATCTATCTAGGTTTCTATGTTCCAGTAGAGATATGGTGTCATTTAGTTCTTCCTGCAGTCAGAGTGTCAGCTGGGTGTCATATAGGCAGATCTGGAACAAATGATGTATCCAGTGTACCAGTAGGTCCTGTCCAGTGTACCGGTTGTCTAATGGTTCTCTCTTCTCTGATTTGGGGTTGTCCAAAAGATAAAATACTTCCTCATCTTGAGGTGCATGTTTAAAAGTCATCCTTCTATCCATTCGTTCATCAATCCATCTTTCCAATTTCCTAACACATTAATCCACTCATTCAACCAGTGGCTCAATCACTCGTCCACCCAATTGTTCAACCATTAATTCATCTATTCATTCATCCATTCAACCAGTTACTTAAGCTATGCTTCATTGTCCATCCGATTGCATAACCCATCCATTCAACCATTCAACCATTACTCAATCTATACTCACTCGTCCATCCAAATGCATAACCCATTCATTCAACCAGTTATACTCACTCATCCACCTAATTGTCATATCCTATTTCAGATTATTGCACAGTGTCTTAATGAACCTGAAGTTGGACAGTCAGAACATTTACCACTTTTAAAGCAACTTTTAATATGTGTTTCATCTGTGATTCATTCCATCACACCCTCCTCCTCCTCCTCCTCCTCCTCCTCCTACTCTTCTCTTAGTCTCCACTTGTTCACTGTTGTCTTGCGAATATTAGCAAGCCGACAGTCAGACATCATTCGAAATGAAGTTGTCTCTGAAATGATAAAATTATCTGAAATTCAAGGTATGGAGGGATTGACTCAACTTTATTCCACTCATGTAAAAGATATTGTTGAGAATCTAAAGGTAGATCACATGTACATATACATGTATACATGTACATATACATGTATACAAGGACATATACGTACATGTATACATGTAACATGTATATATGTATGTATACATGTTTACAATTACTATAGATGTATATATTCAATTCATACATACATAATACGTCAGATTTGTCACATGTACTCATACATGTATACATGTATACATGTATATATATATATATACATGTATACATGTACATGTATTCATGTACATATACATGTACATGTACATATACATACATACTTACACATACATATAATGTACATAGATAGGGTACAAGTCATGGGGTATATATTCTCCTGATTGTGGACTGTTTGCTAGTCTATTGGAAAGTGAAGGTTCTGGATCAGCTATAGGTGAAGTATTGGATGACATCATACCAATATTTGCTCATTGTACTCATTCTGATAAAGATCCTGAAATGAGATTAAGGTAAATTAACATAAAATGGGATATAAATAGCATTAGGTTGTTGAGATATGTTATTGTAGTTTTCAAATGAACTATATCCAGATATTGATTCTGGTCAATCCTGGCTTCATAACATTAGTTAAGGAGGTGGGGATGACCACTACAGCTTGGTATACAGTAAATTAGTGTTGTTTTAGTGTGACAATAATGATAATTTTTGGTTATAGTTATAGTATGATGGTTTTCTAAAATTTTAATTATAATTGATAAACTAAAACAACACTGTAGTAAGTACTTGAGATATCATTTAGCTAATATTAATTCACTAGGTTTATTACCTTACTGATTCAAATCATATTGAATGCTCCCAAATATCCCTCTCTGTTCACTCAATTACAAAAGAGCTCTGTTTCCATTCTAACCACTTTGATTCTACCATCCTGTGTATGGAGAGCTGGAAGGTCTGTGGATGAATGGATGGATGGATGAATAGATGGATGGATGAATAGATGGATGGATGGATGGATGGATGGATGAATAGATGGATGAATAGATGGATGAATAGATGGATGGATGGATGGATGGATAGATGGATAGATGGATAGATGGATGGATGGACAGATGGATGGATGAATGGATAAATAGAAGACAAAATAATCAATGATATAGTGTATTGTATTACAGAACTGCAGCAGCCATTAGAACAGCTGTATTAACAGGTCTTCAATCCCTTCTTCAAACTCATATTTTAACAGCAGATCATTTGACAACATCAGTTCTATTAGAACTTCTGCCACAAGTAATTCATACATCTATTTGTCTGCCAAATCTAGTCTATTTGTGGCCTTTATTTTTACATTTATTATGTCTATCTATCCATCTCATTGTTCATCTATATTTTATCCAATTACAATAAATATTATGTATGTACATGTACATACATGTATGTATGCATGTATTTTCTATCTATCTATCTATCTATCTATCTATCTATCTATCTATCTATCTATCTGTCTATCTATCTGTCTATCTATCTGTCTATTATTTATCTATCTCTAGCTATCTATCTATCTATCTATGTGTATTTGTCACGCTAGATTTTATCCTGTATGAATGATGACAATTTATCTACTCGACTTGTTTCTTGTAAAGTATTAAAGTTATTATTGCAGGAATCTCCCAACAGTTTCACAGGTAACCATAGTTACCATCAGGGGTGTGGAAACATTGAGCCGACTACCGGACATTTTGACCTATTTTCATCCCCCTTGTCCTGGTCCCCATGTACTTTGTATAAAGTTCAGTTTCAATTTACCGGACATTCACTAGATTTATCGGACAATGTCCTGCATGACTGGCTGTTTCCACACCACTGGTTACCATATATAATACCATACCAACCAGTAAGCTACAAGAATTAAATGTCTATCAATCTATCTATCTATCAATCTATCTATCTATCAATCTATCTATCTATCTATTGTAGTTGACAAGTTACATGAGATGTATAGCGATCTATTGAAGAGACTAGATGACAGTTCTGATGATGTTCGTTTGGAAACTACTGCTGTACTTGTACATTACTTCAGGTTTAGTTCCCATCCTTCCATCTAATCATCTGTTAGTCCATCCATTAATCTACTTGTCCAATTACCATTCATCTATCCATCTATTCATCCATTCGTCTACTTATCCATTTATCCAAAACACAATCATTCATATTATTTTACAGATCATTTCCTAAAAATTACGATAAAGAGTTATACAAAGCTCACATTGAGATGATATACAGAGGTCTTTTAGTTCATCTTGATGACCCTGCTACTCAAATACAAGTATTCATTTGTTTGTGTGAATTTTACATTATAATGTATCTATTTATCCTTTCATTCATCTATCTATCCATCTATATTATCATCCTTAGGAAGCTATATTACTAGTACTGAAGGAGTCATCAACACTTGATTATAACATGCTCAGTATAATGATTGAAAATGTGAAAATGAAACACAGAACAACAAAGTGAGTAGATTAATAATTCATTTCATTGTAATAGTAGTAACCTTGTAGACAAGAATAATAATACAAAGATAGATGGAAAATGGATTGATGAACAAATGGATGGATGGATGGATGGACAAATGCAAATGGATGGATGGCTGGACAATGAATTGATGAACAAATGGGTGGATGAATTGATGAACAAATTGATGAAGTGACAAATAGATTATAGACACATGAATTGATGAATAAATAGATGGCATAGTTCTTTGGAGAAATAATTATAATATTGAATGACAGCTCTTCTCGAAGTTATGTTGAAAGTATTACAATAATTTTGTTTTTCACAGATACTGTGATGAACTTTTACTATTAACATCAGACAAGTAAAACTAATTTATAACACATACATGTACATGTACATGTACGAGATATACACAAAATAGAATGTTTAAATTTTTGGAATATACTATACTCAGCATTTAGGAAGATATACTCATGTGACCGAGGTCAATATAATTATTATTCTTTCTCATATTCTTTCTCATAAACAGTTATTTCATCTTCATTGTCAATCACTTCAATCGGTTCAGTCGTCTTTTGTAATCTATGATACCTAATTAGATATACAAATTTAATTAACAATATATTTGGGGGTGTGTCTTATATCATCTAATTAATTAATATATTAGGGGTGTGTCTTAAAATATTAAGGGGTTATCTAATAGCTATACATAATAGGGCTGGAACCAGGAGCCCATCCATAATGACGTTGACCAGAAAGAGTAAGAGTAGGAGCGGCAGATGACCATACATTTAGTCATGCTATCTGTCTGACTATTTTTTTATACGCCTTCCTTAAATATGGCGTCTACATCCTCACAATCTCTATGAAATGAACATGTCTGGAGGCAGAAATGAAGTCACCTACTATCAGGAAAGTGAGAGTATGCTTTGGGGAAGCTGAGAAATAACTGTTTAGTCCTATTCCAGAGTGTTTGACATTATTGCCTTCTGTCATTGAAGTGATTGCAGTGAAGGCTTCCTACTACTTTGTCAATGACTTCACTAAGAACATCTTCACAGTCTACACGAGCCAGAATATCACTCAATTCTTTTCTCTGTTTTACAGGAAACTTAGTCAATGTAGCTGTTCGTTTTCTAGAAGCCATATTTAAGGCATATACACGTGGGTTCTAAAAATAGTAACTGTCTAGACGATCAGACAGATAGTTTGACCAATTTAATTAAATGCAAGGTCGTTTACCGCCCTACTTTTATGCTTTCTGGTCAACGTCATTATGGGCTCCTGCTGGAATGAATACCTAATTATCTGGATAATTATCTGCAAACTGAACATCCATTGTTTGTATCTGGGTATTTGTTTAAGTTTGTGCATGCACAGAAACCAAACATGTGAAATCGAAATTGCAATAAAATGGCAGTTGATAAGTGTCTTGCTTTTTTGGCTTGTAGAGTGCTGAATCAACACCAATGCTGCTTGTATAAACATCTAGTGTAGTTGATTACAGCAAAAAAAGAGGTAATACTGTATGTTTTTAGTGCACACAAGTCATGGATTTTTAGAGCAACTATCTGGGTAGGTACCTAACTGTTATTGTAAATGGATATCCAGATAGTAAAAGACAGGATTTGTCTGGTCCTAATAATAGCATCTTAATAGTTAATTAACACAATAATTAATACCTGCTTAGTCTTGATTGTCTTCTTCGGAGACGGAAGTAACGAATGAGCAGATAGCAAGCTATTATGATTATTAATATAATAACCTGAAGAATGTAAGGAATGCTTTTGAATTAATTATGTATTAATACAGTATTACACAAATGCATCTTAGCTTCCATTACTGTCACCAGTTCCTTCCAGACCACTATTAAATAAAATCTCTAATTTAATTATAACATGGAAAATTAATAGTCTCGTAGACAAGCTTCAGCAAAGAAGTTAACAAGGGTGAGGTCTCATGCCCAGGCTACCAAATAGCCAAAACAGGGTGTTAGGTCTCATTCCCAGGCTATCCAATAGCCAAGACAGGGTGTTAGGTCACGTCCAGGCTAGTCTGGTGTAGCCATCCCCTCATGGGGACTTGCATATAAACAGTTCCACCAATCAGATTGCTTCATTCCAAATTATAATCAATGTTCTTGGACAGACATGGGGTCAATTACAATGCAATGTAATATTATATTACCATTACTAATACCTCCAAAATCAGTGTAGTATAATTATTATTATTATTATTATATAGTATAACTATTATTATAGTATAATTATTATTATAATTATAATTATAATTATAATTATTATTATTATTATTATTATTATCAGTGTATTATCAGTGTAGTATCAGTGTAGTATCAGTGTAGTATCAGTGTAGTATCAGTGTAGTATAATTATTATTATTACCAAAATCAGTGTAGTATAATTATTATTATTACCAAATCAGTAGATTACTATCACTACTACTGAATTAGCTTTCATGCTTGAACTAACTGACCATTGCATATATGAATGTTCACAAGTTTCTTAAGGAGAATTATTAAGTTTTTTTCCAGCCCAAAAAATTTCCCTCCAATACTAAAAAGTATAATTAGTCACCAGGTGCAGGCTGGCGAATAAAATGCATTTATTCATAATTAACTAACTACTATCAATATTTTGCTTGCAATGGAAGATATACTGAGACTTGAAAATACAGACACTCCATTACTTGGAAATGTTGGAATATCTAATACAGTGCCATTTGTGGAGTTCAGTTCTGATGAGCCTGGGGAGAAATATAAAAATGTTATACACACGAATGAATACATTGTTAATACCTTCATCTGTTGTACCGTTCTTCACACCAGTTACATTGCAGTACTGAGTTAGGAACAGAACTAAGACAAAGAAATGAACAAGGTAGGACATGTTGATTGGTGTGACGTCATACTAACTTTTATTCCATTTAATGCCCATAAAGAATCCACGTGGTTAAAAATGAGTTTCTCTCGACTCAAGACAGTGACTACTTTCAAACCTCTCTTATCAAGTTATTGCCAGTCATCTAATGTCCTCCTCAGATCTGGTACTTTAGGTGGAAAACCTTTAGGTACTTGGATTAATCGACTGAAGAGATGGCAAAGTGGAAGCAAGACAGACTCCAGTACAAGCAAGGTATATTGTTAATTATGACAATAGTGTGACATATCGAAATGTTTATTGGTCTTTCGTTAATGAACTTGTATGTATGTATGTCTATCCGTATGTATGTATGTATTATGTGTGTTTTAAACTTTCATTATACTAAGATCAGATGAACATTAATATAATGAATGTATTTCATTTTTGCTTCATTATCATATCTATAACTACAAAATGATTATAATAATATATATAATATTTATATTTCATTTCCTTTTTGATTCACTTATTACGTTATATCACATACCTGTACAAACTTTACAAACAGGAGAAATCCAAATTTAGTATCTAATAAATCCCTTATATATATATATATATATGTATCCCATAGCAACTCGTCATGGTTACAAAACGTGTTATTCGAGTATATTCAATTTGAAATTATTAATAACTTCATCAGAGTTTTTGATAAAGTTTTGAAGCATGGGCCGAATTGGCTCAATAATGGTTAGTGTATGCACCTTTAAGAATACATCTTAAGCCAATTAACAAAGAGTTAATGCTGTTAGTGACAATATAATCATAATTAACTGTGCCATTTGGCCCAAAGAGAGAACTGTACAGTGGCAAATAAGAAGCTCTTTGGGCCAGTGGTGGGTGTACCATATGAACTTATCAAAAACTCGAAACCTCATAAATTATAATTTCTATGATTATAACAACATTATTAGTTATGGTGTTGATAATAGTTAAGGAGGTCGGGAGATGATATTTATTTTTACTGCTAATAGAAACATGATTCAACCTCTGAGCCTGTAGGCTCTGAAACCAGTTCTTCTGGAGATGTCTCAAGTAATGATAGCTCTCTTAACGAATCAGAGAAGTTGTTGATGGAGAAAGAAGAGCTCTTGAAGCAAAAGGATGTTGAAATCAGTGATATTAAAGTTAGTGGACAATTTTGTATAATGTCGCTTATTAAACACACTGATACATTTATATAACATGTGACACCTAATTTGCAATGGCTTGTTGCGCAATTTCAGGCAGACGCTTATCTTTTAAAGACTTGCTATCTTGCAAGTGGATTATGCAATAATAATAATTCTCCATTTTTGTTTGTTACACAAAGTGAGTAGCAATATTTTAAATGTATATTGTCCTCAATGAACTTGTATTTAATAACATCATTTCGTTACGTACATTTGTAGATGTAGGTAAGGTACAATACCACTGTCTGATTAATGTTGATTCAAATTCCATAATTATTACGTAGGACAAATATTTAAGATCATTAGCTGAGATTGAAAATACAAGAAAACGATTGACAAGACAAATTGAAGATGCTAGGCTATTTGGAATTCAGGGATTTTCTAGGGACATATTAGATGTTGCAGATGTATTAGAAAAAGCTGTTGAGAGTGTTCCCGAAACAGAACTGAGGAAAGATGTAAATCCACAATTATTCTCATTATTTGAGGGACTTAAAATGACTGATACACAACTAAAAAATGTTTTTCAAAAAAATGGGCTTGTTCGTATTAATCCAATAGGCGAAGCATTTGATCCAGCATTTCATGAAGCATTGTTTGAAATACCTGGTGAAAACCCAGGTACTGTGGGTGTAGTCTCAAAAGTTGGGTATATATTAAATGGACGGACTATTAGACCAGCTATTGTAGGTGTAATTAAGGCTATTGAACCATCTGAAGACACATAAGTGTGATATTTATAAAATGAAAGTTGTTATTTATTTATATTATAAATAGTACTTGTTTGTTAAATCTATTGAACTGTTTCTTTTCAATTATAAACTGTTTCTATTAAAAAAAACCGTTATTGGTAATGAAAAAAACTGGTGTATATATATATATTATATATATATAAAAAGGTGATGTGTCATGATTCATATTGAATATGTTTACATAACATTATTGTGTTTATTATAAATAAATTACAAATGTATTTATAAATACTGCCTATTTTAACCTGTGGGAATACATGTTTAACATACCTATACACACATTGTTAAAAACATTTTACACTGTTAAAATTTCAACTGTGTTTCCATACTCAATTGGTTTAACTCCCTCTTCTTTACCACCATAAACAAAGAGACGACCTGCGGACATAACAGCTGCAACACATTGACAACGTGCTGTTGGCATTTCACATAAGTAGTCCCATTTATCTAATAATGGAAAATATACATGTATGGATCTGTTTGGTATGTGTGAACCAGGCAGACTGCCTCCTACAGCCAACATAAAATTACTTGATGGCACAGCACAAGAAGATGTTAATGGAGTATCAGCTACAATATTCCAAATTTCACTGCCTGGATTTTCAGAAAGCGTAAGTGCTTGTACTGATGTTTGAGGCCCTGTCTCACCGTACAGGGTACCTCCAACCAAATACAGAACATCTCTTACTATACAGCAACTAGCACCTGTGCAGGGGATTGGTAAATTTGCTAATGTTTGCCACTGAAATGTAGCTTGATCAAACATTTCAACATCTGCCAGTACTTTGCTGTTTCTGTAGCCACCAGCAACAATCAGAGAGAGGTTATAAGATGCAGCAGAAGGATTTTGACGTGCTGTAGGCATACAAGGTAGAGAAGGAGTCCATTCTTGTCTTTCACGATCCCATAAATACAACTTGTTAGATACCTTGCGAGTAGCTATTTCCACACCTCCTATTAATACTAAGGATCGATTGACTATACCTATTGCATAATAAGCAACAGGACAGATGGGAAGTGCGGTCCATTTATGTACAACACCATTTATATCGTACTCATACAAGATGCGATCTGTTTGCAAGTCCTTTGTCTCACCTCCACCAATGTACAACTTCCCCTCTAACACAACAGCTGACGCTTTCTGCATTCCTGTTGGTGCAAGTGCTGACCGTTTCCAATGAAATACATTCTGTGTTGGTTTCAAGAATGGTTGTGAAGTGTTAGCCTAGTGGTAAAAATGAAAGTACTAATTACATCACTACCTTTTATCAAGGTGCTGTATTTATTATCACTAGCAGCTATCTTAGGTGTTGTGTATGTAACCATACATTCAACAATATACATTATGTAGTAGTTATACACACACACACACACACACAATTAACACCATCACTCCCACTAACAAACCTCTTTAGCTACACTAGTTTTACTAGCATCTTTTTGTGGAAGTAGTATTTTATTCAAAGCTTTTAATGGCATTCCTTTCATATCTTGTACAAGTTCCTCTTCCATGCTTTTCATTTGTTCTTTCACCGCAGTCAACTGTTCGTCGTAAGTGTTTAATTGCTTCCCTATACCTTCTGCTTGCATACGTTCTACTTCTACTCGTTCAACCATTGCTAAAAGTTCACCTTCTCTGCGTTCCATTCGAAATATCAGTTCAAGAGCAGATTCATAAGGCAATGGATTATTTGAAGACAAATCTCTAATTCTTTCATATAACTGACGTGTTTGTGATCTGTGTTTTGGATCATTAACAATACAATCTTCTACTATAGGTAAAAGACAGTGATTTTTCTTTATCATATCAATGTACTCCTTCCGACGATCAAGCTCTGAGGTAGTAACAGAAGATTCCCTGCACGGAATTGGACACTTTCCAGATGCTATATGTAATGATAAAACTCCAAAGGAGTATATATCAACACTGGGGTGTGGAATGAAACTGGACGTCGATTTTAGTATTTCAGGCGGAGAATAGGCTGCAGTTTCTGGTGATTTAGTCATCGTTACAGTCATTTTACTGCTTGATGGGTCAAATAACTGAGCCACACCCAAGTCGGCAATTTTCGCCTGCAAACCTCTCGTCAGTAATACATTTCTTGCCGTGAGATCACCATGTACGATTGGTTTTGTCCTACAGTGAAGAAATACTAACCCCTGGGCGACATCTTGCAGTATAGACAGCTGTACAGTCAATGGCAATCTAGTATGAGAATCTAAAGCTGACGCAACACTCATCGATATGTTTTCATTTACTAGTATTGGGGAGGCATCATTAGGAGAGAAAACAACACCCATGAACTGTACAAGTCTGGGATGACGCAGAGAGATGAGTTGTTCACATTCTCTCTTTAATCGAGTCATGATCTCATCGTTCTTTTTCTTCTCCAACTTCACAGCTAAGTCATGCAATTTTTTACCGTGATACTCTACGCCAAGACACTTCACTCTGACAAGACTATCGTGCGTTCCTCTTGATATTTCTTCTCCAACTTCTGCATCTTCAAGCAGATATGGACTAAGTACCACTCGCAGTTTCTTCTGTGGCTCCATCATTCAGTTAAGCAGCCAGGATGTAATGCCGAGAATTTTGTGGGTTGTTATCTGTTGTGGGCGGGCCTATACTGTTGTTAATGAATTTTCTGTCATGGATCTAACAAGCCATAAGGAGATGTAAGATTTTCATAAATTTATAACTGAATGTTATGTTACTGTTTCCCTCAGTCATATGACAATCACATGTCATTCAGACAGTGGGTATGGATTTGAATTAGATCCTGCTCAACATCCTTTACAAGTGTCAACTTTGTCACCTGGATCGTCTGCATTTGAATCTGGTCTTCGTAAGGGGGATCTTTTATTGATGTTAAATGGCCATGATGTTTCTAAAGCACCATTAGTGAAGGTCAAATCCATTATGTCATACACAGTGGGGTCTCCTATAACTATAAAAATAGCAAGACTTGATACAGAAAAGAGCGGTGTATACAATAAGGTAAAATTAATTACAACTTAAATACATTTTTTAACCTCATTAATTTCCATTAGACTAAGCCTCCAATTGTAACAGGGAAAGGTATGTTGATGTGTTGTGTGTGTACATATATACATGCTGTATATAGTTAATTATAAACCTTTCAGTAAGGCAATGCATTTTTAATTAATGAACTGATATGATATTTGATAGTAATAATCACTTTAAAATGAAAACCTTTTACTACAACTACACAATTTGAGAAATTAGACATACTATAGTCTGTTCACACTCATAATGACCTCAAAATTAGGATATGGTGACTTTATATGTAATATAGTGTATAGTTTAATGTCATAAGGTTAATAACGCATGACCATACTGTAACTCAACAATGAAGCAACAGTTGAAATTTGACATACACAAAAAATGGGGAGGATAATTTTATGAAAAGGGTACAGGTAAAAGGATTCTTGGTCATTCCAAAGTAAAATTATGAACTTTTTTTTTTTTGAGGTCAAGGTGAATGTGAATGACCTTTATTGTCATGCTATACCAACACCATAGTTTTTGATAAGCTGATTTGGTACACTATTGGCCCAAAGAGCTTATTTCCCACTGCTCTCTTTGGCCCAGATGGTGCAATTAATTATGATTTATTGCACTATATAACAGCTTGTTAATTAGCTCAAAATGTATTCCCATGGCACACACACTTACCACTAGCCATGCTTCAAAACATATCAAAAGCTCTTGAGCAACACTAATAATAACTATTATTATGTATATAATGTCTCTGAAACACAAAACATGTATTTTTTGTGTTTTTTTTTACTTTTGATTTTGTCATATATTCCTTCATTGTTTTACCGCTTATTCATTTTTAAGGGCTCCAAAGTTACAGAGATACAGTCGGTGATGCTGTTAAATCAGCTCAAAATGCTTTAGATATATTATCAGACATGCCATCCAGTCTTACACAACACGTTACCATTGATCTCAGAGAGAGTGGTAGTGATCATTCTTCTCCGCCCATCTCAAGTCCTGAGCATTCTGATGAAGATTATGATCCTTTAGTTGATTTTACTCATGATATTGATCAAGACTCATCAGATCACACTTCAGCAAAATTTATAGGGAATGTCCTGAAGGCTCAACAGGCCTTGAGAGGTTTAAAGGACATTTCAGAGACAACTGAAGAAAGAAAAGTAGAAAAAAGAAAGCCTTTAGTGTCCACTGAAGCCAGCATTGAAATAAAAAGCACTGATAAGCCAGTCCTTACGCATGATGTCATGGTAACCAAACAGTCGAAGAATTTGCCGCCACCAGACCACACTTCAGCGAAATTGACTGAAAATGTCCTAAAGGCTCAACAGGCATTGAGAGGAATAAAGGACATTTCAGAGACAGAAAGGAAAGTAGAGAAAAGAGAGCCTTTAGTGTCCACTAAAGCTAGCTTTGAAGTAAAGACCACTGATAACAGTGATAAGCCAGTCCCTACTTTACCTTTGCACAATGTCATGGTAACCAAACAATTGAAGGATTTGCCACCAGACCACACTTCAGCAAAATTGATTGAAAATGTCCTAAAGGCTCAACAGGCATTGAGAGGAATAAAGGACATTTCAGAGACAGAAAGGAAAGTAGAGAAAAGAGAGCCTTTAGTGTCCACTGAAGCTAGCTTTGAAGTAAAGACTACTGATAAGCCAGTCTCCACGCACGATGTCATGGTAACCAAGGACTCGATCCAAAAACCTGAGACTCATAACAGTCTTTCTCCTCCCCCTCCCATTCCTCCTTATAATCCAGTTAGTCCGGATAGATTCCTGCTCAGCAATAAACCAGAATATCAGTTTGAAGTAAAGAAACAACGTCATTATTATGATGAAGTCTCTCTTGATGATAAACAAACCACTAAAATCACATCACCAAAAAAACTGGTCAAGCCAGATGTACCAGTTACCTCTCGTTTACATGTAACTGAACCCACGCATGGGCAACGTTCATTTGTTCCTGTCGTAGGAATAACAGTCTCTTTGGATCCAATTAGAGCATCGAAAGGGCTACCAAGCAGTGGTATGTAATCATATTGCATGTATTTTATAATATATCAGTGTAGGGGGCCCTCCTTCAGTTTGAGTTTTACACCCATTCCCCTCAAATTTGAACCTCAGACCCATTACAATTATTATGATCCATTTTTATCGTTAGCCTGGGTTATGTAATTAGGTATGTATCAGGCTTTCTTCAGAAAATTTGTCTAAGGGGGGGTGGGGGTCAAAGCGTGAATTCAAAAGACTTTGGGGTGGCGACTACAAGGTTATTGTAGTGTGCATATTAGCAAACAAATTCCAAGGGGGGGAGAGAATGTGACTACAAATCAACTGCATGACTGAGCATATGTTATAGTCACTACATTTACATTAGTCACTGCTGTCAGATTAGTCACTGCTCTCACATTATTCACTACTGTAACATTAGTCACTACAGTCACATTAGTTACTACTGTCACTAGTCACTACTGTTCCTACAGTCACATTAGTCACTACTCTCACATTACTCACTACTGTAGCATTAGTCACTACAGTCACACTAGTTACTACTATCACTAATCACTACTGTTCCTACAGTAACATTAGTTACTACAGTCACATTAGTCACTACTATCACTACTGTTCTTACAGTCACATTAGTCACTACTATCACTAGTCACTACTGTTCCTACAGTCACTTTAGTCACTAGTCACTACTGTTCCTATAGTCACTTTAGTCACTACTATCACTAGTCACTACTATCACTAGTCACTACTGTTCCTACAGTCACTTTAGTCACTAGTCACTACTGTTCATATAGTCACTTTAGTCACTACTATCACTAGTCACTACTGTTTCTACAGTCACATTAGTCACTACTATCACTAGTCACTACTATCACTAGTCACTACTGTTTCTACAGTCACATTAGTCACTACTATCACTAGTCACTACTATCACTAGTCACTACTGTTCCTACAGTCACATTAGTCACTACTCTCACATTACTCACTACAGTCACATTAGTCACAACTGTTCCTAAGTATGCAATATACATACCATGCATATAATTACTTATTTGTGGTATATATAGGTATGTGTGGTTATGTATGTGTGTTGTCTATTGTGTGTGTGTGTACATACATACATATAATCACACTTATGTATATAGGTATGTGTATGTGTATGTATGTTGTCTATTATGTGTTTGTGTACATACATATATAGGTATATATGTGTGGTTATGTATGTGTGTTGTCTATTGTGTGTCTGTGTGTGTACATACATAAATATAATATGTAGGTGTATGTATGTTGTCTATTGTATGTGTGTGTGTCTTTCTCTGTGTGTATGTATTTGTGTTTATGTTTTATAAGTAGAATACATCATCATAGTGTATAGTTGAATTATATATTGTGTTATTGTAATGTATAATGTATAATTATTTGTTAAATTTATATTATTTTTGGAATGTAGTTCACAGCTGGAAAATTGACCATGTGTCACGCTGGTTACAGCAATTAAGTCCATCAATGAGTGATCTATATGGTGCTTGTTTCTCTGAACATAGTATAACAGGTTAATATGTTTACATATAATTATAATTATGGTCATTATTGTGTTTGCCACTGTACGTACATGTATACGATGTACATACATACATACATACATACATACATGTATACACACACACACACATACATACATACATACATAAATACATACATACATTTATACATACATACATATACATGTATACCTACACACACATGCACACACATACATACATACATATACATACATGATAAACATACATGCATACATACACGCACACACATTACGATACATATATACTTTAGGACACACATTGCTTCATTTAAATCAATCAAAGCTACAAAGTATGGGAGTTACCAGTAAGGAGCACAGGTATACAATACAATCACTGACTGACTGACTCACTGACTCACTGACAGAATGACTGACTCACTGACTGACTGACTCACTGACTGGCTCACTGACTGACTGACTCACTGACTGACTCACTGGCTCACTGACAGAATGTCTGACTGACTGACTCACTCACTCACTCACTCACTCATTCACTCACTCACTGACTTACTGACTCACTCACTCACTAACTCACTCACTCACTCACTCATTGACTGACCAACTGACCAATCAACTGACCGACCGACTGATGACTGTGTATCAATGAATCTAATTATGTAATATTTTCATTATCTTCTTTATTGACGTTTATAGAATGCAGCTTGGTATGTCAATTGCTAGATTACGTTTGGACCACGAGCAAAAAGAGTTAGAGAGGTTATCAAGTCAAGTCACATGGCTATAATAGTAACCCGTAGAAGTCCAGATATGATTTATAATCATATAAATAAATATTGGGATATATTTTCAGAGTCTGCAATAACTTATGTACTTTCATCATTTGTTTTCATGTTAAATATTATAACCACTGGCTCCAAACTGATGTATACATGTTATAATATTATAATATTATTTTTGTAATGGAATTAGAAGCATGTATAATGCTACCATAAACCGCAAAACGTGTGATTTTGTGGGATGGCCTGTCTCATTGTCTCCACCTCTGCAACCTTGCAAGCTGCAAATCTTTTTAATCTGCTCACCTCTCTACTACTCTGTGTGAATCTCTCTGCTGCAATGGACGTTGATGACAAAATAAAGAGATTTCGCCTGCATGTTGTAAAAGAGATCTACCAGACAGAAAGAGATTATACTGATTCGTTAGAGTTTACTGTTGATGTAAGTTGTGATAAATTCTGTTATTAAAATAGTACTTCACTACTAGCATTCCTGCAGCATATATTATCAAAACTTCGTTTAAAAGCAGCAAATGATAAGAGCCTTTCAGAGGAGCACATCTCCAAGCTCTTTAGCAATGTTGATAGATTACTAGTAATTCATAAACGTTTGGTCGCTGATCTTCAAGTAATGGTTGGATCAACACCATCTTATGATTCTCCTGTTGGACAGTGCTATTTAAAACACGTATGTACTCTATACAAATCATACTTGGGTACTTGTTAGTACATTTCTATTGCATCAATGATGTTATTGTCTCGTCCCCATCAACCATTATCCCTCTTCCATAGTTTGTTAGATATTATTTGTATCTTGCATCATTTTTACTAAAGTCAACTTCTTTAATTCTCTCTATCTCTGCCATGTATCTATCTGTGTATCCAAGGACTCTATTAGTCTTTATTTTTCTTTACATAATCTCTTTGATATTGTACTCTACTTAATTATCCAGTATACACAGATAATTATAATTGAGCTATAAATGGTTTTGATTGTTAATTGAATTACTCGCGTATAAACGTGTTTTTTAGCAACAAGGATTTAGAGAGTACAAGACTTATGGTGAAAATAATGAACATGCTCAGAAAATACTTTATCAACTAGAAAATGACCAGGCATTTAAAGCGTTCTTCTTGGTATGTTATTTTTCTATCATTCTTTCATGATGTTATGCTATTCTTGTTTGTTTTATAGGGTGTTATGTTGTTAGGTGGAAAGACTGAGGCTTCTATCAGCTCATATCTGTTCAAGCCTATTCAGAGAATTTGTAAATATCCTTTACTCTTTCGAGTATGTTATAATCTTACTCCATGTTAAATGAATAGTTGATGTGTGGATTTGGATGAATAGATGGATGGATGAATGGATGGATGGATGGGTGGATGGGTGGATGGGTGGATGGATGGATGGGTGGATGAATGGATGGATGGATGGATGGATGGATGGATGGGTGGATGGATGGATGGATGGATGGATGGATGGATGGGTGGATGGATGGATGGATGGATGGATGGATGGATGGATGGATGGATGGATGGATGGATGGGTGGGTGGGTGGGTGGATGGATGGGTGGGTGGGTGGATGGATGGGTGGGTGGATGGGTGGATGGATAGATGGATAGATGGATGGGTGGATGGATGGATGGATGGATGGATGGATGGATGGATGGATGGATGAATGGACAGATGGATGGATGGATGGATGGATGGATGGACAGATAGATAGATGGATGGATGGATGGGTGGATGGGTGGATGGATGGATAGATGGATCAGTATACATATTTAATTTATATAATTTATTTAATATATAGGAATTACTCAAATACACTCCGGTAGATCACTCTGACTATAATGCCACAAATCATGCACTTTCAATGATGAGAGAACTTTGTTCTGTCATCAATGAGGCCAAACGTCGTGTGGAACGACTAGAGTTAATTGCAGATTGGCAGGGTACTGTGGAAGGATGGGAAGGCTCTGCCGTGGTTGACACTTGTGCTGAGTTAGTGAAAGAAGGACCCCTCATTAAGATATCAGCTGGTAATATGCAAGAGAGAGTATTCTTTCTATTTGATAATCTTCTTGTCTACTGTAAACGAAACGTCGTGTAAGTTATAAATTGATTTAATTATATCATATTTATTTGTACTTGAAGTTTGGCTTGTCAAATAGTTTAGGAATTAAGAATGAAAACATTAACATATCGCTAAACAAACACTTATGCTGACATTACAGAACTAAATAAAATATTTGTGTAACCATTTTAGTCAATGGCCGTTTTCAAAACAGACTTACAGACACAGACCTGTGCGCTTTTAAAAACAACAGCATGGTGTACATTTAATACAAGTATGTACGATAGTGTGTGTACATATAAGGAATCCTATGTACATGTATATGTACTATTGTACACATCATATATTCATATGCATATATCCATGTACATGTACACATGATGTATGTGTACTATTCCATATGTACACTGTACATGTACTATTGTACACATCATATGTACATGTACTATTGTACATATCATTATGTATTGTATACAACTTTACAATATAATAACAATAGTTGTTGGCTATGATTACTATTTCTAAGTGTTATATGTTAACACTATTATAAGTAGTGTATAATTTTTGTTGTGGTTATTGTTCACTTACTCTTTCGTATGTAGATTCCCATTACGATCCAAAACAGGTATGGAATTCCTGTATAAAATGGCCAGTGTTTGTTTGATTTTAGTTTTTTTGTATTTGTGTGTATATATTATTGTGTATTGTTTATTGTGTGAATGCATATATGTATGTGTGTAAATATGTGTGAGTGTGTGTGTATGTATGTATGTACATGTGTATGTGTGTGTATATATGTACATGTGTATGTGTGTATATACGTACATGTGTGTGTGTATGTATGTACATATGCATGAGTGTGTGTGTATATATGTACATGTACGTGTATGTATCTATGAGTGTATGTATGTATGTATGTATGTGTTTGTTTTTATATGTGGGTGTGTGTGTGTGTGTGCATGTTTGTCTTGCTATATATACATATGTACACATAATAATAACAATAATAATAATAATAATAATAATAATAATAGAACAAAAGACTCTCCAGTTCAAAGGAAGAATACCAGTGGCTAATATTGAAATTGAAAACATAGAAGATGGAACAGGTAGACTAAATCATTTCTCTCCTCTTGAAATATCTTATCTTCACTTCCTAACTTCATTTTCTTCAGCTGATTATCACACAAGTGGTACTACTGTAGTCAATGGCTGGAAGGTACGGAATTTGGCTAAAAACAAATGGTTTGTGTTGATAGCAAAAACACCAGGAGAAAAACAACAATGGATTGATGCTATAAAAGGACAAAAAGACAGAATACAAAGTACACCTCATAATACATACATGTGCTTTGACAATAGGGCCTTTGAATTTTAACCAACTCTGGGCCCTATTTATAAAATTTTTACTGGTAAAAGCTGGTGTGTGGTAATGTAAAAGGGAACTTCTTTATAAAAGACACCTTGGGACTAGCGAGGGTGCCTTTATTTAGAGATAATTTATTACCTAGTGTATTGTGTATTGGGACATGACAAAGTATCTTAATTCAACACTCCATTACTGTAACAATGATACAAACTAGAGAAATTACATTGTGTAAATAATGCATAATTATGTAAAGCTGTTACTTGTCTATATAAAGAAGAGCCCATTCTTGAGTAATTCCCTATTTTGGAGTTATATTCCATAGATAATTCCATAATAGTTGTATTAATGTGTAGTCACTATTGTTAATATATGAACACTACTATGACTAATGTAATTATTTATAATTGAATTCATAAGCTAAGTCAGGTCTCTGTTTTGACAGCTCTGATAGGCTGAACCTCCATACTGTGTACACACCTGATATTGTGTAATAACATTTGTGTATTGAATGACCCACTGTTTTAATTCTTAATTAATACAATACATTTGTGTATTAAATGACCTCTGGATTAAATGACCTCTGGATTAAGATATTTCTTAATTAATAAATACTGTTTTAATTCTTAATTAATACAATACATTTGTGTATTAAATGATCTCTGGATTAAGATATTTCTTAATTAATACAATACATTTGTGTATTAAATGACCTCTGGATAATTGATAAATATTTAAATATTTGTGACCTATGTAATATAAATTATAAATACTATCTTAATTCTTCAATATATTTGTGTATTAATTAAATGACCTCTAAATTAAGGACAGTGCACACCTCCTTTTGAAGGACATTTTCAAGGTGTCCTTTATAAAGAGGTTCCACTTCATTGTGTTTTTGGATGTGAATGTATTATTTGTGTTTTAGGAGTCACAGCTGGTATTGCTAGAGAGACCAGGCTCTTAATGATTGATAAAGGACAAAAACTACACCGAAGATTAACCAAAGAAGGGAAGATTTTACAGGACCATCGATATCGTCTGCGTGTGTACCCAAAATCATTCACAGGATGTGATTTTGTTCAATGGTTAATTGAGATTGAAGAAGCTGCTGATGGTAGTGAGGCTATGAGACTTGGACAAGGGCTATTAGAAAATGGAGTCATTCATCATGGTGTGTGCATGTTAGTGTCTGTATATTTATCTCATCTGTATATTGTCTGTATATTGTCTGTATATTGTCTGTATATTGTCTCTATATTGTCTATATATTGTCTGTATATTGTCTGTATATTCAGTGTGATGAGTTTATTGTATATTGTCTGTATATTACCTGTATATTATCTGTATATTATCTGTATATTGTCTATAATTATTGTGGGTGTATGTGTGTTTATCTCATCTGTGTATTGTAGTGTATGTAATCATTGTCTGTATATTGTCTGTATAATTATATTATCATCATAATTATCTGTATATTGTGTGTGTCTCATTATCTTATTGTAAATAAACAGATTATGACAACTGACACAATGTTAGTTTAGTACAATATTAATTAATTCACTTTGTTGATACATTAGTAGTACACACACACACACCCTGTTCATCAATCACTATATATAGCAAAAGTCTCATCCATCTATCATTTATCCACCCACTAACCTATCTATCCATTCATCTATCCATCTATCCATCCATCCATCTATCCATCCATTCATCCATCCATCGATCACTCTATCCATCCATTCATCCATCCATCCATCCATCACTCTATCCATCCATCCATCCATCCATCCATCCATTCATCCATCCATCCATCCATCCATCCATCCATCCATCCATCCATCCATCCATCTCACTGTCTATCTATTCATTCACCCATATTCATCTATCTATCCATTCATCCATCCATCCATCCATCCATCCATCCATCCATCCATCTCACTGTCTATCTATCCATTCATCTATCCATCTATTCATCCATTCATCCATTCATCCATCCATCCATCCATCCATCTCACTGTCTATCTATTCATTCACCCATGTATTCATCTATCTATCCATCTAGTTAGTGACAAACATCAATTCAAGAACAGTCAGATAGTGTATCGATTTCGTGTTGACGATGGAACATTTCATTCAACCAATCAGAGTGGTCATGCTTTAGCAAAGGTTTGGCAAATGTTTGAGAACTGTTAATATTTAATTCATCTATCCTTCATTATGTCTTTATCTATATATTTGTCTGTCTATCTATTTGTATGTCTGTTTGTCTGTCCATAGGGTCTTCGTATATACTCTTGTTTGCATAGTTTTTTTCATTCTCCAATTCAAAATCATCGTTCTGGACTAAGACAAATCAAATGTTCTATCACTGGTGCTAGACTAGTAGATCTGTTAGTAGATGAGAAATATATGGCAACAAGAGAAGAAGCTGTTGATTTTGGAGCTCATCTCATGGCTATTGGTCTCCTCAAACATGGTATGAGGATCAAACAGAAAATTTCTTTATTGCTCTCTGTCCTCCCTCCCAGTCATCCCCGCTCCTACCTCCCTCCCTCCCTCCCTTTCCTCCCCTCCCACCTCCCTCCTCCTCCCTTCCTACCTCCCTCCCAGTCCTCCCCTCTCTCCTACCTCCTCCTTCCCTCCTACCTCCCTCTACCTTCCTTTCTTTATATGTCTCTTTAATATATGAATATGTCTTGGTTTTAATTAATTTCTGTTTGGTTGTCTATCTCATGTTACAGCTACTGATGATCAAAAATTTAAAGATAGTAATAGTATTTACTACCAATTCACATCTGATACTTGTAATGAACAGCAACATCCTGCTCAAACAATGGATTTCGTTCCCATAGCAACATTCCCATCTCTTGTTTTAACTGTAAGTACAAAAGTAGTCATTATCCTCATCAATCATCTACATTCTACATGTATGGTACATGTATGTATATTCATATGTCAGAGAGCATTTGAGTACTCACAGTTTCTACAAACAACATTTTGATCAAAAAAAACTTTGCAAACCTAATAAGGACATCATTATGTAACTCTACAATTCCTGTTAAAAATGAATTTACTATCTGTATGTATGTACATATGTATGTATGTATGTATGTATATGTATGTATGTATGTATCTATCTATCTATGTATCTATCTATCCATCTATCTATCCATCTATCCATCATGTGTATTGTTTATATCTCAGATACCATATTACTCATCATTAAAAGGATATGGGTTTGAAGTAAAAGATTCCACACCTCTTAAAATCTTAAGTGTAACTGAAGGAGGTCCTGCAGAAACTGTTGGCTTATGTGCTGGACTTGAAGTGGTAGGGATAGGTGGACAATGGCTGGATATGGAGATGGGTCCCTATCAGCAATGCAAAACTGTAATGGAGTCTCATAAACAAATGGAAGCACCATTGGAAGTTATTGTGAAAAGAGAAAGTTCAGAATCAATTAGTTTGAGTTTCCAGGGAAAACCCCTTGGTTTCCAAGTTAAAGGGAATTTTCCTGTCGTCATAAACAAAGTTGAAACAGGTTAGTACAGGCATAATGTACATGTACATATGTAAGTATGTACATGTATATATGTGTACATTTACATATGTATGCATGCACATGTACATACATGTGTATGTGCATATGCATGTATACATGCATATGGATATACATGTACATAAATTGTGCACGTGTGTGTGTGTGTGTGTGTGTAATGTGTTTCGCCACCTTTGTTAACTCAGGATCAGAAGCAGCTAAAGCTGGAATCACACCAGGTTGTTGTATTCTGAGAGTCGAAGATGAAAATGTTCTACAAATCTCACATGATAAAGTAGTGGCAACCATCAAAACTTTGCAAGAAAATGGGAATGATACACTCTCTCTCAAGATAGGTATACCAAGAGTTCAACATCTCACACGATATCATTATGAATCCACTGGAGACAATATGGTTGAGGTTTCTGAGAGAGTAGCAGAATCTCCATATTTATACAATGTTCCAGCTCAGGTGTGCGTCTGTTTCTGAGTCTCTGTCTGTCTGTCTGTGTATCTGTCTGTCTGTGTCTGTCTGTGTCTGTCTGTGTCTGTCTGTGTCTGTCTGTCTGTCTGTGTCTGTCTGTCTGTCTGTCTGTGTCTGTCTGTGTCTGTCTGTCTATCTGTCTGTCTGTGTATTGTATGTGTGTCCTTTGTCTATCTCTCTGTATGTTTGTCTGTATGTATTCCTGTCTGCCTGTGTGTATGTACATATGTATAATATACCTGTATCATATGTTGCTCCAGTTATTTAAATTGTATGATGGAGAAGCTAAATCGAGAGCAAAGCTTTTGTCTAGTCGTCGGGTAGCAAGTTCTCGTGTTGAAGACTATATCATTGAACTACAAGTTCAATCTGATACCTATTGCAAGGTCAGTAGACACAAACAAACATACTGACAGATCAGTAACCACACAGAAATACAAATAGATGAGAATATTTACAGATGTTATAACTATGATTGTATTCAACCTGTGTATGTACGAATGTGTACCTCAACTGTCTCATGTCTAGGCTCATGTAGCTTTAGCTACCCCTCGATACCCTTCTTATCGTCCTTATGGTGTCCCTCCTCCTCGTATGGCAGAAGCATGTCCAATCAATTTGCACACAATGGTAATGGAAGTTGGACCATCTTCTCGTTCTCCATCTTCACCAACTCCTTGTAATGATGTAGAACAGGGTTAGTATATAACTAAGTACAATACATGAACAGGGTTAGTATATATACATGTACATATATACATGTACATATACATACACGTACTCAAACAGGGTTAGTATATATCTAAGTACAATACATGAACAGGGTTAGTAAGTACAATACATGTACATGTATATATATACATGTATATATATATATATATATGTGCATGTACATGTACATACACATGCACATACTCAAGCAGGATTATATATATAGTGTATAACTACATACATATACATATACTAGTTATAGTTATACATGCACACATGTACAAACACATTTGAATTTCCACATGTACAAACACATTTGAATTTCTTTCTTTTATATTATTATGTCTACAGGATCAATAGCTAGTTCACTGGAAGGACAAGATAACTATTATATTACTGAACATTTTACTAATACAATGGCTTTACCTTATCTCATGAACAGAACACATTCTGTAAGCGTAATCCCATCCATCTGTTTGTTATTCGTTCAATCCACTGGTCCATTAATCCATTCATTTAATCCACTACTAGTCCACTTGTTCATTCAACCATTAGTCCACAAAACCATTCATTTATACTCCTGTCTTTATTTTGCCCATCAGCTTCAGGATGCCCAACTCTTGAAGGAGTGCCAAGAGGTTAGGAAACTATTGGCCGATCTTGATACAGTATATGTTGAAATTATAAGAGATTCTGAACTTTTACAAAGGTACAGGGATCGATGGGAGGAGGATGGGGAGTGGTTAGAGGTACAAGGATAGATGGGAAGGATAGATGGGAGGAGGATGGGGAGTGGTTAGAGGTACAAAGGGGATGTGTACAGTGGTGAGGATGAGGAGTGGTAAAAAGATGACAAACCTATATATATATATATATATACACATGATTAGTATTACAATATATGGAATTCATGTTCAATGGAAGTCTTGTTCTGTTTCTCTGTCAATAGACTTTCAAAGGATGACGACACTCCAGGAACTCCAGGAACTCCAGGAAGCAAGAGCCCTTCTCCGATGTTGTCACTTCCTAAACAGGTCCTAAACAGCTTATCTCCTACTGCTTCTCCTCTTCTGGGGTCACCTCTGGGTTCACGAACACCATTTGGAAGACCAAGAAATGTGTCATTTGTAAACCCAAGTCCTTTGGTGAAGATTGTACTGGATGGAGTATCTGCAAAGGTAGGCTACACAGCTATTAATCCAATCCATTCAATCCACTAGTCCATAAACCCTTTTCATATTAGTAGGATGTACATGTAGGTAGGCTGTTGTTTAGTTGGTAGTTCTTCTTGATATTGTAGTGGAGAAAGTGAATTTTGTGAAGTAGAAGTAGCTTTTTATATATTTTCTGATTAATCTGTTTATTTGGAGTTAATGTAAACAGCTGTTGAATGTAATACAATACCATGTGTGGTATGTGATACACAATATTTATATACATGCAGTTACATACATGTACAAACAAATAAATACACACACACACACTACACACAGTCTCTCTCTCTCTCTCTCTCTCTCTCTCTCTCTCTCTCTCTCTCTCTCTCTTCATGTTACATACATGTAGATATCGGTATTTAAAAAGCTTCTAGAAGATTCTTCATTAATTGCTACAATTGAAAAAGGAATCAATGAAATTAAAGACAACACGAAAGATGGTAAATACGACTTTAATTGTATTGTACTTGTAATCACTATGGTGACCATTCTAGAACTGTTATCTGATTGGTTGAAAATACTACACTCGTTTAATGAGGAGATTGCATCACTTGCTGATTCTCAGGAAGCTGTGAAAGCATTCGCCCAGTCTTTGACATCAAAAATAAGACCAATGAAGAAAAGTATATATAATTACACATATCATCTGTCCATATCTATCTATGTATATCTATCTATCTATCTATCTATCTATTTATCTATCTATCTATCTATCTATCATTTATTAATGTGTTAATAATTCTGTTCTATTTATCATTACGTAGATATTGAATTCTATCTTGAAACTGCTCTTGTGTTACATGATAGTAAGTATAAAATATTCAATTAAAAATTAATCACTATAGTAACAATCACCATAGTTACAGCTTTGGAAAACAAAGTAATACAACATGTATAGGTTAAGATTTCCAATGCACATGATATATGTAAAACCACCTGTTTGAAAACATAGTTGCATTAATAATGCTCAATATTCAGCCATTTTGCTGAAATTCAGTATCTAAAGAGACTGAATCTTCCTGGATACCAAATTTCATTGGCTTCCTGTACAAAATGGTGGAATCCAATCAAAGTTGAAAATGTCCTCCTTACATATGGTTGCAATGATTTTTGCAAACAAAGCACAATATAATATCATAATATTAATATTAATTATCTCTGTTATTTAAATCTTTCAGATGTGGAAGTAACATATTCCTGGGATCGTTTATTTTGTCAATGCCTTGTTGCTACGGTAACAGGATTTGCTAACATGCTAATGTCAGCAGCTAAGGGCCGATTAAATCATGCCTGTGATTATGTGAAGAAGCCTAATGAAGCTAGTCAGCAATGGTTGGATCTTATTGCAGCAAAGGGAGTACTGGTTTGCTTCAATACATTGTTATTGACTACAATGGTAAATCAATGGACAGATGGATGGATCAATGGGTGTACTGGTTTGATGGATGGATGGTTTGCTTCAATACATTGTTATTGACTACAATGGGTGTACTGGTTTGATGAGTGTACTGGTTTGCTTTGAGACATTGTTATGAACTACAATGGTAAAGCAATGGACAGATGGATGGATCAATGGGTGTACTGGTTTGATAGATGGATGGATCAATGGGTGTACTGGTTTGATGGATGGAGGGTGTAATAGTTTGATGGATGGTTTGGTTTAATACATTGTTATTGACTACAATGGTAAATTAATGGACAGATGGATGGATCAATGGGTATACTGGTTTGATGAATGGATGGATGAGTGTACTGGTTGCTTTGACTACAATGGATGGATAGATGGATGGATGGACTGACTGATAGACGGATGAATGGACAGATGATGGACAGGTTTACAAATCAATACTTTGATGGACATATTCATAAAAGGACGAGTATTAATTATATAATGTATATTGTATGTACAGACATCTGAGTTATCTGGTCTGAAGGATATGATACCGATAATGAAACAACTTAGAACTGTGACTTTTTATATCAGAGAACAAACAGATCCTTTACCATCAACAAGTAAGATAATTAGTACATACACATTTTAAATACATGTACATTTATATACATGTACATGTACATTTTATATACATGTGCATATCAAATATCTAGACTTACATAATGATGTCCTTATAAAGTGGTTTTGATTAAAAGATATTATCTGTTAGAACTGTGAACATTTTAATACTCTCTTGAAATTCTAATCAGACCATGAACTATAGCCTTGGTACTAGAAAAGTGTTTTAGTCACCAATACTACAGTATATTGCTCATCAATGCTACAGCATATCACTCACAGCAATATTACAGTGTATTAACAATATCTATCTGTTATTAATGACTTGTTAGGTAATCTTCCTCCAGTAATTCTGACTGGTAATCATAATCGACTACATGTTACTTTCTCACTACCTGGAAATCTTCTGGAATTATTCCCAGAATCTCTTTGCTCTGGAGAAGGGATATCTCTATGTCCTGTTCTGTTCAATGTTGGGCTTCAGCAAATTAATGAGAGCAGTAGTCAATATAAATTAGAACAACAAATCAATGAGGAATCTCTGATTGAATTGAGATCATATTACAGAGCTGTGAGGTGTGTGTATGTCTGTGTATGTATGTGTATATCTTTGTGTGCTTGCCTGTGTGTGTGTATGTGTATCTGTGCATCTAGTGTCAGTGTCCGTGTGCAAATGTGTGTGTCTATGTATGATGTGTTATAATAATATTGAATTGATCATCCCTACAACAGACAATTTGAGTTAAATAAAGCTGTACTTCCGGAAGATGAAGCTGAAAGGACACTAGTACTACAGAAACTACAGCTTCCACTCAATGCAATGGACAATCTCGTCAGACAACTTGAAGGAAATATAAGGGAACCTCTGGAATCTGGCACTCAGCTTCTAGTACTGATTTCTGAACTAGCTCACAGACTTGGTTCAATACATATTTATGTGTGTGAATCTGGTGTTTATAGGTCTCAAGCCTGTACTACATTGGAACAGGTCTTGTTACTAGTACGGTGTCATGAGCTTCAGGCTCGTACCCTACGTCAAGCTCTTTCTGCTATGAGAATGAGTGGGGCACTTCCTTTTTTGGAGAAGAAGAATTCGGCAGATAAAAGCAAATCATTTCCAAAGCAGCCATCTTGGTAAGATATATACTTGTTTTGATCTGGTCTGATCATCTATTGATACTTATTTTCATCTCTCTATCCATCCATCTATCCATCCACCCATCTATCCACCCATCTATCCACCCATCTATCACATCCATCCATCGATCTCCTTCCATCCATCCTTCCATACTCCCACCCCCCACACCCCACCCCACCCCATCCATCCATCCATTATCCAATTTTCATAACAGGTTATTAAAACTGCCTGATACAACGTAACAAACCTCATTCTTCTATTATCAGTAACTGATAATTATACAAGTATTTATATTGTAATTTGTGTCATATTAGTATTGTTATTATATTATATAATTTTTATGGGGATTGTTTTTTTTTTAGATTGGTAAAGTATATAATAAATTATTTTATATACACATGTATTAACAAATTTTTGGAAATAATTATATCATTTGTTTAAATGAAATAACATGTGATTGTATGAAAAAAATTGTCACCTAACGCTAATCAATTATCAGTGGGTGTGGCATCTTTGCCGGGATCCTTGATTGAATTATTCTCATCTGTAGAAGAATCTTTCTTCTTCTTCTTTGGATAATCTTCATACCTAAAGAATTAAAAATCATTATTTTCTGTCTGTCCTGTCAATGAGGTATATAGGAGGAAGATTTCTACAATGTCTGCTAACAATGCAGTTCCAATAAAGATTCAGTGGGTGATTTGAACTGCTGGACTACGTGCTGTGCCCTTTTTAATAATAAAATTTGCTGTTGTCAAAACAACACGTGGTCCAGCAGTTCAAATCACCCACTGGATCATAGTTTGTCAAACTGTCTGTCCATCCATCGATCCATCCATCTACATGTATCTGTCTATATCCATCCATATAATTATTATATAATTATTATATTATTTTGCACATATCAGATTGAAGTTCATATTTTCACTGTTAGTTCACCAACATAATTATGATCATTTATCAGAACTGAACTACAATGTATGTATCATGTTTTCCTTATAATAATTATATATGAAGAATTAAGGCTGTGGACAAATTTGCATTTATAGACAATCAACTTTACAGAATACAATAGAATACAATACAATAATAAACAAACCCTACATTCACCAGTATATGTAATATATATAGTATGCTAATAGGTCCTATATACTGAATATAGGACCCTTGTTTTGTGTCCTCGAATGTGATATAGCCCTTGCAGTCACGGCCTATATCACATCCACGAATACACACTCAGGCCCTATATTTTGTATATAGAACCTATTAGCATACTATATACCGTAAATCGGGAATATTTCGTCTCTAAAATATTTCGAATTTTTATTTTTCGTATGTATAAATTTTCGTACGTGCATACGTTATTATTTACGAATACCGTTTATTTCCATATACCCGTTAATTTTCGAATTTTAAAATTTCGTACGCATACTGTTATACGAAAATTTTTATAGTACGAAATTTTCCCGAATTACGGTATATTACATATTTATAATATATATATATATATATATATATATATATATATATATATGTATATTAGGGTTGAGCGATATTGAAAATTAAGTTTTGCAATATTGCAACTATTCACTGATACTGTCTATGATAATAAAAATAGGCTCATTTTTTAAAAGATGTCACTTCTGATCCTTGTTTTGAGAATATATGGCTCAAGATCAAGTATTATAGCATTTTTCAACTGCATATATTATAACTATTACTTAATTGCAGTAAGATAATAATTATTTTCCCATTGTGATAATATTGGCTATAATACGATATGATTATTGCAATGGAATAATATTGCAATATATACGATATATTGAATTATATTATCTATAGATATATATATATAAGCTTACTTTAACAGAGGTTGTATCTCTCCTCTTACAAGTGACAACAGTAGGGGAATTCCCACACAAGTGGGCACTAAATAGAGTAGTGCTGGCTGAGCAGCACGAAACACATGCATCACTATGATTGTAGTAGCAAGACCAAATATATATGATACGAAACTAAAATAGAAATATACTCTTCTTTTAGCAGGATGATGCCTGTGAGATGTATATATATATTTATATTATATTAATTTAATTAGTTTTTTAATTATTGAGACTTACTCAAAATCAAATCGACAAAGAAGAGCTATGAATAGGCCTAACAAATAAGAGAACTATTATTATTAAAACACAAAATAGATTCACAAGTGTTGTTTTAGTATAATATAGTTATGTTATTACTAGTTATAATTATAGTTAATTAACAACTAATATTACACTTACTAAAAGGGTTTTAGTTGTAGTTAAATGTAGTGTTGTTTAGTGATGTGTGATACATATTGATATATCGAATATTGATATTTGCATTCAATATCGTGATACAATATTGATGTTTGCGTTGTATCAATACACTGGAGTGTACAGTTTAGTAAACCTGGTTTTTCCCATTTGTCTAATTTTATCTAACAAGCTATATAGTGTGCATAACTTTGATTGATTTCAATTACCATTTCTTGACAAATACAACCAAATAGGACATTTATTAACATTTAATGAGCATATCAATTATTATTTGAATTTATCATGATTCATGATTGTGTATTGTATCGTCATATTTTTTGGCAGCAATACACAACACTATTATTGAGTTATATCACACATCACTAGTGTTGTTATGGTATGATAATAATGACCACTTTTAGTTATAGTTATAGTATGTCTAGTTTATCACAATTTAGTTATAATTTAGTAACAATAATTACTAAATGAGGTTTTAGTTATAGTATAGTTAGTAACATGTACATACTCACCTGGTAATACTATATCTCCAAGACCTAACATACCAAAATTAACAGATGTGAATCCTCTCTCAGTGAAATCAAGTGGTATCATTACTAGATACATAGATACATTGATAGACAGATTAATATACACATATATACATACATACATACATAATACATACATACATGTACATACATATACATACATACATACACAGTACATACATGCACATACATATATACATACATACATACATACATACATACATATATACATACATATATACATATATACATACATAGAACATGCATACATACATACATACATACATACATACATACATACATACATAGTACATGCATACATACATACATACATACATACATATATATATACATACATATATACATACATATATACATACATACATACATTTGTACATACATAGTACATGCATACATACATACATACATACATACATACATACATATATACATACGTATATACATACATACATACATACATAGTACATGCATACATACATATATACATACTAGTGTTGTATCTCTACTACATTGTATGTTTTGCCTATAATTCAGATACAGATACTGTAGGCAACTAAAATTGCCTATACCTATACCTATACACAAGTATATACATGTATTCACTGCTTTTTCTAGTATATGTTCACATGCATCATTAATTTTTAGCTGCTATATATAGCCATTTCTGTTAGCAAATGAAACTCACAAACTACTAGAAAATATGAAAATAGCTCAAAATATGATTCTGACTGTTGTATCAATCTTTTCCTACAGTAAAACAGTAGTACTATGTTTCAAAACTTGCATCTGTATCTGCCCTATACTACTTGCCTATACCTATATTTACCTATACCATGGTATAGGCACCTATACAATTATATATAGGTACAAAACTAATACATACATACATACATACATACATACATACATACATACATACATACATACATACATACATACATACATAAATACATAAATACATAAATACGTATGTACAAACATACTTAGATACATATACATACATGCATGCATACATGCATGCAAAGTTAAATACACACTTACATTTGATTGGTGCATCAAATGACTTTGCTACTGTTACCATGACATCAGTGCCAAACACCTGTTATTGATAATGATGTTAGCAAAATACATACATCTATAATCACTCACCCAAAATATATCATATAAGAATAATCCACCCAACAGTGTACATCCAACACTGACACTATAGGTGTATATGTATGTATGTATATGTGTATGTAGGTATGTATATGTATGAATGTATGTATGTATGAACATGTTTTTATGTATGTACGTTACATATGTATGTATATATGTATGTATGTATGTATGTACATACGTATGACTGTATGAATGAATCTATGTATGTATGTACATTTACCTGTCAATAGAAATAAGTTCAATTGCATTAAAACAGAAAGCTAATCCTAATAAATTATTAAGAATCCAATTCTATCAAAAGAGAAGAAAGAGAACGATTATTGTGTTAGACTAAATAGATTTAATTATCATACTTTGGTAACAAAATGCCATGCTACAATTAACACACACACAATGAAGAGACCAACATCAACCATTGTGAAATCCAGTTTAAATATCTCTGTGTAAGAAAATACACCACAAAATAACACATAGACATACACACCCACACGTGTGCATGTATAGACACAGACACAGACACACAAGCACACACGCACGCATGGACGGGCACACACACACACAGACACACCCACCTTTTGTCTTGTCATTCTTCTTCTGATGAAATTGTAGTATATAATTTGACAACAGTGGAATGGTAGACGGATGTAGAAGATAATCTATACACACACTATATAACATAATAGTAACTTATAATAACATCAAAATATATGTCCCTTACCTTCCAGCTCTAGTAAGTGCCGTAACTCCCACACTAAAGAATAATATATTAAGAAGAAGATTGACATATTCTGTTGGTAGATACTAAAAGGCACAAGTGATAATGACAGTAGAACATGTTAATATTTATATGTACCTTGAACACTATATACAAACCAAATAGAGCAGCACTAGCATACAATGGGAACATAGCTGCATCACGCATTCTTATACGTTCATTAGCCTCCTCACCTTTTTTCTAAATGAATTAATTATATGATATTTGATATTTGATATCACAGTACAACAAAAGATGTGTATTTGTACAATGGAAGATTACATGTACTTGTACAATTACATGTACTTGTACAGTAGAAGATTACATGTATTTGTACAATGAAAGATTACATGTACTTGTACAATTACATGTACTTGTACAGTAGAAGATTACATGTACTTGTACAATTACATGTACTTGTACAGTAGAAGATTACATGTATTTGTACAATGGAAGATTACATGTACTTGTACAATTACATGTACTTGTACAGTAGAAGATTACATGTACATGTACAATGGAAGATTACATGTACTTGTACAATTACATGTACTTGTACAGTAGAAGATTACATGTAGTTGTACAATGGAAGATTACATGTACTTGTACAATGACAGATTACATGTACTTGTTTGAGAACAATAGAAGATTACATGTAGTTGTACAATGGAAGATTACATGTACTTGTTTGATTTGATTACATATACTATATTACAATGGTGATTATGTATATAGGAACAATAGAAGATTACATCTTAACAATGGTATATTATGCATGTACTTGAACAATGGAAAACTATATATACATACAATAACATTTAGTTACAAAACATGTAATTGTACATGTACATACATTTTGATATCCCAACTTACCCTCAAGTTATAATGATGTTGCACTGATCTTAATGATCCTACAAATATAGGAAACAAAGCCATGCTAAACATTAGAGTATAAGCTACAATCAACCCTTCTAATGTAGCAGCATCTCTTCCAGTAGTATTTGTAACTGTCTCATTTAAAACAGCTTCTTCCTCTTGTTCTGTAGCCATGTTGTTGGTGGGAAGTGGTCATATATTAATTAAAAGGGGTGTAGCTTAAAATTTGAAGGTGTATTGACCTTTTTGCAGCAACATGTCCTCTTTTGCTCCAGCAAGCAAGAGAGTTCGCAGTGAAGAAACCTTTAAATGGGATGAAGGAAGTGAATATTTTCCAGGTGAAGTTATAGATGGATTAGTTGCATGCAATGCTCTTATTGGGCAAGATCACTGCATGCATATATGGTAATATGCAAATATGTAACATATTGAGAGCTTGATAGCATTTTGCAACTATTACATGCAAACTTGGCATTTTTACACTTGGTATTAAATTATTAATAATTTAATAAATAGATGTATTTGAGTCACACACCTATATGTATGTGCATTGATGTATTTCTTTAATCGCGGATGTATCCAAGATCCAATACCAGTATCACACACCTATATGTATGTGCATTGATGTATTTCTTTAATCGCGGATGCATCCAAGATCCAATAACAGTGTTACACACCTATATGTATGTGCATTGATGTATTTCTTTAATCTCATGTATCCAAGATCCAATACCAGTGTCACACACCTATATGTATGTGCATTGATGTATTTCTTTAATCGCGGATGCATCCAAGATCCAATAACAGTGTTACACACCTATATGTATGTGCATTGATGTATTTCTTTAATCTCAGATGTATCCAAGATCCAATACCAGCCTAATGCACCTCTTGATGATGTACTAGTCTTCCGTCATTATAACCCAAAAGAAGTACTTACTCCATCCATCTTCGTTCAATTTTATTAAGCTACTGTTAATTATGCTGTTATTCCATATCTTTATTTATGAATTATTGATTAGGTTGTAATGGGGCGTACAATGGAAGAGTGGCTGAGATTCTCTGTGTGTTTTTGGCATACCTTCAGAGGCACAGGTAAAAAGTGTTTGTATCTATCACTTGTCAACTATCTATCCATCAATCTATCTATTGATCCATTAATCGATTGACTAATGGATCAATAGATGGCTAGATTGATCCATTAGTCCAATCATCTAATTAATCATCCATTAATCTATCCATCAATCTATCTATTGATCCATTAGTCGATTGACTAATGAATCAGTAGATGAATAGATTGATCCATTAGTCCATTCATCCATTAATCTATCCATCAATCTATCTATTGATCAGTCGATTGACTAATGGATCAGTAGATGGATAGATTGATCCATTAGTCCATTCATCCATTAATCTATCCATCAATCTATCTATTGATCCATTAGTTGATTGACTAATGGATCAATAGATGGACAGATTGATCCATTAGTCCGTTCATCCAATTACTCATCCATTAATCTATCCATTCATCCATTTTTCAGGTGCTGATCCATTTGGTTTTCCAACTCTAATACGTCCATGGGACGATGGTACTGATTCACTTGAAAATGCTGAAAGACGTTTAAGAGCTGCATTTGAGTTCTTTACCAAATTAGGAATAAAATATTGGGCATTTCACGATAGGTTTGTAAAGTACAGGTTTTGTATTTATTCCTCTTTCCATTATAATTATATACATTGTCTGTCTGTATATATATATATATATATATCAGATTTAGTTCACTGTTAAGGTTAAGCTGTACTGAGCAGGATAACTTGATGGTTATTGAAATCCAACAGCCTGTTTTCCTGTTCTTCTTTTTAAAGTTTTTAATTTTGTAATGTCTTTTTGCTAAAACATATACAAACTGATTTTTTCCCCGCTAGTCTGTAGCTCAAATGAGCATTCTACAAGTGTTATGCAAAACATAGCTGACACAAACATATATATATATATATATATATCATAGGCATAGGAAGATGTTTTTAAATATGGGGGGGAGGCACCAATAGCAATAATAACTATCACGAGTACCAAATTACTGGCCTCCCCCCTCCCTCGTTTTTACACCACTGTACATATATATATATATATATATATATATTATATATATATATATATATATATATATATTAAGCCTAGTGGAAAGCAATCACAGAGATAGATGGCTCATACATTATCAAATTCATTTCTTTTATCAATTTTATTCTGCAGAGATATAGCTCCAATGGGTGAAGATCTCACTGAAACTAACACAAACCTGGACAAAATGGTGGACCTTGCATTGGAGCTTCAAAACAAGACTGGTGTTTCATTGCTATAGGCAACCAGTAATCTCTTTGCAAGCCCTGTGTATGCAAATGGTGCTAGTACTAATCCTGATGCACATGTGTTTGCAATGGCTGCAGCACAAGTCAAGAAATGTATGGAAGTTGCTAAAAAACTTGGAGCTCAAGGATTTGGTTAGATATGATATACATACATACATACATACATACATACATACATACATACATACATACATACATACATACATACATACATACATACATACATACAGTACATAATGTTCATTATTTAGTGTTCTGGGGAGGTCGTGAAGGTTACCAGACCCTTCTCAATACTGATGTAAAGAGGGAATTAGATCACATGGGATCATTTTTCAAAATGGCTGCAGGTATGTATTCATCCCTCCAACTTCATTCTTTTATTATTAACACACTATTCTTTAGAGTACAAGAAAAAGATTGGATTTACTGGACAGTTATTAATTGAACCAAAGCCCAAAGAACCAATGAAACATCAGTATGATTATGGTACAGATAAATACATACATTTATGATGTATCTATGTATGTACATACATTTTAGTGTAAATATGAATATAGTTTATGTGCATAAATACATACATCACTCAGATGCACAGACTGTCATCAGCTTCTTAAAAACTTATGGTTTAGACAAAGACTACAAGGTATGTCTGTCCGTCTGTGTGTGTGTGTATGTACGTGTGTTTCTATGTCTGTATGTGTGTGTGTGTCTATCTATCTCTCTCACAATTTTAACAGTTAAATATTGAACCAAATCATACGACATTAGCTGGACATGGTTATGAACATGATGTAGTTTTGGCATCAAAGTAAGTAGCTTCTTAGAAATATATTTTCTTTGTATCTACTCTATACTAAACTCCCTATACTAAACTCAACTACCTATACCTGTAGACTAGGGATGCTTGGATCTATTGATTCTAATACTGGATCACCTGACCTAGGATGGGATACAGATCAGTTTCCAATGGACATCAAAAATACTGCTCTAGTTATGAAGGTAGTTAGAGATTACATTCGTAACCATCCATCCAACGATTCATCTAATCATCCACCCATACATACATATATCTATCTATCTATCTGTCCATCCATCTATCTATCCATCCATCCATCCATCTATCCATCCATCCATCCATCTACCTGTCTATCTATCATTTGTCCATCCACTCACTCAACAGTATACTATTTTCAATACTCAATAGGTAGTTATTGAACAAGGGGGTCTGGCTCCAGGGGGTCTCAATTTTGACTGCAAGGTTCGTCGTGAGTCTATTGATCCAAAAGATATGTTTATAGCACACATTGGTGAGTCTATTACTAGCTAAACTATATTCATAGCTTTCAGTGTTATCACTATAAGATAAGCTATTATAGGTTGGACTTCACATTTACTCACATAGTTAACTATGAATGAACTTATTATTATCACATTATCATTATTAGCGAATGGTTGCATGTATGCTCGTTGTGGGGCAAGCCTGAGAAGGTGCTTTAGAAATGTTTAATTTGAAAATTTTAAAAATTTGAACATTAAGACATTTATGGAATACGTACATAAACATACAAACGTATATATATACAATGCAAATATTCACCTACCTCCCTAGTGTGGGGCTCGCCCCTATTATTATTACACAGGTAGACATAAATGGGTAGATAGTGTACTTACGTGTATTCTATTTACATTGTCTAGGTGCAATGGACACATTTGCTCGTGGATTACGTAATGCTGTTGAATTACAGCAGCAGGGAGTCATGGAGAAATGTGTACAGGTCTGTAGGACCACATACACTTTACATATTCCACAGTGCATAGTCTGGAATAGGACTATTAATTTGTACACTGTTTAGTCTGGGAATGGGGCTATTAATGTATCTATTTACACTGTTCATATTCTGGGAACAGGACTCTTAATGCATCTATAACACACTGCACACATAGTCTAGGAACAGGATTACCCTTTGTGCATAATCTGGGAACAGGACTATTAATTATTACACTTTGTGCTTAGGCTGGGAACAGGACTATTAATTATTACACTTTGTGCATAGGCTGGGAACAGGACTATTAATTATTATACTTTGTGCATAGGCTGGGAACAGGACTCTTAGAAATTAACCTCAAATAGTTCTGTCGACAATTGTATTTAGTTATTATTTGTTCTCAATTTTATAGGATCGTTACTCATCTTATGATACTGGTATTGGTTCTAAGATAGATGAAGAGACAACTTCATTTGAAGAATTAGAAGTGAGTTGAGATTCTGAATGAAGATATTATGATATGCAGGCATCTAATTCCTAATAATGCCTTCCATTGGGTGGGGTCAAGACTAGCATTCAACGCATTGGGTGGGGATGAGATTAGCATTCAACACATTGGGTGGGGTCGAGACTAGCATTCAATGCATTGGGTGGGGACAAGACTAGCATTCAACGCATTGGGTGGGGTCGAGACTAGCATTCAATGCATTGGGTGGGGACAAGACTACCATTCAACGCATTGGGTGGGGTAGAGACTAACATTCAATGCATTGGGTGGGGACAAGACTAGCATTCAACGCATTGGGTGGGGTCGAGACTAGCATTCAATGCATTGGGTGGGGTAGAGACTAACATTCAATGCATTGGGTGGGGTAGAGACTAACATTCAATGCATTGGGTGGGGTAGAGACTAGCATTCAACGCATTGGGTGGGGTCGAGACTAACATTCAATGCATTGGGTGGGGTCGAGACTAACATTCAACCTTGCGATCCTCAGACTTAATTTAATCCTGTAAATCGGGTTTTAAAACAGGTCAGGTTATAACATTATCTATCATCCTATTAGTGTTGTTTTAGTATTACTATAGCAACTACTTTTAGCTATAGTTATAATATGACTAGTTTCTCGAATGTTTACTAAAATATTAGGCTTACTAAAAGGGTTTTAGTTTTATGTGCCCACTATTCGGCATTTTTCAGTTATTAGAGTAGACTTGTAATTTAGTTATAGTTTAGTTAACTAAAAGTCAAAATGCCTTACTAAAAGGGGTTTCAGTTATAGCTAACTAAACAAGACTACATTCCATCACACACACATGCAGGCATTCATTCAACAAAATGGATTTCCTACTAATCGTTCTGGTCAACAAGAGAAATATGAAGTACTTCTCAACAATGCAATGAAGTTTTAACAACACTTCTGCTACATAATATCTTTTTTATTGCAATTAGGAACAGTCAACTAATCTTTGTATCACTAGGAAAATATAATAGCGTGGAATTGTGCCAATATCAATTATTTGAAATGTAAAAAAAAGCTTGTGAAATAAACAAAAAGTTTAACAAAATAACAAGTCTATTAACAAAATGAAAACCAATTAACACGTACAAATACAACTACTACTAAATTATTTCTGTTATCAGTTGTTAGATAGAAATCAGTATAATAAATGAAGTGGATTGAATCATGCATGCTGAAATATTATAGTACCAATATTAAACAATACCCATTACACCACCACTTGCTTTTCCAATTAATCCACCTCCACCTCCAGCACTTGGGTCAACCCCTCGTGTCCTTGGGGGGGTCTTACCATCATCACCTTTGTATACATTGTGAATCTTCCATATACATACAATTATGCCAAAGATCAGAAGACACAATAGATATATGTACATGACTATGATATATGTTTGTATGTTACGACAGATCTTCTTCTTACGAAGATCGGATGCCATGATTTGTACTAGGTAAGTTCCAAGAGCTAGCCATCCAACGAATAGTCCGAAACATATAGCAGTTGGAATCATGCAGAAAGCTGAGCAAATTTTACATTGCTTTGGTAAACCACAGAATAGTCCACAGCATATACAGCAACTAGAAATGACAGCTAATATTACGAAGAATACTATGAACCCTGTGAACTAGAGAGAAAGGGACAGTAAAACTGGTTTAACCTGTTTATCAGGAAAAGATACTGAACACGTGGTATTAAAATCATCAGTATAAAATATCATCAATCTATTTATAAATATACCAGCGTAAATACAATCTATTTATACTACTAAACTCTGTCTATTTATGTCGGTAAATACCATCTATTTATACCAGTAAATACAATATATCTATACCTTTAAATATGTGACATAAAGGCTATCAATTGAACCATCTCCAATCTTAATATTAACATTTTCGTTACTGCATCCTCCATCTGGTTCTCCTTTTGGAGGCTCTGCAGCAGAAGCTATGTGTGTAATACAAAGAAATAATGAATATAATTATACAATAATATTTCAAATGCTTCCTAAATAACTATTTCAGTACAAAAGAGACCTGATTTGGTTTCTACAAAGAGAAAGGGTCACAATAATAGCCAGAGATATCAGACGATATCTAATTAATAATGACCCCAGGTCTGATAAAAAAAAGTCTCTTTCAGTCAACTTTATAACATTCATTATTAAAAGAATAACAAACTTTTAGAATTATGTCTGAACATCTCTCAACAGTTATCACAAGCACTGGAAGAGCAACTAGTGCTCCTGTGAAATACAAAATTAGTTGACTTTGTAAACAAAGTCATAAGGAGCGTTTATACATTAGAATTTGACCAAAACATGTTGTATTGGCATTCACAATCTCATATTAGCACGGCTACTAGCTAGCATCAATATCAACACTAATACCACTAAATAGGTAAGTCACATGATAGATCACATGACTGTAAATGAGCAGTGTCTGACTAATTTGTCCAAAGCCTTCATTAATTTACTATTCTAATTAAAGCCCACTGTGAATCAAACTGATCTCTCGTGCCTCCTCTCAAACTTACATAAACCAGCTCCAAAGAGGTATAGAATAACCGTTAGAATACCTATTATAACACCACCTAAAAATATAATAATAGATTTATACATACATCACACTACACATACAAAACTCACTATAACAAACTGCTGAACCTAGAGGAGATAAACGACAATAAGCGCAACATTTTGCACAGCCAGCCTCAGCTCTTCCACCTATAGTATCACGCGCTGGAGACAAAGAGAGACATATATGGTTACTAAGTTATTAAACATGTTTATAGTAAGACTTACCCCTTCTCCTGCCGGGCATGTTGCTCAGGGGTTGGAGGGTGTTACCATGATAATTATATGTAGTACTAATTAAGCTAGCTAGCTACACCCATAAAGGGTGAGGCTATCTGACTTAGCTCCACCCCACCTGCAAACTCACTCAATGCTGATGGAAGAATTAGAGAAAGTATTGTCTTGTGAATCTTCTTGTGCTGTGATAGATGGAGATCCTAGAAAATCACACAGTGGTAAGTGAATGAACTGTGTTCTTTTGCAAACATGATGTATAATTTATATAATATAATTATTATATGTAATTATATAAATTACAGTTGTTACTCTTGGATGGAATACATGTTATATTGTGTGTGGACTGGTAATTAAAGATGGAAAAGTCTTGATGGTACAAGAAGCAAAGCCCTCATGTAGAGGAAAGTGGTATCTACCAGCTGGAAGAATGGAGAGGGGAGAGTCCATTGAGGTATGAGATAATGAATCAACTAGTATTTAGAGTGAATGAATTACTGGATAATTGGAGCAAGCTCCACCTTAGACAGATCTACGAATGCTCTCTGATCTTGCTTGCTTGAATGCCACTTCAATGGACAGTTACCATATTTTCTCTTATTTTATTCGATGTAATTCTTGTTTACTCATGCTCAACTCTCAGATGATATCACCTGTTTAGGAATTATAACAATGTGATTATTATTTGGAAGAGGCCTTTGCGGATACTAGAAATATCAGTTCAGTATTATCAAATAATTAACTATTTTTAATCCAAAATATTTCTTTTTCAATGTTTCGACATATATTCAGGTGTCTTCATGAGTGCATAAATGTGAAACTAGCAATGGGACTTTATATAGACACAAGTAGGAGAGGATAATAAATAATAAATAAACAAAAGGATATTGTAGTATAAAAATAAATAAATGAATAAATAAACAGCTAGTGTGATCATGTTTCCAAAACTGTTTGAAATTAGTATCTAAGAAGCCTTATGATTGATCTTCCAGAATACCAAATTTCATTGGCTCGTTTTAAAAAACAATAGCCAAATAGTGAGAATATAAACAGCACAGGGTGGGAAATAAGCCTGGTGAGCAATTCCATCACCAGTGCTCACCACAGTACAACTAGCATGCATTATCATGTCAAAATCTGGTGCTCCTTAAGCTAATTTTAGTGCTCAAATGAGCATTGGAGCACTGTTATTTCCCACTCTGAAACAGCATCTGTTCCTCCAAATTGTCAGTTTTTCATCATGATCATTATGTAGAAAGTAGAGTCCTTTAATTCCTCCAGGATGCAGTTCGTCGTGAAGTCAAAGAAGAAGCTGGTGTTGATTTTGAACCAAAAGCACTTGTAATATTAGAATTTCAGACTACAAATTGGATCAGATTTACATTTGTAGGTATGAATATAATTATTGTATACTCAAGACAATAATATCATCATTATGTTGAGTCATTGTATTGAGTAGTATTATGTACATGTCAATGACTCAGACATGGGTCAATAACAATGCAATGTAATATATTACTATTACCGTAAACATCTGTACATTACTATTATTAATACTAATACCTCCTAAGTCAGTGTGATATAGTACTGTTACTATTACTATTACCTTAAAAATCTGTAATAGTAATAGTAATAGTAATATATTACATTGCATTGTAATTGATCATATGTCTGTCTACAGGTGAAATAACTGGAGGAGAATTAAAGACTCCAGCTCAAGCTGATAAAGAATCTATTCAAGCACAATGGTTACCAGCAGATGTTGAGAAACTTGCTAAGGATTTCCCGATACGAGCGTATGATTGTCTTCATCTCATTGAATTGACAAAGAAATGGTATGCAGAAGAAGAGGCAAGTCGTTACAAGCAGCTGACTGTACCTATGTCTCATAATAACTCATCAATTAGGATTGTGCTGATCTACATGGAAGGGTAAGGGTGGTGTACTATAAACTAGCTATACATCTAAGATAATAGAATGGTAACCATAGTTACTTGTACATGTAATTGGGGATAGTCGTGTGTTACAGTATAAATAACATGTATATTGTGTAGCTCATGTACTTGTAGAATATGTACATGTACATGTAGTTCATGTTGTACTTATAGTTCATGTACATGTAGTTCATGTACATGTAGTTCATGTACATGTAGTTTATGTACATGTACATGTAGTTCATGTACTTATAGTTCATGTACATGTAGTTCATGTACATGTAGTTCATGTACATACAAGTACATGTTCATGTACATGTACATGTAGTTTTAGTTTGCGTACATGTAGTTCATGCACTTGTAACCATGTACATGTAGTTTGTGTACATGTACTTTATGTACTTGTAGTTCATGTACTTTTAATTCATGTACATACAAGTACATGTTCATGTACATGTAGTTCATGTACATGTACTTCATGTACTTCTAGTTCATGTACTGGTAGTATATGTACATGTACTTGTTTGTAACCTCATTTTAAAATGGCGAATCTTTCTTATAGTGATAATCTCTCGATACTTGTAAGAGACACACGACAAGGTAACACAATATTCCCTTGTAGACCATTTGGTCAGTATCCTGCATTAAATCATGAAATAACAGCTACTGTGAGGGTGAGTTAATAACTAAAGCCATGAATACCTATACAATCACTACACTAAAGCACTTCTTAATATGTAGGGTAACCATGCATCATGAATAATGTCTGTATAGTTCAACTACATGTTTTAGTAATTGAGTGGATCAAGGCTTCATTCATTCTAGTGTTGTTATAGTATGACCACTTTTAGTTATAGTTATAGTATGTCTAGTTTCTCACAATTTAGTTATGGTTAAAGTTAATTAACCATAATTATATTAGGCTTACTAAAAGGGTTTTAGTTTTAGTTAACTATAACTAAAAATGCCCATTTATTGGCCATTTTTAGTTATAGTTATTACAATAGACTTGTAATTTAGTTATAGTTTAATTAAGTAAAAGTCCCACTACCTTACGAAAACGGGTTTTAGTTATAGTTATAGTTAACTAAAAAAAACACTACAAGTTCACTTTCACTATTTAGCCTCATTGCTAGTGTAGGTGAAAGAGTATGGTGATTCTTTATATCTATTATATTATCACTCTCTTTCCGGTTTTATCCAGGACTCTGGTCATCAAGGAGACTTTAAGATTATTGGGATGTTAAGTTTGGAACACAATTTTAGTGAAGGAGATGGATTAGGAATGTCACTAGTACTGAAAGCTACAGAGACAAGCTTAAGAGATGGGTGTGGTTATCACTGGGAAAAGGTCACTAAACCAAACATTGTTGAAAAATTCAAAACATTTTTATCTCATGAATATTCAGTAGGTCAATTGGTGGATCTACTGTGATAACGTTAATTTATATTTGAGTTAATTAATTAATATTATATTATTTGTAATCATAAAAGATATTATATTTTGTGTTTTTATTTCAGTATTATAAATTTATATTATTTTTTCAATTATTATTAGTTATTTATATTACACTAGTTTAATATTGTGGACTAATGAATGTGTATACAGTGTTTATGTAATTACACAAGTTGCATACAATTACGCAATGTGTGTGTGCAATTACACATGCATACATTTACACATTGCTTACAATTATAGTGATGCTACTGTATATTTAGGAACAGATAATGCAGTTTTCATTCAGGAAGAATGGCATGTAACACCACTACTATAAATAGTAACAAAACCACAACCCAACAACTATTTATAGTAACAAAACCACAACTCATCCACTATTTATAGTAACAAAACCATAACCCATCCACTATAGTAACAAAACCACACCCATCAACTATTTATAGTAACAAAACCACACCCACCAACTATTTATAGTAACAAAATAGCATACAACTGTTGAATGTATTATGTAATGTTACATGAAGCACTGAAACAACTCAAAATATATATTGTTGTAAACATTCAAGACATTTTAACATTATGAATTTTCAGCAATTAAAATGATAAAACACGATAAGTTAATTAATATATTCAATACAATAATTATTTACAATTGAGTCAATAATTATTTTTGAGTAAAACATTTTTATGCTTTTGATAAAATCAGTATAGTTTGGTTATTTGAAGATGATACATTACTATGAAACCTAAAAGATGTCACATAATTATTAGGTTCACCAAGGTTGTCATTATGGGTGGAGTCAATGAGAGTATTCACATTCTCTCCTCCTGGTAATATAGACTTGTAGAATTCAATCCAGTTCATCCATTTTATAGGCTGTTGTGAAGTGTCCAATGATAATAGAGATCGAGAACGTACTATGAAATAAAATAAATGCAATAAATCATTATACATTGGAACCCCTCTATTCCAGACACCCTTGGGACAAATATAAGTGTCCTGATTACAGGGATGTCCTCATTTCAGGGTGTCCTCAATGAGGGGTTTCACTGTATGTCAAATGTTGCTGATAGAGTCATTTGCAATTGATTAGTGGACAATTATTGTTAATTACATATTTAATTATAAATACATGATCTAATAGGCTTGAAACTGAGAGATAATGAGTCAATGTGCATGTATACATGTACACCTCTCTCTCTCTCTCTCTCTGTGGATTACCTGTTGCTGTGGAATAGTCAGTGTTTGATGTGAGAGAGACTTTATAAGGCAAGAGATTACCAAATAAAACTCCAAAACAAAGAACTACAACCTAAGTGATATAATATATTATATATACATGTATATAATATTATATATAATATTATATATAATTATATATATATATATAGTGATATATATAATAGTTTACAGCATACACAAACACATACACACATACACATACAAGTGCATACAGACACACAAACACACACAAACACATACAGACAGTCAGACACACATACAAACAAAGACACACAAAGACACACAAACACATACAGACACACATAGACACAAACACACACAGACACATACAGACACATACAGACACACATAGACACATACAAACAAAGACACACAAAGACACACATAGACACAAAGACACACAAACACATACAGACACACATAGATACATACAAACAAAGACACACAAAGACACACAAAGACACACACAAACACATACAGACACACACAGACACAAACACACACAGACACATACAAACAAAGACACACAAAGATACACAAACACACACAAACACGCATACAAACACATACAGACACACATAGACACAAACACACACAAACACATACAGACACACATAGACACAAACACACACAGACACATACAGACGCACATAGACACATACAAACAAAGACACACAAAGATACACAAACACACACAAAGACACACAAAGACATACAGACACACACAGACACAGACACACACAAACACATACAGACACACATAGACACAAAGACACACAAACACATACAGACACACATAGATACATACAAACAAAGACACACAAAGACACACAAAGACACACACAAACACATACAGACACACACAGACACAAACACACACAGACACATACAAACAAAGACACACAAAGATACACAAACACACACAAACACGCATACAAACACATACAGACACACATAGACACAAACACACACAAACACATACAGACACACATAGACACAAACACACACAGACACATACAGACGCACATAGACACATACAAACAAAGACACACAAAGATACACAAACACACACAAACACACACAAACACATACAGACACACACAGACACAGACACACACAAACACATACAGACACACATAGACACAAAGACACACAAACACATACAGACACACATAGATACATACAAACAAAGACACACAAAGACACACAAAGACACACACAAACACATACAGACACACACAGACACAAACACACACAGACACATACAAACAAAGACACACAAAGATACACAAACACACACAAACACGCATACAAACACATACAGACACACATAGACACAAACACACACAAACACATACAGACACACATAGACACAAACACACACAGACACATACAGACGCACATAGACACATACAAACAAAGACACACAAAGATACACAAACACACACAAACACACACAAACACATACAGACACACACAGACACAGACACACACAAACACATACAGACACACATAGACACAAAGACACACAAACACATACAGACACACATAGATACATACAAACAAAGACACACAAAGACACACAAAGACACACACAAACACATACAGACACACACAGACACAAACACACACAGACACATACAAACAAAGACACACAAAGATACACAAACACACACAAACACGCATACAAACACATACAGACACACATAGACACAAACACACACAAACACATACAGACACACATAGATACATACACACAAAGATACACAAACACACACAAACACGCATACAAACACATACAGACACACATAGACACAAACACATACAAACACATACAGACACACATAGACACAATTACACACTAACACATACAGACACACACCATAAGACATGTTCCCAAATGCACAGGTCTTCCAAATATAGGATTAGTTCGAGCAACTAAAGCTTGTAGCTGCCTTAACTGTTGAAGTAGAGTTCTATTCTCAGTTTCAAGATTCTCAACTTTCTTATGAAGTTTCAAGTTCTCTTTAGTACAGTGTTGAACTCTGTAAAAAAGAATTTGTAAGATTGACAGGTAGAATAGGGTTAGCGCGCGCGCGCGCGCACACACACACACACACACACACACACACACACACACACACACACACACACACACACACACACACACACACACACACACACACACACACACACATATACACACACATATACACACACATATACACACACACACACACACAACACACTTTTCTTCAAGTGTCTGTAGATATTCTTTTTTCTTCTTTCTACTTTCTTGTGCAGCAAACTATAAAAGAATGAACAATGGTAACCAAGGTATATTGGGACAATGGTGTTAACCTTATTTCTGATTTTTCTTCGAACAGTTTTCAATGCTTTCTCTTCAACCTGGAGATACAATTATGTGTCATTGTGATGTGGAAATGGTCATTAATGCATGACATAGCCCAATAAATCTATTGAATGTCTGAAACTACTATATGGCAAGATGACAAGAGTAGTGAAAATAGGTCAAAATGTCCGGCAATCAGACTTCTGCTTGTTACCATCGTGATATTGGGTACCTAGGCTTCAGACTATTACCATACATTACTGCTTTTTCTTAAGGCTACCATCCCTGCTACATGACTGTCACATACTTCACATACCCAGATATAATGACAGTCTGGATATGAGGCTGTCATTTCATTGTTAATTCATTTACTTACCTTGGTAAGAGGTAGAGTGGTCGGTATAGGAAGTCCCTCGGCCTTCAATGTCTCTTTTTCCTCTTCAGTCAAATGTACCTGCTGTCGACTCATGAAGAACTAAAGAGAGAGAAATGCTTAAGGTCATTGCCATAGTAAAACAATATTGGTTTACTTTAATTCTCTCATCAATAAGTTTTACTGGATCAGGAAGAAGTTGTGTGAGTTGTGTTAAGTTATTTTGAGGGGGGCTTGTTGTTGGGGCTGGTGGTGAGTTTAAATGTTGTGATATACCATGGTGTGTAGTGGAACTATAACTACTTCTAGTACTAGCTGGTGATGTAGTCATAGTATCATAACCTGTATTGATATATGTATGTATGTAAATACACGTGTGTAAGTATGTATGTGTGTATGTATGTACATGTATGTATGCATGTATGTATATATGTATGTATATATGTACATGTGTATGTATGTATGTATGTATGTATGTACATGTATATATGTATTTATATACATATATTTGTGTATGTAAGTATGTATGTATGTGTATGTATGTATGTGTGTATGTATATATGTATGTATGTATGTATGTATGTATGTATGTATGTATGTATGTACATGTGTATGTATATTTGTATTTATATATGTGTGTACGTATGTATGTACATGTATGCATGTATGTAGGCATGTATGTATATATTTATATATATACCAGCATCAGAGGTATTTCCCTCTTCATTATCACTACTTCTTCCACTATTATCACACAACACAGGATTAGACATGTCTCTATGTAGGGGAGTCAACATTGAGCCATCACTAGAACCATTGAAAGCATATGTGTGGTCATGACATACATTTGACTGTCTTGTTATCAACTCTGTTGCATCACAAGAGAAGGAGTGTTGTACAGGTAGTAGACCAGTATTGTTTAGGAGACCATTATTTACAACTTTGTCACCATTTGACAAGCTTAGTTGTATACCTGTAGACTCAATGTGAGTATCTTTAAGAACTTGAGTGATGTATGAATTAAGTGGGTTTTCATCAAAGAGGTATGGTACCTGCTTGTTTGCTGATACGTCTGTGAGAAGTAAAACCGAATCTGTAAGCTCATTAGATAATGATGGATTACATGACATGTTATGATTAGGAACGCTCGTTATAGGGTCAGGAATTGAGTCCTTAGGATCCAGAACAGGGACATTTAATTGTTTAGAAGTGTCTATCGGTACTGGAGGTAAACTTTCTAGAGCGTCATAAAATTCCAGGAAATCGTCAAATTCATTTTCATCTAATACCATATCATTATCAGTCTGTATAACATGAGAGTCTTGGATCAAGGATTCAGACGTGAGGGATGGGAGCTGGAGTTGATTAAGATCCTGGAACATGCAATCATCTTGAAGTAACGACATAAGTGTGTCCACTTCGATGTCATCAAAAGCAGCAGCTATGTCATTTTCACTGAGTGACATCTTTGAGACAATATCTGCAAAGAATTAGTTTCTTGAGCTTGTATCTACAGAATAAGGTTCCAATTTTGATAATACCTTTATAATCACGTCTTCTTTCGCTGATTACTAGCCCAAAAGCTTTACTTTTTTTACTGACAAGTAATCATCTGAAACACGTAAAAGAAATGACGTCTTTATTCTATTTAATGCCCATTATTAACCACACCCACCCCCAACTATTAATTAATTATGGAATTTTCTACTCCAATGTTCTCAGTACCACAAAGATGGATAATTTATGACTGCTTTATACCGACACTTCTTCAAGGAGTTCATTTAGTATATCCAATATTAGCCAGTTCTTTATTACTTCGAATCTGTGTGCTGTGGATTCCACTTCAAAAGATATGGTATGATTTTTTTTCTACGATACTAGGTTTTTTGGTGTTATGGTGGTATTACGAGATGAGTATCGTATTCTTTATTTTTTTACCAATGTTCGTGTATGTCTTATTGTTTATTGTGCCGAGACAAAGAGGTGTAGCTGTGGGTGGAGCTTGTGTGATCTTCATAGTTGTTTGGTGAGGTCATCTTGTACATTTTTATCCCATAATAATCCATTGTTTATATCCATTCAATCAATTAATCTATTATTCTCCATTATCATTCAAAACATTGTTCCTATTCATTATTCCATTGTCATATTCGTAGTGAGCTATTTATTGTCTCTGCTGTAGAGTGGCATAAAATCAGAGGTATATATATATATAATATATACTATCTACTATAATATTAATACATGTAGTCATTGTGTCTTATTACAATAGGATCTTTGCTAGTTGTTGTAATGAAACTAATTTCTCTTTCCTTCGACATTGATGCATCAATACCTCTTTCTGAAAAGAAATCTCCTCCTTCCACTTCTCATCTTCCCAATTTTATTAGTTACCTATCATATTCTATATTTCCAGCTACTACTATATTTGGTCCTTACACAACATATGATGAACATTTGAAATACACTGCAGGTGTAAAAATGGTATGTATGTATGTACATACAACTTCTATGTACATGTACATGTGTACAAAATACATACCAAAATTACATATGTACGTACGTACATGCGTACATTCATATGTACAAACATAAATACATACATTTTATAGAGTCTGAATTGGTTGTTTAATGTGATAAGGGGATTAGTATTTGCTATATTGTGTCTGAGTATGTCAATCTGTGTATTTCCATTCTTATTTGAAGAACCACTTTGGAACAAGTATGTTAATCTTCTGTCATGAGGCTACAATAACTCCTCAACTCCTCCTTGTCATTCTCCTCCTCATCTCATCTTCATTTTCATTCTCCTCCTTGTTGTCATCCTCCTCCTCCTCTTCATTAGGTGGTTAGCTGCATATTCTACAGCTGCTTCATTCAGATATAGTCATTACTATGTCGTCCTAATATCAGAGTCATCCACTTTGTTAGTAGGATTGGGTTTTGTCATGAAATCATCTGGTGATATTAACTGGAATGGATATCGAACTATTCATCCATCAAATATAGAAATACCTAGATCTCTGGGTTCTGTAGTAACCAGCTGGAATCTACCAATGCATCATTTCCTAAAGAATTGTGAGTAATACTGAGTATACTATTTTTAAATGTTAGTATACTATTATTTAATTTTTAGTATACAATTATTTAATTGTTAGTATACTATTTTTTAATTGTATATTTTAATTGCCACTGCAATTATTAAGTTTAAATTAACTTAATTAATCACAGATGTGTTCAAGCCATCAAGACTACATGTTGGTAGATTTGGTGCTGTTCTTATCACATATATTGCTAGTGCAATGTTACATGTAAGAATCCATGAACACACACACACACACACTTTAATAAACTATTATCATTTATCATTTATTTTAATATCTAGGGACTTAATTTTCAATTAGCAGCTGTACTGTTATCAATTGGTATTTATGCCTATATTGAGAGTGGTATGAAACACACACACACACACACACACATCTACTGTTGTGTTGCATGAATAGTACATTGTGTGTATAATATGATGTGTACATTAATTATTACCCCGCACAGTATTCTGCGTAAGGGGTCAAGTGATTGGTTGTGTCTGTCTGTATCAGTTAGTCAGTCAGTCAGTCTGTCATGCAAAGAAAATTGGAATCGATACATTAGAATACTTTTAACATTTTCTAAACACATCAGTCAGCTAGAAAATAGTCATATAATAACGTATGCATACCTTGCAGAAGCTAATGCAGTTCACAGTATCCCCAATTCCTGGGTTTTCTTATTATCAGTTTAGAAAAGTCCAACATTTTTTCATAATAGTCACGTGTTTGGAACTAATGATGATTTACCTACTATTATAATGAGCTATGGATTATTGGTACTAATGATGATTTACCTACTATTATAATGAGCTATGGATTATTGGTACTAATGATGATTTACCTACTATTATAATGAGCTATGGATTATTGGAACTAATGATGATTTACCTACTATTATAATGAGCTATGGATTATTGGTACTAATGATGATTTACCTACTATTATAATGAGCTATGGATTATTGGAACTAATGATGATTTACCTACTATTATAATGAGCTATGGATTATTGGTACTAATGATGATTTACCTACTATTATAATGAGCTATGGATTATTGGAACTAATGATGATTTACCTACTATTATAATGAGCTATGGATTATTGGTACTAATGATGATTTACCTACTATTATAATGAGCTATGGATTATTGCACAGTTGTACGTGTTCTCATTATAATATATATTATACATGTATATGTATTGTTTCCTAATAGTTCTTAGATATAAACTAAGCAAGCATCTAAATGCATGTATAATGGATCGTTCATGTTCTTCCAGCTGTCAACACAAATACAAAGAAGTTAGTGCATTAATAATAAGTAATACAACTCACATTTCATCTCTCTCTCTCTCTGGATACTCAGACTGTCCCATGGGTTGCTGTTATTAATTTTTTCTTCACATTGCTTGTAATGTTTCACTTGGCATATTTGGGTGTCATGTTCGGTGGTTCTGAAGATGATGCTATTATGGAAGAGGTATGTATCTAATATCAATACTATATCCATAGTAATACACCTAGCAACCGTTGCTATGACATATTAATTACACTCAGGGATATTCCATGATGCATACATTGAAGAAATGGAGGAACCTGGACTTTCTAAGTCATTGGATAGCACTGGGTACATGGATAATTACTTTCATCTTATGAGACAATTATACAACCAGTACTCATCTTCAAGCCACCAAACTTAGATTTATAATACATGTATATATACAAGAGACTATACATGTACCTATTTCAATAGTGAGACCTCAACCTCCGTGAGTTCATTCATGGGAGATCATCTGTACCAACTATCTCCTATCCTTATTAGTGATTAATAAGTTACAATTAATTGAAGCTAAGTTATTATGAATCAATAAATATAAATATTAAATATATAAATAAATGCATTAGTTTCTTGGTACTGGGTAGAATTGTTTTATGTCTTCAGCTTTTTGTAATATTCTTTGTACATCATGAATAGGATAATTCTGAGTATAGGAATGAGGACTGAATGAATGGAATATATAGAATAATACAGTATAGGAATGAGGAATCATGGAATAGGAATGAATGAATAGGAATGAAATAATGAATGAATCGGAAAAATACGAATAAGGAATTAATGAATGAATAGGCATGACAGAATGAACGAGAAACAAAGGAGGTATACAATATTAATATATACCTGTAGTAGTTTAATAGACATAGAGAAATCGGCACTGAGTAGATCACTTCTAATACACCTATATACACATTAACAGTGAGACATTTACATTAATATAGCACAACATACATAGATAGATAGTGTGAGACACTTACATTAGCATAGCACAACATAGATAGATGATGTGAGACACTTACATTAACATAGCACAATATAGATAGATAGTGTGAGACACTTACATTAACATAGCACAACATAGATAGAGTAAAAATTCAAATCTCTTTTTGTCTGAAAATATAGAGTCCCAGAGTCTGATAACATCTGATAGATAGATGAATGAGTATATGGATAGATATATGAATGGGTATATGGATAGATAGATGAATGGATATAATATGGATAGATAGATGGATAGATAGATAGATAGATAGATAGATGAATGGGTATATGGATAGATAGAAAAAACAGATGGATGAACAGTTGACTGAAAAGATGAGTATACTGTATAACCTGGTAACAGAAATTCTTGTGATAGTAAAAGAGTTATCCAACGAAATCCAAAAAATGTTGGATCAATTTCTTTCTTAATCTAATACATGTAAATTGGATGATTGTCATATGATCATCATGTGATCATCAACATGACACTTACTAAGTCCTCGTGTAGTTCTTTATCTCTGGTTTCAAGCAAAGACATCATTTTATGCATAGAACCACCTGAAATGATAAACAGCGATTTTGAGATAAAGGAACGAGATACCTCGTTAAAAGACATTGTATCACAAAATGAACACAGACGTTCAAATGTATGTTACTATGGTAACAACACAAACCTATCCCTGCTCTAGATCTGTCCAATTTTTTAGTAAAATGATCACCAATTTCAACCATTAGATTAGAAAAACAGAAAAAGGTATCAGCTTCAGCATGTTCTGAGAACCAAAGAAGCCATTAAAAGGAGGGATGGGAGGGAGGAATGATGGAAGGGATGGATGGATGGAGGGAGGGAGGGAGGGAGGATGGAGGGAGGGAGGGATGAAGGAAGGGATGGATGAAAGAAGGGATGGATGAAAGAAGGGATGAAGGAAGGGATAGAGGGAGGGAGGGAGGGAGGTATACATTGTACATGTACATTTATTCATACCTCTCCATTTAGGATCAGGATCTTGCGCAAATACATAATAGATTGGTCCAATAATTTCATTCATTCCCTAAACAATATAATTACATAATCATGTACATGTATATACATGTACATGTATATATCCATACACATTATACTTACCTGTACATAACTAATTCCTCTATTCATTTTTGCATGAATAAATAATATACGTTCAACCACCTATAATAATTAATAACTATTAATAGCCATATCAATACTCCACCTATAATTAATAACCACTAATAACCAATCAATACTCCACCCACCTCAATTAATTAATACATGTAACTACTCCACTCACCTCCCAATGAGCTTCTTCTCCTTCTTTCAACGGATTATAAAGTTCTGAATCATCAAAACCTTTCTTGTTTTGAGAGACATTTCGAACGCCAAGACGACTAGTTGCAACTTGTTGTGAAGGAAGGGATGAACGATCTACTCGCTCCTTCAATGCTTCTATTCCTAACACAGTACCTAATAAAATGATTATCAAAAGATAAGTCAATAGAGCGGGAGGAAAACCCAATAAAAGTACCATCTTTTGTCAACTTATCTCCACAGCCAAACTTCTAATCTTACTCTATATGTGTAATATTCCAGAGGCATAATTAAATATCTGTAGAGTTTTGTATTTACTTTAAGCTATTATTATGATTTTAGGAGGAGGGGATCTGGGATCTCAGGTCTAGTAATTTAAATTAATAACTATACTTATCATGTGACATACAGGCAAACATATCAAATTACTTCTTCTCTGGAGTGTTAATATTAATATGTACAGGGTGAAGTATCCTAATCCTGAGGTGAAATATCCTAATTCCTAAGGTGAAGTATCCTAATTCAAGTTATCTGTCCTCCCCCAAACCCTGGTCATGGAAGGAAAGCTCAGACGCAGTAAATATTTCTTACTTGTATTAAAAGCTTTCCTAGGATATGTAGTGGGTAACTGAAAAAATGATATGTCAGGATATAATCTCCTAGTGTCATGATCAATTTGTAAAAGTACTTCATTATCTTCAAAATATTTATGCCATTGGCTGTCTGGATTGGGATTCAGTGGCTAAGAGGAGGAATAGAGAATAAAATATGGTTAATAATCACATGAAACTCACATGATCCATTGACTCAAGCAAATTTCCGCCTCCATCTTCAGATGCATATGGATTAACTATTACATCATTCATTAACTGCTGATATGATGATCTGTAGTGATATAATTATTATATAGTGCATATACATGTACATGTATCTATAGTAATATAGTACATATACATGTATCTATAGTAATATAGTACATGTACATGTATCTATAGTAATATAGTACATGTATATGTATCTATAGTAATATAGTACATGTACATGTATCTATAGTAATATAGTACATGTACATGTATCTATAGTAATATAGTACATGTATCTATAGTACATGTACATGTACATGTACATGTATCATTATATAGTACATGTACATGTATCTATAGTAAATGAAAATTCATGTGTCTAGCATGCTAGCAAAAGAACACACACAACAAACAAACAAGCATGGCTTCATTAAACATTAGAGCAGCTACCATGGCTTAGAAAAATAATCAGCCACAATGGCTTAGAAAAATAACTACCAGCTACCATGGCTTAGAAAATAATCAGCCACAATGGCTTAGAAAAATAATTAACATGTAACATGTATAAGTTGAAGTACTCTTTTATATTTAGTATGTACATGTACCTCTGTCTTCTCAGTTCATCATCCCAGTATACTTTCTTTAATGGTAGATAGCCAAGAAGTAACTATGGCAACGATTACACATACACACATTAGTACTATGTTCAATTGATCACTTATTCAGTATTTAAATTAACAACTATTAAAAGATGATCTACATACCTTCCAGCAAAGAGCTCTTATCCCATCCCGGTCAGGACATCCTATATTAACACAAAATAATATTAAACAAGCATCAGGATGAGTACCAATTCATATCATGTGACCCAAATTGCATCGTCATGTGACTCAATTCATATCGTCATGTCCTGCTCAATTTACACTCCAAGATATTACATATGTATATTTATGTGTTATATACAATTATATATATATATATATATATAGTAATTCGAGTTATTGCTACACACATAATCTTTTATTGTACTATATACTCACCATTGAAACAAAGTCTTCGTAGTTCATCAATATTAATCTCATCTTTCAACAACACCTCATTGAATTCAGACACTCTACATAATATAAACAAATTTTATTATTATTATTATGATTACTGAACCAATCAAAATGAATTATTCAGTTCCATCCTTCCATTGACCAATCAGAATTATTTGTTGCTCATACTATAAAAGCACTCATTTTATTTCATTCTAACAATGTCTAATTTAGATGCTCTCCTCACTTGGTCTTCTTCCTGGCCATGAAAACTGCAACTGCTGCTTGACTGACTGACTTGGGTGGAGTTGAAGAATATACAAACCAGGTGTGGTTTTCTAGCATCCTAAAATGGCTACCACGAATTCGGAAATTCTGCCTACCAGTACGGACATATCAAGCGACAGTGACACTACTGAAGTGATGGTAAACATGTTCTCCTCTGTCTTTCTTTGGGCTGCTTCTCAATTGAGTTATTTAGCGGTACTTGCAGAAACAGCTGCCGAATATCCTGTGAGTTCCTCTACTACTGGTGTTGTGTTATTGATAAGCTTTTGTATGGTGTACTGTTTATGTTCTTCCAAGAAACCTCCAAGAAGAACGGGTATGTAAATTAAGTTATTTTACTCCATTATTGTACTAACATCAAATTATGACATGCAAATTTCATACTTAAACAAATGAATTACATGTACGCACTGTTGTATATATACATACATACATGCATACATACATACACATGTACATACTTGCATATATGGAACATACATACATAATTATACATACATATATACACACATACATGCATACATACATACATACATGTACGCATACATAAATACATCATTACATACATACATACATACATACATACATACATACATACATACATACAGACATACAGACATACATACATGTACATATATACATACATACGTACATACTAGTCTTGTGTAGCCGCACCCTTCGCATAGAGGAGGAAAGGTCTGGTATGGTTAGTACATAAGACTTGTGCCCGTGGAATGCTAATTTTTGCTAAAACAAACAAATTATGTGGGTAGGGTGTTTCACAAGCAACATTCTCAGCTTTATAACTGTCAAAGTATACAACACTGAAGATTCTAACTTGCTTTACTAGAAAGAAGAGTTGTTATGAAAGCCAGTGATGTCAAAATCATGCTTCGATAGATACAGGAAGATAGCAAGACGAGTGTTTGCAGTGCATACACGGCTGGCAACCATGCAAAGCAAACGGTTTTTTCATATCGTGTTAGTATAGCTGTGGTAACGTCTGCTTGTCCTTAAGACTTGTATACCAGAGAGAAACAGTATGTTTCTTACAATTTCAACTATGGAAGGCCATTTTCTTTCCTACGTCATGTAACAAGAATGCATTAAATTAGTTTTCGTGTAATCTGTTTGGACTGCAAAAATCCTGCAGCACTCTACAAACGCTCTGTGCTAACCATACCAGACCCTTCCTCCTCTATGCGAAGGGTGTTTAAAACTGATTATTATAAACAAGTGTGATAAAGCATCATTCATATATTATTTAATAGTATCCAAAATTGAAACAGATCTTGTTGAAGAAGTTTCCTTTTCCACACGACCTATGCGTAAGAGGGACATTGTACGACATTTAGGAAGAAGAGTGATTCGCAGAGTTAGTGGGGTAAGTTATAATCATTTCATATCCTCACTCGGTGATTGTGATTCTGCTTGTCATCATGTTCTATGAAGTCAATATGCTGTTGTATGCTTTGCTTCATTTTTATCCTTTCCACCTTTCTCTCTGTCTGTCTTCTCTCCTCTCATATACATGTACATGTATATAGTCTCGACTTGCTGATTTGAAAAGACGGTCAAGCGAGTAAGTGTAGCCTACATCACAATTCATAAACTTACATGTATGGAATATATCATTATCAATGGATGGGTGGGGAATCGATCCCATTGTGTGTATTATATAACTATAATAATTATTTCATTATTTCATTATAACATTTTATATTATATAGTTTGAGATTTCAACCTCCTCCGGGAAGCTCAGAGATACAGGTACATAAAGAGCCACCAGCAGCTTTCCTGGAAGCTGATTTAGATGTGAGTAAAGTGCTAGCTTGTGGTTAACGACATAAAGTAATTCTAATTACTACCCGTCTATTTACTGGTCATTCCTTATGATAATATAATTAATTAATTAATTATTTGTTAATTATGCATGTATATTAATTAATTAATTGATTAATTAATTAATTATTTATTTATATTATGTATCTTGTTTTAATAGCTTGATAATCAGATTCCTCATGATGTCATGTATTTGCTAAAAAGTGTTCGGTGAGTTGCCATCCATTAAAATATACATACAGTGTACATGTACGTACTTGATGTTGTTTCTTTACCACTGTTCTTCCTCTATTGTCTTCTTCATCAAAGGGTATTTGGACATTTTGAAAAACCTCTTTTCATGGAGATTTGTAAACATGTGGAAACTAAGTTTGTACCATCAGGAGCGATTCTATTTAGACCTGGACAGGTATGAATACTAGTGGCCTTGAGATATACAACTATTATATATCTATATGCTTAGTATTTGTAGATACATGTACGCAATGTATTGTGTACATGTAAGCATGATACTGTGTACTACACATGTATTCATGTACATATATATATGTACATACATTATACATACATGTACATACATACATACATGTACATTGTACATACATACATATATATTATGTACATAGATATATACATGCATGTACATACTTATAGATACATACATACATGTACATTGTACATACATACATATATATTATGTACGTAGATATATACATGCATGTACATACTTATAGATACACACATACATGTACATTGTACATACATACATATATATTATGTACATAGATATATACATGCATGTACATACTTATAGATACATACATACATGTACATTGTACATACATACATATATATTATGTACGTAGATATATACATGCATGTACATACTTATAGATACACACATACATGTACATTGTACATACATACATATATATTATGTACGTAGATATATACATGCATGTACATACTTATAGATACATACATACATGTATTGTGTTTACTTTCAGGTAGATGATAGCATCTACGTAGTACAAAATGGAAAGTTACAAGTGTTTCTTGTGGAACAAGATGGTACTGAACTTCCATTGAAAGAGGCTGGTACTGGAGACAGTGTTCATAGCCTACTTAGTTTAATGGATTCCATCATCAGTCAGTCAGGAACATTCAATTCAGTCTCAGCTAGAGCAGTAAGAGATACCTATGTACTACAGTAAGTTATTGTGTGTTAATGTTTCAGATAAACATCAAAATGTTCATACACTGTCTATCCTCATTAAAACCCACAAGTGTAAAATATAATTATTATATAATAATTATTATATACATGTACTTGTGTGTGTGTGTGTGTGTGTATTTTTAAAGGATTCGGGCAAAATCCTTCAAGCAGTTCTTTGAAGAAAATCCAGATTCACTTCTAAGAATAGTTCAGGTACATGTACATGTATTATATTAATATTAATGTATTGTTAAAGTTCACCCTTGTGAGTCTTGGGAGTATATGGATGTGGTTTAAACAGGAAGTTTAGTGTTAGTGTTGGGCAAATTCGTGCTTCATGTAACCACATGAAATAATTATTTCATGTTGGCTTATATGAAGCATTAACCCTAATGTAGTACCATATATACTCTACTTATTTCGTGTTGGCTTACATGAAGCATTAACCCTAATGTAGTACCATATATACTCTAATTATATCATGTTGGTTACATGAACCATTAAACCTAATGTACATGTAGTACCATACATGTATATACTCTAATTATTTCGAGTTGAAGTATGAACTGAGAGTATATATATGATTTTATTTCATTCTACAGATAATAATGCTTAGATTGCAAAGAGTCACATTCCTAGCTCTTAATCAATTTCTTGGTCTCGGACATGAGCTAATAGTGCAGGTTACAAAATCTTATATTTTCAATTTTTATATCTTGTTTCATCTCCTCCTGTATTCCTTCCATTCAGAAAGTACCTCTACCAACAGATCTCAATATTCACAAACTAAAACGTAGATCCTTATCTCGATCACATGTCCATCCACACCTAGAAGTAAATACAGACCCATCATTACTTAATTTGCCGTCAGAAAAGACAAATGATGCATTCAATGTGGGTGGGAGTGGTGACAGTGAGGATAGTGAAGGAGGAATAGGTGATGAAGGATCTGATAGGAACACTCATAGGTACATATAGTGATGTGGAAATAGTTAGCCAATTGCTGGATATTTTGGACTATTTTCAGCACCCTTGTCCTACTCCCCATACATGTATTGTATACAGCTTAGTTTTAATTCACCAGACATTCACTAGATTTATCAGACAATGTTCTGCATGACTGGCTGTTTCCACACCACTGGGTACATGTATGCTGTATTTAAGATATACATGTATGTTACAATCAACATGTCCATTTTGTAGTGATGATGTGAGTACATCTGTAGATTCAACTTCCTCTTGTACAATACTTACTCAAGATAGCACAAAATTAGACTCTGGTTAGTAATAAATACAGTGAGTGGAACCTCTCTATTACAAGCTATCCGAAATAAGGACACCTCTGTAGTGGACACCTAAAAATGTCCCAAATGTATTTATAATCTATGTACTATAAATTCACCCCTGAAATGACGACTATCTCTGTAATCAGGATACACTAACTTTTAACGGTGTCTGGAATAGGGAGGTTCCACTGTACATGATTTTAATACAATACTTTGTACATCTACGTATATAGCAGTCTACATGTATAAATACCATAAATACTCTAATTTTCCAACTATACAAAGAATTATTTAATTTTGGCTCATGCTTAGTAGTACCATAAATAGTTTAAATACTCTAATTATCCAAGTATGGAAATAATTCTTTAACTTTGGCACATACTTGTAATTACAAGGTGTCTGATGCAAATGCTATACTACAGCATCAAGAAAATTATTGCTACTAGTAAATAAAACACGGCTTACATTAATTAATTATTCATTATTAATTGTAGGTGATGAACACTTGCATTCACATACTAGTAAAAGAAATAAAACCGTTGCTATTGATACTAGCCATAATGAACAGTTCACACATCGTCTACTACCGGCACAAAGTCCAGAGTTTGATAATGTCATTAATCAGGTACCTCTGTCTGTCTGCCTGTACATGTATACATGTATATGAATGTGTATGTATATTAATAGCATTGTTTTAGTTTGACAATAAAGACTATACTTTTAGCATGCTTATATACATGTACATGTACATGTAGTTTTTCAAACTTTTAGTTTAGTTGTACATGTAGTTTAATAACTAAAATAGTGTTTTAGTTAAGTTAACTAATTAAAAGTGCCCATTATTACTATTATAGTTATTACACTAGACTTGTAAAAGTAAAAATGCCTTACTAAAAGAGATTTTAGGTATATATTGTAGTTAACACACTCTGTCTGTGTATTTATAACATTATGTATATGTACATGTATTGTAGGCTCGTGTAGATAGAATGGAGTTTGGAGGTTCTCTACCAGTTAAAGCTAACCTCACACTGAATGTTCCTTTGACTTACTCACACTTTGTTTCACTAGAGGGTAGTGAAATATTAGCAGCTGCTACACAAGATTTAGTCAAAATATTCCAACTAAAGGTATTTAAAAGAAACGAGATGTATTTCTGATGTGTGTACATATACATATGTATACTTTGACATATATCAGAGGAGGTCAAGGTGAACAAGTATGACCTGTAGTAATGCATGTAAAATTGAATTCTTGTATTGAAGTTATAATTTATGTCCATTTTATACTGTAAAGTGGTATCAGTCATTCAATTCCCGTTAGCTAACTGAGCTTAACTTTATATACATGTACATGCTTGTTCCAAATGCATACATGTACATTATGTATGCATTTCTAAAGCATATCAGAATGGAATGACAGACTGTTTGGCTATTTGTAATAATTATTAATGTGAATTAAGTACCTTACCAGTCAACATTACTAAAGAAGATGAATTTTTTTCGAAGAGAGAGCTATTATTTCCAAGTCAGCCATCGTGTACTGGCCTACATGTATACACGTGTATGATTCAAATTACCACACCCCTTGATTATCACTGTAATTGCTCAGCACCTTAGTGCGAAGCAACTAATCCGGGAGTGTTGTAAAATCTCAACCTCAGTTTGTATATATATATATATATATATATATATATATATGGTTCTGTCATGCTTAGGAATGCAATAATTAAATGTATGATTACAGGCACGTTAATCAGTTGACCGCGTGTAGTGGTGATGGCGTACTGCTCTAATGTAGAGACAAGCGAGGAACCTACGAGTGAGGGACCTACAGTACGCCTTCAACACCTAGCTACACTGAGAAAACGGAAGCAAAGAGCGGGAGCTACAGAAGAGGCCAAGACAGAGGAGAAATTAAGAGGTAGAGAACAGAAACAGCGAGATCTAGATGAGAGTGAACGAGAGGCAAGTCAATCCTATGTATGTTAGCATCATCGCAAGGATCACAAGATGACAAGTCACTAAATTCTCATCAAAGACATGTGTGACTAAAACCACACCTTTCTGCATAATTGACCGCACCTACAGTTTAGTGCGAGCGAGACAGTCCTGCGCATACATATTCCTAGTTATTAATCAGGCATGGGGCGAAGTACTTTTAAAAGTACTTGAGTACATTATGAGTACTTGTAAAAATTAAAAAGTGAGTATGAGTACGAGTACCTCAATTTGGCATTTGTACTCATTAAAGTATGAGTACTTTGGTGTGGTACTTAAGTACAATTTTAAGCACTTGAGCTATTATAGTGAAATAATTTTTTCAAAAAATCACTTAAAAGTAACAAGTTCATTGTTGCATCTAATAAACATCATTTTAGAAAATCTATAGTCTGTAAGTCTGCATCGTTCAGGTCGAAAGATCTTTCCTGCTACACTGAAAAGGCGCTCGACTGGCGCAGAAGATTCTGGTATTGCTAGAACATTTTGTGCTAAAACTGAGAGTTTCTTGAATTTATCTTTATTGTTACTCCAAAACCTGAGTACTTCAAAGTGCTTCAAAAGTACTTGGAAGCACTTGAAAATATGATCGGTGCTTAAATACAGTACAAGTATCTGTGCTTCTCATGAAAAAAGATTCGAGTAATTACCAAGTGCTTCATTAACTGTGCTTAAGTGTACTTAAGTACAAGTACCAACGTACTTCACCCCATGTCTGTTATTAATTAAATAATCATTCTGTTGCACAAAAACCCAGTCTACATGTACATGTAGTATATACACTTTGTTTATCTAACAGGATGATTCGTTACTCAAGGGACGTATTCAACTCATTGAAGTTAATGCTAATTCTGTATTGGGTCATGAGGGAGATCTAGTGAGTCTGTTCAATATTGTAACATGTGACAATCATGTGATGTATATATTTCTATGTAGGATAGCTGTGTTTATTTCATAGTATCTGGAAGACTAAAAGTTTTCAGACAAAGCAGCAATCACTCACCTGTTGAGGTAATAAAGCTTTCTCACTCTCACCTCTCTTCCTCACTAGTCCCCTCTCTCCCTCCATCTCTAAACTGCACATGGCCATTTGGTCATCACAGGGTTGCAAGCTCACAATAGCAAGTCTTGCTGTGATTATTCCCTCTCTCCCTCCCTCCCTCTCTCCCTTCCTCTTTCTCTCTTTCTCTCTCCTCTCTCTCCCTCTGTCTCTCTCTGTCTCTCTCTCTCTTACTTCTATATCTTTAGGATTTATTGTATGTAGCTCAACCCAGTGAGTTTGTTGGTGTACTCTCTGCTCTAACAGGAGAGCCTTCGTTCATCACTATCAAAGCTTCTGCATATTGTCATTTAATTGCAATAACAAAGACCAATCTATATCAGTGAGATATACACATGTACATGTACAATGTATGTAGATGTACATGTACATTATGTACGCTATATTCAATAATACATGGAAAATCATGTTTAGCGAGTTAGCACAGAGGAAACAACACACATCACAGCACTTGTACATCCACACACAAAATATACATATATAATCTACAACAGATATCAAAGGAATTACATGTGATATAAGCCCTTGTGGGTTCTTTATATCCCTTTGATGTTTGATATAAGCCCTGTCACCTTGTTAACAGCTGTCATAACGACACAATGGCTAGGCAATTGCACATGCATGCACATGTCTGTTGTAGGTGGAGTATATAATGGTTATGTACTCCAGTTATATCAGATTTATACTTAACTGACTTAAACCGACGTTCTTTCAAGGAAAGAGATAGCTTTTGCTTCCTGGGAACTGTGACAGCCGTCTCTTCAGCCATAGCGACGACACAATGTGCTAGGCAATTGCGCATGCTCATGTCTGTGTTGTAGGTGGGATATATAATAGTTATAACATGTGGCACTCGGGTTATATCAGATTTATAAAAACCAAGCCCGAGGGCGAGGTTTTTATAAATCTGATATAACCCTGATACCGTGTTATAACCTTAACATATATATTATATATATAATTAAATAAATTAATTAAAAACCACAAAGACTTAGAAATAACCACAGAAGAGCTATAAAATTCACAATGGCTTATAAAATGTAGAATGGCTTAGGGACAGCCACAGATACATGTACATATGTACACTATAATTATACATGTACATGTACATAACTACATACATACAATACACATATTTACATGTTCAATATGTACACCACATACATGTACATAACTACATACGTATTGTACATCTACATGTACATGTACATAACTAGATACATACCTCTACATGTACATAACTACATACATACATCTACATGCACACATACATCTACATGTACATAACTGCATCATCTACATGTACATAACTACATACATACATACATACAATACACATATTTACATGTTCAATATGTACACCACATACATGTACATAACTACATACGTACTGTACATCTACATGTACATGTACATAACTAGATACATACCTCTACATGTACATAACTACATACATACATCTACATGCACACATACATCTATATGTACATAACTGCATCATCTACATGTACATAACTACATACATGTACATACATACATACATATGTACAGTTACATAACTGCATACATGTACATAACTACATACATACATCTACATGTACATAGCTACATACATACATTTACATGTACATAACTACATACATACATTTACATGTACATACATGTAACTACATACATACATACATACATCTACATATGTTTATAGAATTCTCTCAGAGCATCCTATAGCTGTGTGTGGAATAGCAGCTGATCTTGTGAGAAGATTATCTCCATTTGTGCATCAGGTTGATTTTGCACTTGACTGGATGGATCTGGAAGCTGGGAAAGCACTTTACAGGTACATGTATATGTACATGTACATGTGCAATATTACATGTACATTACATGTACATGTGCAATACGTATAACATGTAAAAGTATTACATGTACATGTACAAGATAATGATTTGTACTTTTATCTTAGACAAGGTGATGAGTCAAATATAGCATACATTATATTAAATGGACGTCTTCGATCTGTTGTGAAAAACAGTGATGGAAAGAAAAAACTTGTTGATGAATATGGAAGAGGAGAGACTGTGGGTGTGGTAAGTTAGGATTAGCCAATCAGATTCATCCAGTCACATGCTGTCATACTATAGGTAGAAGTAATGACTAAATCATGCAGAGCCACAACTGTTCATGCTATTAGGTAAAGAAATGATTTTCCTTACAAATGTTTTAAAAATACTTATTTTAGAGATACTGAATTAGCTTGTCTACCAGTGGGACTGTTGAATGCAATTAAAGTCAAGAAGCCACAGGTATGTAAAGCCATGCTTCTACATGGTGTTTTTGATAAGCTCATATGATACACCACTGGCCCAAAGAGCTTTTTAGTTGACACTGCACAGTTCTCTCTTTGGGCCAGATGGCACAGTTAATTATGATTATATTGTCACTAACATTTGTTAATTAGCTCAAACTATATCCCCAATGGTGCACACACTAATCATTGTTGAGCGAATTTGGCCCATGCTTTAAAACGAATCAAAAACTCTGCTTCTACATGTACATAATAAAAACATGTAATTCCCTGTGTATATGTTAGGTGGTATCACGTCTTATTCAACTACTTGGAGAGAGAATTCTTGGAAGCTACAACAGATTATCCTCTTCTAACATTCCTTCTACAGAAGGTACAGTATATGTTGTACACACACAACCAACCTCACATACATGTACATGATACATGTATTTTGTACATACACAATAGTGTTGTTATAGTATGACAATATTGACCACTTTTAGTTATACATGTAAGTATAGTATGATGGCTTTCTCAAAATGTAGTTACAGTTATCTAACTAAAAGTGGCCATTATTGGCCAATTTTCATTTTAGTTAGTTATAGTTATCACAATTGGCTTGTAATTTAGTAATAGACTTGTAATTTAGATGCCTTACTAAAAGGTGTTTTAGTTGTAATTATTATAATGGACCTGTAATTAGTTCACTAAAAGTCACAATACCTTACTCAGTGTTTGCACAGAAGGGTGGGTGGTACCATGTCACTCCCCCACCCTTTAATTAAACTTTATGCTGAAAACACTGTTTTATAACACTGTTGACCAAACATCATGTACCACTGATGCACTCCCTCATCCTTAATATTTATCCTGGGGGAAACACTGCCTTACTCAAAGGGGTTTTTGTTAATACACACACACCACCACACATATACATACACACATAATCACACTGATGCACTCCCCCATTCGTAATATTTATCCTGTGGGAAACACTGCCTTACTCAAATTAATACACACACACCACCACACATACACACATACACATACACACATAATCACATATATACATGTTTATCTTTATATTTATCACACAGGGGTTGGAGTGTTCAGTAAAAACATTGTATCTAACTTATCAACAATAGCTGTGGTTCCCATGACACCAGATATCCCGCTTTCTCATTTCACACGTTTGCTCACTTCAGCAATAAATTCTATTGGTCAGAGATTACATCATTATTTGTTACTATTTATATCAAATTTGTTACTATTTATAGTTCCTGCCAGTCGATTGACTAGTTCATTAATACAAGAAGAGTTAGGAACATCAGCTTTAGAGAGGTCTGTGTGTATATATATATATGTTGCTTTGTACAATGTATATAAACTATTTTTTGTATGTGTACATATAAATGTACATGTATGTATATACGTGTATGTATATACATGTAGATTTACATATACATGTATGTATATATGACTGTACATGCATGTATGTACATCTACATATATGTATATATGACTGTACATGTACATGCATTTGCTAGGATTCATTTAATTCTATCTATACCACTGTATCTATTTATCTATCTGTTTTCAGTGTCCATGAGTATCGTTTGATAACATGGTTAGGACATCAAGAAGATACTCATCGTCTTGTACTGTATCAGGCTGACCGATCCCTTACTCCTTGGACTGCTCGCTGCATCAGACAGGTGATAGGTCATTATATAGTCATGTGATCATCATGTGATGCCGCTTCTATTGTACAGGCTGATTGTATTTTATTACTCGGTATTGCGGAAAAATTTCCTACTTCTGAATCTATGGGAAAGGTAAAAAACATTTTCCTGTACTGATAATTAGAACATTTATATTACTTTTCCATTTGTCCAGATTGTGGTAGAGGTTGAACGAATCTCGGTTCGTGTACGTAAAGAGTTAGTTCTTTTACATAAAGAGGATGTGTCTCATCCAACAGGAACAGTAAAATGGTTGAATGCTCTGGGATGGCTATCCTCATATTTTCATGTAAGGAATACTTATTATAGTTGAGTGAGAATTACCATACACAACCTCATATAACCCTAATAATACCTATACTACATGTACATGATGTTATCAGAGATGTAGAAAGAAAGAAAGAAAGAAAGACACCTGAGGCAATGGAAAAATGAAAATGAGAGTTGCCTCAGGTGGGATTCGAACCCATGACACTCTGTACTCCAGACAGATGCTCTACCAACTGAGCTACCTAATTCTTATACCCAGACATGGGGTAATAGTAATAGACAGTCAAGTAATAATTATTAATAATAGTAATAAACAATCTCGATGTTGAGGTAATAGTAATATTGACTTTAAGTAATATGTTCATTTATAATTGGGCCAGTAGAGACTTTTAGTATTGGATAGTAACCTACTGATTTTTAAAGTAATAGTAATAGTAATGTACTGATTTTTAAGGTAATACTGTAATAGCAATATATTACATTGTATTGTACTTACCCCAGGTCTGCTTATACCATACCATAATATATTTTGTGATTACTTATATGAAGAAGTAACCATTGTTTTGTAAAGTATTGTGTAACTTATTAAAAAAAGCGTGCTCTAACAGTTACCATAGCAACAAAGAATTGATTGGCCAGTTCAGTGCTTTGCTAATCATGCCTCACATTGAAAATAAACTCTAAATTCTATGAATAAGGCTGAAATAGGAAAGTGAAAAAATGCTGGCCGAAGTCAATGCTGGCTGAAGTCAATATTCGATCCCCAGTGATTGTATACCAGCATTTTTTTCACTTTCCTCTTTCATAGAATTTAGCATTTAAATTCAGTTCAATGTTTAGAGCACTCTATCAGGAAGGTTCCTCTTTTCAAATGAAAATGGTGTTGTGTGATGTGCAGAATTATATAAAACACAACACTATATTAATCCTCTTCTGTCCGGAATGTTTATTATAATGATGTTATCACAGGTTCGGTGTCCAAATTCATATTTTCTTGAACCTACAACTTCATCTGTGAGTTTTGTGAAATATTAATTTTAATAATTAGTTTTATGAAGTAAATGTTGATATGAAACATAATAATTACATGTATATATGTATTATATCTTTTGATAGGAAGAGAAGTCACTTCCTAAAGCACCTAACAAGTCAGTGATATGCCCAGTTCATAATGTATTAAATTATGTATTTTTTAAAGTTAACTATTACTATAACTAAAACCACTTTTAGTAAGGTATTATATGACTAAGTTAACTAAATTAACTAAATTACAAGTCTACTATAATAACTATAACTAACTAAATGAAAATTGGCCAATAATGGGCACTTTTAGTAAGGTATTATATGACTTAGTTAACTAAATTACAAGTCTACTAACTAAATGAAAATTGGCCAATAATGGGTACTTTTAGTTAGTTCTAAAACTATAAGTAAGTGGTCATTATTAGACAACACTAATATTATCTATATAATTGTATCACTAATAAGTCTTTCATATTGTTATCAGCAGTCTTTTCCTCTCTTATAGGCATTCTGACTTTTCTCGTTTAGCCAGAAGATTAACAGGGACATCTGTGGGTCTAGTATTGGGAGGGGGTGGGGCTAGAGGATTATCTCATTGTGGAATGATCAAGGCTTTCAGTGAAGCTGGTAAGTGATATGTACAGGGACATCTGTATTGGGAGGGGGTGGGGCTAGAGGATTGTCTCATTGTGGAATGATCAAGGCTTTCAGTGAAGCTGGTAAGTGATATGTACAGGGACATCTGTATTGGGAGGGGGTGGGGCTAGAGGATTGTCTCATTGTGGAATGATCAAGGCTTTCAGTGAAGGCAGTAGGTGATATGTACAGGGACATCTGTATTGGGAGGGGGTGGGGCTAGAGGATTGTCTCATTGTGGAATGATCAAGGCTTTCAGTGAAGGCGGTAGGTGATATGTACAGGGACATCTGTATTGGGAGGGGGTGGGGCTAGAGGATTGTCTCATTGTGGAATGATCAAGGCTTTCAGTGAAGGCGGTAGGTGATATGTACAGGGACATCTGTATTGGGAGGGGGTGGGGCTAGAGGATTGTCTCATTGTGGAATGATCAAGGCTTTCAGTGAAGGCGGTAGGTGATATGTACAGGGACATCTGTATTGGGAGGGGGTGGGGCTAGAGGATTGTCTCATTGTGGAATGATCAAGGCTTTCAGTGAAGCTACATGTAGTAAGTGATATGTATAGGGACATCTGTATTGGGAGGGGGTGGGGCTAGAGGATTATCTCGTGGAATGATCAAAGCTGGTATGTGATATGTAGTTGATGCTTAGTAAGTCTTAGTATGTAGTTTTTTATCATCCAAAATTTAGTGTAAGAATTACTATCTTAACTATTTCAATACCTGAGTAATAAACTTTGAAACTTTTGGAATAAATCTAGAACCTAATTAATAGTAATATTAATAACTAATAATTACCAATAATAGTAATTATTGATATTAATAACTAGTAATTAGTGATATTAATAACTAGTAATTATTGATATTAATAACTAGTAATTATTGATATTAATAACTAGTGATTATTAATAACTACATGTAGTAATTAGAGGTTTTATGCTTTCGATTATACTCCACTACGCAGAGATTTGTCTTACTCAGGAACTGGTCTTGGTGATGGTATATTTGTATATTATTGTATATTATTGGATATTATATAGTAACTAAACTGTCTACACATACAATATTCAGGTATACCTATTGATATGGTGGGTGGAACTAGTATCGGAGCATTTGTTGGTGCTCTTTATTGTGAGGATTGTGATAGTGAAAAAGTAAGCGGAAGAGCTAGAAGTTTCTCTATGAAAATGGCTGGTTATATGGACAAGATTCTTGATCTCACTTGGCCTACAACTTCAATGTTCACTGGTATGATGTAATGACAACTGTGTATCTTCACTGTTAGTGTAAATGATTATTATAAATACTATAATATTATATCTACACTTAAACAAATTTTGACCAAATGCTTACTTTTAAATATTTGATATTTTTCCACCATTTATACAGTACACTAATGAAATTTTATCTCAAGCATAAAATTTAGAATTGATAGAATATTTGTTCAAAATTGTCATTTTCACAGGATAAGTCACATGTCATGCATGTGATCATATATCCTCTTTGGAAGAAATATAATTACTTCTACTTTCAATCAATACATGTGTACATGTACTCTACTACACGTGTACATGTACTCTAATACACGTGTACATGTACTCTAATACATGTGTACATGTACTCTAATACATGTATTCATGTACTCTACTGATTGTGTAGGTCGTTCATTTAATCGATTGATATACAATGTATTTGGTGAAAGACAGATTGAGGTGAATCCACACTCCACAATACTAAGTTATAATACATATTTATTGTAACAGAACTAATTATATATGTACATGTACATGTTATTTCTAATATACATGTATTATTATATATTATTGTAACAGGACTTGTGGATTCCTTATTTCTGTGTTACAACTGATATAACTGAATCTATGATGAGAATACATACAGCTGGTTGTTTATGGAGGTATGTTAGATCTAGTATGTCTCTCTCAGGATACATGCCTCCTCTTTGTGATCCTGTGGATGGACATCTCCTTCTTGATGGAGGTTATGTCAATAATCTACCAGGTAATTACATTTATAGTCCATGGCCTGATCCATCAAAATCACTTTATAAACCTAATCATTATGTAACTCTAGGAAGCATTTCAACATGATCAGAAATAAATGTTGTTTTTTAATGAAAAAATGAACATGAAGGCTATAGCTATAGTTCATGGTCTAAATTAGAATTTTCAGAGAATATTAAATTGTCATGGTTCTAACAGATAATATTTTTGATCAAAACCACTTTATATACCTAATAAGGACATTATTATATAACTCTAGAATATGTTTCCACCCAACCTGAAACAATTGTTTTTTTTTTTATTGAAAAAAATGATCACCAAGTCATGGTCTAAACTACAGAAGATTGAAATGCTCACGGTTCTAACAGATAGTGTTTTTCCACTTTGCAAACCTAATAAGGACATAGTTATGTACTGGTAACTCTAGGAAATGTTTTCGCCCAATCTGAAAGAATGAATTATTTACTTAAAAAATGAACAACAAGGCTATGATTAGAGTTTCAAGAGAATAATATACTTATTATACTACAGCTGATCTAATGGCTGCTCGAGGAGCTGAAACTATCATAGCAATTGATGTTGGATCTCCAGTTAATAATGACCTCACTAATTATGGAGATGATATCAGTGGTTTTGCTCTCTTGTGGAACAGGTTAAACCCATTTGCCAAGAAAATGAGGGTGAGCGTGATTAGTGTTTAAGAGTATTGTATTTTCAATCCCATTCTTATAATCCAGATTCCCACACTGACTGAGATTCAGTCTAGACTGGCTTATGTATCTTGTGTGAGACAATTAGAAGCAGTAAAATCGGATCTGTCTTGTGAATATATTAGACCACCTACTGAAAAGTAAGATATATTAATATTATATAAATACATATACTCATATTTCATATGTATACGTCACCTATTGATAAGAAACATACATACATGTATATATATAAATTGTATATAATATGTATTATGTATATGTAGTTTGCTATTTTATCCCCAGTATAGCTACACTACAGTTTGGAAGCTTTGATGAAGTTTTTGTGAGTATTGATTACATCTTTCATAATTAAAGCACGGTGGTACCACCCACTACATTAATTAAACTACAATGGTATCATCTACTTCAAAATTATAATTAAATATAATATTATTTTTATAGCGTATTGGTTATTCTCATTGTAAAACTGTTTTAAGTGGTTGGACTAAAAGTCATGTTTTGAGTCACTTGTTATCTTCTAGTGTTGAGAAAAGACACAGAATGATATCACCACACACAATGTTGGAACATGAGGTAGGAATAATACATACATACATACATACATACATACATACATACATACATACATACATACATACATACATATATACATACATACATACATGTACAGTACATACATACATACATACATACATACATACATACATACATACATACATACATACATACATACATATATACATACATACATACATACACACTTACACACGTACGTACGCATGTACATACATATGTACACATGTACACACACACACACTATATATTAATCTAATTATTATCCGTACTTCTTTCATAGTCTGGACTACATGCTAGAGTATCTTCAATACATGATTTAGCTGCTTTTGCTGCAGAGATCCCTATCAGAAGACCTGAGGGGGATGAACAAGTGGATAATAATGACAAGGAGGATGAAGATGAGGATGATGACATGACTGGTATGATAATAAAAATAGACAGATGGACAGACAGGATAAATGGAAGGACAAATGTACAGATAGAGATATAGACAGCTATGCATACAGAAGATGGACAGATCAATATCTACAATAGTACCCAGATCCTTCTTTTGTAGTAGTAAGTTGGATCTGGATATACAAGACTAATCAATAGACAGATCAATGGTACAGCTTGTACCCAGATTCTTCCTTAGGTTGGGTCTAGCTATACAAGACTAATCAATAGACAGATCAATGGTACAGCTTGTACCCAGATCCTTCCTTAGGTTGGGTCTGGCTATACAATGGACAGATCAATGGACAGGTCAATAGTACAGCTTGTACCCAGATTCATCCTTAGTTTGGGTCTGGCTATACAAGACTAATCAATGGACAGATCAATAGTACAGCTTGTACCCAGATCCTTCCTTAGGTTGGGTCTGGCTATACAAGACTAATCAATGGACAGATCAATGGTACAGCTTGTACCCAGATTCATCCTTCGTAGTAGCAAGCTGGGTCTGGCTATACAAGACTACTTAATCAATATATAGTAGTTAGTGAAATGAGGTAATGTTATTGAATCTACAGGTTACTGGTCTAATCCTGAAGGAAATGTATTCTTATCTGAGGAAGTTGATAGTAGTGATCCAGAAAAAACTAAAAAGGGAGTTTTTTCACAAACTGCATACTCCGATTCAGAACTTCAATAACATAACATGTAATCTTAAGTATGTATTATAATTAGCATGTGGCTCAAAGCACTGCATATTATTGTATGATTTGTATTATTATGCAAGTATGTGCGTCCATATAGATATACCACAAATCTCTTTACATGTCTTTATACCTCTTATTGTAATTATACACTTTACATGTACACACAACATGGTTGAACAACTATCACAAAAAAATATATATAAATCTATTTCTTGATAGAGCAAAATGGTGCAATTTAAAATTAACAACAATCTTTTTTGTGTGTTCTACTCACATCATGTGATAATCATGTGACCACAATACAGGTACGTGTACATGCTAAATCACTTCTTGATTGGCTATACAAATAATATATGTTGCTATATACAATGTTTACATTCCTTTTTAAACCACAGCATGAAGAAATGGTTATAATGTAATTGGTTATCAATAATTGCTGTCAGTTTCAATTTAAAACTGATGGAATTAATTTAACTAGTTTCTGTTGTAGTCTCCTCTTTCTTTGTTTGTTCTTTTCTGGCTTCTTTCTTTTTTTTAGCCTAAACATTAATGAATGGAGGGACAGATTTAATATTACTAGTAGTATACTGACTTAGTGAGAATATACTAACTAGTTTACTGAAAATTACCAACCTCTTCACAAAGTGGTACTAATTGACCTCGTTTAGCCAAGAGCTTCAGAATCTCCATAATAAGAGGAAGGTAATTATGACGTCGTCGAATATTTTCAATCTGAGTAGAGAACCAAATGACTTGTAAAGTTACCCAATCTTTGAAAATGGACACTTCCTACAAAATAGTTTTGAGCAAATGTTTACTTTAAATTGCTTGCCATTCCACCATTTTGTACAGGAAGTCAATGAAATTTGGTATCCAGGAAAAACTATTACTAAGCTTCTACCAAATTTTGTTGACTTCCTGATGGAATAGCGAAGTAATAAGTGGTTTGATCAAAATTATTTTGTAGGAAAGGTATCCCTTTTGGAAAATTAGGTTGCAAATAATACATGTAATATGAAACATGGTACATGTATGTGTAAATATACACCTAACGACATGAAATGGTTGCCATGGTAGCATAGTATATAAATGTACGAGTCAAGAGACACTTGTAGTTGCAGTATAGTCCTACACTTGTAGTTGCAGTATAGTCCTGTTTGTCACTTCACATAAGGATAGTCCTCATTCTAACATTATTTCATGACTTCAATTCTTCTAGTAGTACTAATACTATTAGAAGCCAGTATATTACTGCTCATCACCTTGTACTTCTCCATCTTGGCTTCTTCCTGGGCAATAGATCCTTGAAGTGAGAAAACTTTAGCTTCGATCTCTTCAATTACTGCTTGTAGAGCTTCTGGATCATTAGGTAATTCACTGTCATCCTCCATGGCTTCACCTTCACCTCCTAATAGAGTCTGTATCTGAGAATATTGTAGAAAGTTATTAGATTTTAACTATGTAATGTAAATGGATCAGAGTTCTACTACCACTGAGTCATTTGCAAACCTCAGGTACTAGTACCACTGAGTCACAGACCCCTTGGGTACTAGTACCACTGAGTCAGTACTTACAGACCCCTTGGGTACTAGTACCACTGAGTCAGTACTTACAGACCCCTTGGGTACTAGTACCACAGAGTCACTTACAGACCCCTTGGGTACTAGTACCACCGAGTCACTTACAGACCTCTCTCGTACTAGTACCACAGAGTCACTTACAGTCCCCTTGGGTGCTAGTACCACAGAGTCACTTACAGACCCCTTGGGTACTATATAGTACCACTGAGTCACTTACAGACCCCTTGGGTACTAGTACCACTGAGTCACTTACAGACCCCTTGGGTACTAGTACCACAGAGTCATTTACAGACCCCTTAGGTACTAGTACCACAGAGTCACTTACAGACCTCTGGTACTAACTAGTACCACAGAGTCACTTACAAGACCCCTTGGGTACTAGGACCACTGACATACATTGGGTATTACTGCAGAGTATGGACACTACAAAAACAAGGTTACTATGGTAACACATCTTACTTAATGTAGTATTTTACACTCACTTTTTGTGCTGCTAACTCCTTTCTCACTTCCAACGAGGAGATCTCTTTCTCGTACAGTTTTTTTCGATCACCAACAATTGCCAGTAGATTGAAATGGATCTCATCAGCAGTGTAGCTAGAGAAAAATACATGTTAGTGATATAGTTATGTATGAATCTAAAAGCAAGTCTAATTACAATGAAGTCATACATGAATATGCACATACTGTCCCAATAACCTACTGATAAATACATTATGAGGAAGTCGTATGTACATGTACGTACTGTACTAATAAGGAACTAACCGCCTACTGACTATATAGGATAAATACATTATGTGGAAGTCGTATGTACATGTACGTACTGTCCTAACATAGAACTAACCTCCTACTGACTATATAGGATAAATACATTATGAGGAAGTCGTATGTACATGTACGTACTGTCCTAATAAGGAACTAACCTCCTATTTTTGTGTTTCATTTTGTCTGTTTGTTGTATAAGTTGAGATAATTTTATATTCAAACGAGATTCAATTTTACTATTAATTTTAGTGTGGGACAGAATTACAGTAATCAATTTGTCAGGGTATTACAATAGTCTCAAGTTAACAGTGATGTTAAGTCAATGAACATACCTACTCATACGTTTTTCTAGCACCGGTCTCACAGTTTTAATCCATTCTAATTGATCACATGATCCCAGATCAACAGGTCCCTCCTTTAAACCATCCAGTTCATATAGACGTCCATTTATAGGTAAATATCCAACAAAATGATATACATCATCGTCTTTTTTAGCAAGTGTCTCGTCAAATTCAAACATCTGCTGTCTGGAAATTAATTAAAATCTACATTACTTATTACGTGATCAAATTATGTAAGTTAAGACTCGTGCACATAATGACACGAAGCCATGTCAATGTGTTGTGTTGTAAACACTATATGTTTACTTCTACCATCGTCAGACACAACGCAATGTAATGCAGGGATAGGATCTGATTCTATCTGCCACAGCTACATTGCATTTGACCAATCAGTTTTCAGAAATTATCACAATTCAACAAACACAACACAAGGCCTTGTCATTATGTGAACACAACCATAGGCTATTCCTTACCTTGCAAAACTATTGTGTACTTCACGTATTTTTTCAGCATTTGTAATACACAATCCACGATCCTATATAAATAATTATAATGGTTGTATTTATCAATAAATGTAAATTACAGCTGGAGAGAAAGAAGCTGCAAATTCTTTGAACTCTGTTAATACAGTACCCAGCTCAATATCAGGATGACTGACATTCAACAAAATACTCAAGATGGCTTGAGTGGCACAAGCATTTTTGATTTCCTATAAAGATAGGATAAAGTTATCAGTACCTATCATGCGTACAATAAAACAACACCTGCTTAGCAAAAAATATGTCTCTTATTCTGTCATCTTGTACTACTGAACCCTGAGGTTCTTCTCCTGGTCTCCATTTATATAAGAATATCAATCCATGAACAGGCCTGTGTAGTTGTTAATAATGTAGTATTCCCCTCAATATGAAGCTCGTATGCAAGTGATATAAGGTAGTTACTCTCACGCCATCCAACATGTACGATTACATTATTAATTGTAACTAACTTCAGATTTTCAAACGAAGAATCCTCCAAACTCCACAGTTCTTCTACTTGAACTCCTTGTACTTCTACATATTACCATGGTAACATACACAGACATAGATTCCAAGCAAGCATTGAATATAATATTAATCACCATCGTACTGTTTTATCACAAACACTTTCAGATTAATACATATTCATATTTAACAAAGATTAATGTTAATGTACTATTATAAACTTACCAAATCCCTTTATCAATTCTGTAAATACACCTGGATCACTCTCAATGAGACACCAATCTCCAGCAGCCATGTTGAGTTACCAACTTACCAGCCCAACCCATAATATTCCATTCCATTGCCCATCCCTCAAACCAGAGATACCAATGAAGTACATATCGACTAGAGGTGGCGTGTCTGGTGTCTCCTTCTTGCATGCAATATTAACAGGTCGTGCACCTGATGGAGGATTATATGTACCTGCAACTCTACCATGCATAAGTAAAGATGAATGGAGAGGGATGGTTGGAGTAAATTATGAACAGTTGGTGAAAAAAGTCTTTAGGTGGTTTATATCAGAAGATGAAATCTCTACTATTGAGCTAGATGGTGAGTGGACACATACTCTAAATGGACTTATCTTGTGCTGGCATTTATTTATACAGGTGTATTAACCAACTGCTTTGCATCTTTTGGACATCCAGACATTATTCCCATTAGGCCTGTTGGTAAATATAATATCCTGGAAATGTGGCATGGTCCTACAGGAGCTTTAAAAGACCTCTCAATCAACATATTCACTAGCCTAATAGATCACTTTGTAGGAGTTCAGGGACAAAAGGCAGTGGGTGTGGTGGGAACATTGGGAGACACGGGTGCTGCAGCCATTTATAATTCCACAGGTAGAGAGAATCTTCGGCTGGTTGTTCTGTTTCCACAAAATGGAGTTAGCAAATTACAAAGACTTTCCATGACAACTGTATCGTCACCCTTCTTGTCTTTATACGAGTGTGAATGTAGTTCAGATGAATTTGATACAACAATCGAGACTGTCTTTGAGGACAGAGTATTTTGTAAACAATATAACCTGTTTTCCTTTAATTCTACTAATATTGGTCGTGTTTTAGCCCACATGCTTTTCTACATGTACACATATCTAAAAATATGTCCAACTTGTGACAGAGAAGTTACAATGTATGTACCTACTGGTGGATTAGGAAATATTGCTGGAGGATGTATGGTTCGTTGTATGGGGTTGCCCATAAAATTAGTTGCAACCGTCAATGAAAATGACACCGTGCACCAGTGCTTTTCAGAAGGCATACTTGCAAAGACATCAAGTGCAATCAAAACTCACGCATGTGCAATTGACTCTATCAGTCCAGTAAATATAGAACGAGTACTCTACTACCTATCTGAATGCAACTGCAAAATCGTTAAAAATATAATGCTAGATTTTCAAGCAGGAAAATCAGCACAGCTACCTCAAACTTTAATGGACAGAAACACAATCTTGAGGACAATACGTGTTCCACAAGCTGATGCAATATCTGTAGCTAAACAGATATGGGAAGAGCACAGATATATCCTGTGTCCCCATACTGCTGTTGCTGTAAGTGCAGCTGCTAAAGACAAAGAACTTAGCAGCTTTGATCCTACACTGGCCGTATGCTTTGCAACGGCGACTCCAGCAAAATTCCCCAAATTTGTTTGTGCTATAGATCAATCCGCACCCATACCTACACATCCACTCTTACTAGGTTTAGAAGAGAAGAAAGAGTTTTATCACACAATGAAACAAGGCGAATACTGGGAGACTATATTGAAACGAGCAATTGAAGACATTTACAAGACAGAAACTATCAATGTTTGTTAGTATTCATATTGAACAATTAGAGTTAATATTTTGAGCAAAACAAAATAGAAGCAATAATCTATTTAGAGTAAAATAGAAGCAAAAAGTTATCAGATATTAGATATACAGTGTTAGAAAAAGCATCATTAAAATATTACAAAATGTTATAAGCAATTTTGTTTTTAATCCTTACCAGCCAGGTTCCATCAACATACCATATATGGTCATATTATGGTGGGCAGAGTCTAAAGTACCTAGGCTTTTGAAAAGAACTATGCAAAGTTATATATTGTATCCATTGAATATGAAATAAAGGCAGAAATTGATCAGTGATGATATAATATATATAACATGGCATAGTATATCGTTGTGGATAACTAGATGCAATATAAAATGAATCTTCAGGCATAATTATTATTGAAATTCAATCATTCTCATTTGCACAAGAAAACATTGTTTTTCACCTGGCCGAAGTGAAGCCAGCAGCACACACTGTTGTCACAGTACAGTCCGTTCGCTCATGCATTGTGCTAGTAATGAAGTGTAAATAAATACATTATATAATTATATATATATAATCACATATATAGAGATATTTGTATTTCAGAGCACTTGTGAAGTATTACAAGTGCTAAGACTAACTACCGAATACCTTCCTTACATTTTTTACATGTATACAATACATTTTAATAACTAAATACAGAAACAAAAAATAATAACTAATTCATTACAAAATGAGAAAAGTGCTATTTATATACATGAATTGTTGTTATGTGTAACCCTTGTCATAACAGGGTTGTGTAGTGAGGAAACAAAGAACAGAGACCGAGTTACCAAGGCTGATACCAAATGAAATTGTTTAAAATAGAGAACAGAGAGGAGATACAATATATTAACCATCAAATATCAGCGAGCATTATTAAGATATACACACAATTTGAATTGAATGTATTCATCATCATAGATAGATAGATCACTAGAACAAAACAAAAAAAATATTTCAATACATATAATTATTGTAAGTGAGTTGTTGAAATGGAACTTCGATCCTCGTGTATGCATTACCATAAGTACATGTACATACTACTACAAGTACATGTACTTATTACTACAAATACATGTGCTTATTACTGCAAGTACATGTACATACTACTACAAGTACATGTACTTATTACTGCAAGTACATGTACATACTACCATAAGTGCATGTACTTATTACTGCATGTACATGTACATACTACCATAAGTACATGTACTTATTACTACAAGTACATGTGCTTATTACTGCAAGTACATGTACATACTACTACAAGTACATGTACATACTACCATAAGTGCATGTACTTATTACTGCATGTACATGTACATACTACCATAAGTATATGTACTTATTACTGCAAGTACATGTACATACTACTATAAGTACATGTACATACTACACCACTAGTAGTATATATTACATGTATTATGATGAACTGTCTAGCTATAATGCAGGAACTCATTAATATTGAAATGGTCTATGTGTGAGCTAGGAATTTCAAACTTTATATGCAAAGTCAGAGCTAAGGCTGTTTTAACACTATTAATATCAAATCAATATTTTCGAGGGTCAATTCCCTAATGATCTATTGATCATAGTAGCAAGTGGCGAGTTTTCAATTATATATAAGGTGGTACAGATAAACAAAATTGAAATAAAAAAAGCACTTTATTTTGGAGATATAAACTATAAACTTAGAGAAAGACTTGGCAAGTGCGGTTACCATGCCAACAAAACACACCTACTCACTAAAAGCTAATACATGCAGACAAAATTAACATCACTTTAAAGACTCCGCTGAATCGAAAAGTTTGAGCTGAATATAATGTGCAATTAATTTTTTATAATTTTCAAGCAAGTATAACATAGATAGTTCCCATGGATATTAATAATTTCCTGCACTATAGTTCCATGTTTCTCTAATGATTCAACACCAACCTTTTGTTCGCCAGGAGGACCAGTTGGTTGGTTTCCTCCTCCTCCTCCTTGCGGTTGTTGTCCATAAAAGTAACCAAGCTGTCTATAATATTCCGCCCACTGAGCTTGTAGGTCACCTGACTGACCTCCTCCCCCGGCACCACCTGAAGGCATACCCCCAGGTCCAGGAGGCTGGGTCTGAGGACGCGGTTGACCTGAGAATTCAAAAACAGTCATATGGGAGAAGGGTACGTTATAAAACAATAATCCAGTGTTGGAGGCCAATCAAGGTAAGAGATAAAAACATATGCAAATCTTCAATTTAATATTGAATGTTCATCCCAGCATTACACAATGAATGTAATTTATAGTTCGTTACAATAACACATACCTTATGTACTTGTACATAACTGCTTGTAATAACATACTCAATACAAACATACCTGGTTGTGGTGAAGGGTGTTGCTGCTGTTGAGCAGCCCATTGATAATAAGCATTCCATGCTTGAGCTACATTTATAATGATAATGTATTGTATGATCATAAAATATACTTACCTTGATCAGGTTGTTGCTGCGACTAAAAATTAATAAATAAACTGATAATCACATTAATCATATATTAATTAACATACCGGATTGCCTCCATAGCCTGGAGGATAATTGGCACCTCCTGCGGCATATCCATATTGACCTTGCCATGGGTTGTTTCCCATTTGAGGTTGACCAGGAAAGCCAGCTCCTCCTTGATACACGGGGGGTACCGGAGTAGGGAATGGTAGTCTATTGAAAATCAAAACCAGAATACATATAGATTAAATGTGAATGCATCAAGACAATTAAGCATGACAATTCTGCACGTAACTCATTACTATAAATAGTAACAAAACCACAACCCAACTACTATTAACAGTATGGCTGGGAAAAAAACTTTGAATGTTCAAACCTTGATTCATTTGGTGCACATTCAAATCTAAACTCTCCCTTCGAAGATTCTCTGCCATGCACACCTTAATGTTTGCACATGTGCACTTGTACACTCTAAACAGTTAATAATGTGGGCATAGGAGGCTGTGTTACTGGCCGCTTTGTCTCATTTCTCAGTCCAGCAATACTAAATCTGAGTATAAACACCAGCAGGAACAAGACCAGTACTCGTTAGAAAGCAATAATCCAGTTTTAGAGGCTTTCTATAGCCAATCAACTTTTCTAAACAAAGCTTCGAATTCGATAGACTATTCATCCCAGCCTTAATTTATAGCAACAAAACAGCATACAACCTTTAAGATGATTGGTACATGAAGAAGCAATATTAATTAGATTAGTCAGTACAGTATAGGTACTATAATTTACCCGGCAGGATTTGGTTGCCCAGGATACACAACTCCACCCTATAATAAATAAATAAATAATAAAAATACATACTATATATACATCAGTTCATCTTACCTCTAACTTTTGACTAATAAGCTGTTGAGCTAGTTGTATACATTGCGGTGTCCCTTTAACATTAAATAATTTTTCATTGGGATCTTGACTTGATGTATCTAATGCTATTTGAGCACCAGACTGTACTTGGAGTTGTCTAATAGTATCTCCACCTACAGTAACATCTTCAAATATACCACATTAAAATATAATCGTTCAGTACCTCGACCAATTATGAGGCCACACTTGTTTGCAGGGATAGGAACTTGTACGGAGGTCACACCTGGACCAGTTGGGTTGGGGAGCTCAAGACGAGGTTTAACACCATGTTGTGTACGCTGTAGATACATAATATATATAAATATGTACATACATGTATATACATATATACACACATACAATACATCTACATGCATATACATGTAATCAGGGGTGTGGAAATAGCGAGCCAACTGCTGGACATTTTGGCCTATTTTCACCACTCTTGTCCTGCTTCCTATATACTTTGTATACAGTTTAGTTTCAATTTACCAGACATTCACTAGATTTATCGGACAATGTCCTGCATGACTGGCTGTTTCCACACCCCGGCATGTAATTATGATACTAAAGAATGTTTTTTTTTGTCCAGAAACATTCCTAAATAAACACAATATGTATACATAACACTAGGAATGTAAAACCACTTCTTAATAATCATAAGGACTCGGAATTTCCATGTAATATACCCTCCCCCCAATGACAAAAAACTGCTTCCAGATTGCTAAGTCCATAGTTTTCATTTGTATATAAAATTGTGAATAAAAAAACTGCTTCCAAATCGCTAAGGCCATTAATTCGCATAGCGCATGTTAAAAAATAGAGATGATAATATCGTATTGTTATCCCACTCGGCTATCAGTAGCGGTCACCTCGGCCACCATTTCTTCAACCATCTGTTTAGCCCTTAGACAGTTTTCATGTTGTCCTGATATTGTTGCAGTTCTCAATGAAGTACCAGGTATATCTACAGTAGAGATATAATACATGTACATGTATGGACAAACCAACCAACCAACTAACATACATAATACGAACCTATATATGCATACATGTAATTAATTTAGTTACATACATTTGTGCATACATACACAATTATATATACCGTACATACATGTACATGTATACTAGGGCTGGAGAATGTGCAAACCTTCATTCTTTTGCTAAATTTCTACCTTCGAAGCTTCGCTACCATGCCCACTTCAATGTTTGCACATGTGCATTTGTACAATCTAAACATGCATGTAGTTAATAATGTGGGTGTGTTCCAGAAACATTGAGGTATGTTGCTAGCAGCTTCTGGGTCATTTCTAACAGGAACAAGACTAGTACTCATTGTAAATTCAGGTAAAACCAAAACCATTTGTCCCAGCCTAATCTATTATATATATTATACATACCATTTTGAAATTGCAGACGTACATTACAAGTATTCTGAATATTAACAATATGTTCTCCATTTCTTCCGATAATGAATCCCACGAGATCTTTAGAAACATTCATCTTCAATAACAAGAAAATTGATAAAGAATTGATAACAACGCATAAAACAGATGTACCTCGATAGTTGAAGGAACACCTTGTGAATAATCAACATTGATTAATCCTCTTGCCTGTACATAAATGTAAATACAACAGTATAACTATGACTATAACAATTACATACAATGATAAATATTAGTGTATATCACGGAGCTTCCCATAGTACTAACCATGTCATGTTGATTCCACAAGCTTATATATTAGGGCTGGGAAAAGATTCAAATGTTGATTGAACCTTACGTTTGTTTGTCTCCCTTCGAAGCTTTGCTGCCATGCCAACTTTAATGTTTCTACATGCACACTTGTATACTCTAAATGTGTGGTTAAATAATGTGGGTGTGTTCCAGTAAAATTGAGGCTGTGTTGCTTGCTGCTTCTGTCTTGTTTCACAGTCCAGCAATGCTAAATCCAAGTAGAAACAGTGACAGTAACAAGACTGCTACTCATTACAAAGCAATAATTCAGTTTTGGAGGCCAATCAAGGTGAGAACATTGATAAAAAATTATTAAAAACACGTGCAAAACTTTCAAAGCTTTTCTGACTAAACTTCGAATTTGGACATTGAATATTCATCCCAGCTTTAATACAGACTATTGAGGCCACATTATGGGAAGTTCTGTTTATGCATTCAATTTATTTATATCTGTATACATGTATACATGCACGTGATATCTAAATGCATTACTACTGGGCAATGCATCATAATGGAATACGTTAAAAGAATGCATTAAAAGAATGCATTAGGGAATCAAACACAAGCCATCTTGTAATAAATTCCCTAACCTTCATTAGCCAAAGTGTTGCAGGAATAGTTCTATCACGTGTTGAAAGGTGGGTGGAGTCGAAGTGTGAGATCAAAATAAGTGCATGCATACATAAATCGCAATACACGTAATATTGTTATATATATACACAATTTTAATTGGAAGCAGTTTTTATCTTTTAAAATTTTTTTAAAAATACATTACTCACTTCTAGTTCCTTTTGTTCTAGTAGTTCTAATACATATTGTCTTGCTTTCTGAAATAATTAAGACAAAAACAGTAAGGATATTATTAAATAGATATGTTTAATGTAATTACACAGTTGGTAATTAGGCACATCAGAGTGTAATATATTGTTGTGTTTTCATGTTATATCAAAACGGCAAGCGATATATTCATCACTTGTGCCCATAAGAAGTCCACGTAACGGACTATCCAAGTATCCATATACAATATACATCAGAAATAGTAATATTAATATGTGCAAACACATTGCAGAAATTGTTTCATAGTTTGAGTTTAGTCTAGGATTTGTCATCAAGAGTACAGAAAGAGAGCTGCAGTGTAAGTGAAAGCTAGTTATTCCAAACAGGTAAATCTAGATAAGCAGTCACTTCAGAAAGTTGGCCGTAGCCCGTCCTCTACTCCGTTGAATGTCAGACTCTGTCTGCCCTCAGTCCGCATTCATGGAAGTACATGTAACACAGTGGTTTAAACATGGTAGGTAGTTAGTTATAACATTGATAATGATGTATAGAAACTTTCAAATAGTTCCAAAATAGTTTAAGAGAACAAACGCCTACCTCGAATAAACGCCCATCTTGTTTTAACACCAGGCCCAAAGGTCCAGTATAGTAATAAACGCCTAGGCGTTTCTTTAAGCAAATATGATATTGAGCAATATCATCATGTTCGTTAAAATTATTCACCAACTTGATGAACAATTCATACAAGTAGGTGTGGTTTAACATCTGCATTATTGCTTCAGTACGCCAGTGAAATTAGTTGGTCACCATGACAACAGTATGATTGAAAAGCACTCTTAGTTGCATCATCATTAGCAACAATGCAGATTGAACTAAAAATCATGGTACATATGTACATGTATATAGGTAGTTATAGAAACTAACGCCATACTATATACTATAGTTATACAGAGTATTTATGAGGTATACAGAAATATACAAAGATATACAGAAATGTACAGTACCTTGCAATTTTCTGGGAATCCAGTCATTCTAAGTGGTTTTTCAGGTGCTGAAGCATATGGACCATCCTGAATCATCTGCATTTTACACCCAGCCCTCTCTTGTAACATCTTGATCATTTCTCCTCCCTTACCTAGAGAGAGAGACAGAGAGAGAGTGCAATATAAGAGTAGATACATGTAGATGAACAGACAGTTAACACCAACCAATAATTAATCCAACTTTAGTCGCAGGTACCATAAGTTCGACTACCTCTTGTCCAGGAAGTAGATTCATTGTCTGTGTAGGAAACATTTGTGACTGAGTCACATGATAATCACATGAAAACATCACTAATGTCATGTGACACAAAATAATTATAATTGATTGCTCAGAGGATTGGCTACATCTTGAGTATCTTCAAATAAATTTAAGATACAAGGAGATCATTATCGTCACTGCAATCTCAAGATCATTTACATAATAATACAAATATAGTACTATTTTAGTATAACAAAAATCATTTGTTGTTTTGCAACTAATTAAAACTTTCCACTACATTTAGTTAACCACATGTCTAGTATAGCTATACTCTCATTATTACTTCCACACTAAACAATACTATTTCGTCTACTAAATAAAGCTCTTGGGACATGATTAAATAATACATGTAATTCTAAAACTAGCTCGTTCTAAACCTCTGTAAATGAATATCTCAAATCTTTTATACTAATGAAACTCACAGCTGGTAAACTTGTAGCACCACCGGCGTCTTCAATAACTTTACTAACTAATGTCTTGGCTTTCCTACAAATGAAATAATAGTACATACAACATTGTATAAATAATTTCAGTAGTGTGACTGACTCGACTGTCTCTGTCATTCCTGATATACTGACTTGTCTCTCTCCATTAACTTCTGTACCATCTATATATTAACACAAAACATGTAAGGTTGTTAAATATTTCCAAATTTTAACACATTTCATTATCTCATTAGCAACAAGGAAAAGAATTCAAAGAATGTGAGACATATTATAGATCTACCCTATACATCAACATTTAATGTCCTATAATTAACAATATAAACTCCTTTCTATACTATTTCAAGCATATACACATATTATAAATAACATCAGTGTTTATTAGAGTATAGGATTACTGTGTGTAGACAGGACAAGTTACTTACCTGGGGCAACCTGTATCTTGGCTCCGGATTCAGCTTGTAGTTTGGTGATCATTTCTCCTCCTCTACCAATCACTACAAAACAAAACAAAACAAAATTTATTATTTATCATTTTAATGATATTATTATTATTAATAAATGATATTATATCATACCTAATCCGACCATTCTATTTGGAATCTTAATTTCTATAGACATATTCTGTTGAAACCCAAATTCACCAGCCAACCTTTATTAAATCATGATAATTATACATTATACTGTTAACAATGGACTCACTTTGAAACAGCTGCTTGGGCAATAGCTTGTGCATTCATAATACTGGTTGGTGTTGTTGTAGTGCCAAAACCATCAACAGTAGGTTTCTTTGTATCTGGACCCTCTAAACCTTGGTCTTCTAAAGGACGTTTTCTACTTGCATCTGATGTTTGAGAAAAACATGGAAGTCCAGTTAATCAAGGATCACCTTGCTTACCTTCTCCTCCATTGCTTTGGGCTACTACCAATTTTGCAAGCTGGGAGAGAGAGTGAGAGAGAGAGAGAGAAATAGATAAAGAAATAGATAAAGAGAAAGAGAGAGCAGTAGATAAAGAACTGTGGTAAATAGTTGGAATATATTCACCTCTTGAGCTTTCCTTCTAGCTTCAGCTATTGGGTCAAGTGAAGTCTCAGACATTATTTGATAAAATAACAGTGCTAGGAAACCAATAAAAAAGATGAAGAAGACACAGCTTTGCCCCAAATAACATGAGGTTTAGAACTGCGCATGCGTGCGCATGCGTACAAGATCAGTGCGAAACAGCATGAGCCATGAGTGGGCAATGCCTGATTCTGGATAATGGTGCTTATGCCTTGAAAGTTGGTTTCAGTAAAGATCAGGATCCATGTTGCATACCTAATTGTGTAACAAGGTATTCAAATAAAATGATAAAAAGTAAATGATCATACAATAATATTTACCAAATTGTTGTCAGGTCAAAATCAGAAAGACGAAGAAATTTCATTGGAGACCAGCTAGAAGAATGTAAAGATTTGTCAGGCTTGTTTTACCTGTTACCATTTCAGAAAGGGTATCTTGTGAACTGGGATACACAACGTCAAGTTTGGGAATATGTATTCAAAGATCTTTTCAATATACGTCCATCCGAAACCTCATTAATATTTACTGAACCAGTTTTCAATTTTCCTTCAATACAAGATACTCTTAATGAAATCTTGTTTGAAGGTTTTCAGTTTTCATCAATCCTGATATCAAATGCAACCACACTTTCTGCAGCTTACCAGTTAAACATGAAACCAGAATGTCCTTGCTGTCTAGTTGTTGACACCGGTTATTCATTCACGCACATAGTTCCTTACTATCAAGGTAGAATGTTACTAGAAGGCATACGAAGGATAGACATCGGTGGAAAGTTGATGACTAATCATTTGAAAGAGATTGTTTCATATCGGCAGCTACACGTTTTGGATGAAACATTTGTAATGAATCAAGTTAAAGAAGATCTATGTTATGTCACTCAAGATTTATATAAAGACATGGACATTGCTAAAATAAAAGGACCAGCTAATTCAATTATGAGAGAATACGTTCTTCCTGATTTCACAACAGTTAGAAAAGGTTTTGTATGTGAGCCTGGATCTTCTAAATCAGGCTCTGATGAGCAGAGTTTGAGACTCACAAATGAGCGATTCACAGTGCCTGAAATACTCTTCCATCCGTCGGACATTGGTGTTGATCAAATGGGTATTGCAGAGGCCATTGTTGATAGCATTGAGGGAACTCCTAAAGCAATGCACCCTCATTTATACAACAATATCTTACTAACAGGCGGTAATGCTTGTTTTTCAGGTTTTCGTGACAGATTATTTCAAGACGTTCGAAAGTTATCTCCTGATATATATGACTTAAATGTTACTCTACCTTCTCAACCTATTGATGTAGCATGGAGAGGAGGAAAAGCAAGGTGGGAAAATAATGTAGGGCAAGACTACATGGAGTTTGTGAGTTTAGGAGAGTACAAGGAATATGGACATTCCTTGTGTCATAAACAGTTCAGAGAGAATCAAACTTGGAGAGGTACAAAAGAATCTGGTGATTGAAAAATATCGACTGAGGGATATTGAAATTGTAATTTCATGTTGATAAAACATTTTGCCTTATATTATGTTATGTATATACATTGTAATGATATGTATACATTGTAAAGATGTAATAGTTCTTGTAGACATTATAATGGGACTTTAATATTACTAGCAAGTTGATCAAAATATCTCAACCAATCAGTACTGTATTGGTCACACAATAAGACAACAGTGGCTACAACACCAACAGAAACTGTAAACACTATTGAACAGAAAGAACACCGACTCTTTAACTGCTGTTTCTCTACTGTATCATTTTCCATGTTCAGTTCATACACCTATAGAACAAAAACTATCTATCCAATAGCAATAACAGAATAACTCACTTTGGTGCTCTTCACAGGTTCTAATTAAAGCACACTTCCCTGCCCACGTGGAGCACTCTGAGATGGTAATTATTGATGTATTTTACTCATTATTACTTATAAAATTTAATATCTTAGGCTGGAGTTGAATACCTTTCTCCAGAAGGTTTGTTAAAAAGCACACATTATTAATAATTTGAAATTCCATCTATATACAAAGGGTTGAGAATAGATGGACGTCGACCTCCTGAACTTCGTAAATTAGAATCTCAGTTAGGAAAATGCCAACAAGCTGATGGCTCTGCTTATCTTCAACAAGGGAATACTAAAGTTATTGCAACTGTATATGGGCCACATGATGTAGGTTAATAATTATTATCACAAGTAAAAGTTCTAGAAAGATCATGCACTTGCAATATATCAGAACAATTATAACACAGCCATGGGAGATGGAAAGCTAACAGAGAATGTTCACTCCAGTGTTGGTGTCTGCTTGATCTAATGAATGTTTATAATCATGACAATCCCATTTTGGGCTGCACCCACTAAAATCATCGTTATTCAAATATATCCATGTATGATGTATTCCAACTTGAAATATGGTTTTATGTCCTTTCATTATACATAGGTTAGTCGTCGATCAGAATCTCTTCATGATAAAGCATTTATTAACTGTCAATACAGTATGGCTACATTCTCAACATCAGAGAGAAAGAGTCGAACTAAAGGAGATAGGTAAAATGATAATTATAAATATCACATCTTCAAGGAAGAGAGTATGAAAAAACAGACTTATTCAAATCCGTCTTTGTTAATAGAAAATCTACCGAGATTTCTCTAGCTCTTAAAAGAACATTTGAAGCAGCCATCCTGACTGAGTTGTATCCCATGTCTAAGATAGACATATTTGTACAAGTATTACAATCTGACGGAGGTAATATTATGTTGAGAATAATTACTGGGAGGGAATGAAGATCTATAAAAGAGAACTTAAATTCCATATCACAGAATGTTCAAAATGATGTGTTGTACTACCAACATGTAATACTCTGCAGGTAATCGATCAGTATGTATCAATGCTGCTACTATGGCTCTGATAGATGCAGGTGTACCTATGAAAGACTATGTATGTGCATGTAATGCTAGTTATATTGAAAACACTACTATTGTAGGTCAGTGTATTAATGTATTTCAATGTCTTGAATTTTGAGATACCAACTGTTTTACAGATTTGAATTATCTAGAAGAAACTGCAGGTGGGCCTGATCTAACTGTTGCTATGTTACCAAAATCAGGTAAAATGGTGCTTCTTCAAGTAAGTATTATTAGGACAAGGATGCATTATCAACCATATGATTTGTTTCCAAACTTTAGCTTGATGCTAGACTACACTGTGATAATCTGGAACAAGTTCTCTCATCAGCAATAAAAGGATGTTCTCGAGTTCATACAATTTTGGACTCCTATATTAAAGAACACATACAAAAATCAGTTGTTTTATGATAATACAATATAGTGTGTGTTCCTGTAATTATATCTCTACTCTTGTGTTATCAGTTTAATTTGACAAACCACAAACTGTCACAGTGTATATATACATACTAAAGTCTCCACATTCACAATGTCCTCAAAATTAGGATGTGATACCACTTTATATTAGTTATAGTTTAGTTATAGTTAATTCACTAAAATAATATTAGGCTTACTAAAAGTCATTCACATTCACCTTGTCCTTAGAAAAATGCTCACAACTGACTTATCTTTTTACCTCCATAATTATCCTTCCAGTTGTTTTTTTGTGTAGTTGCAGTATAATCATGTATTAACCTTATGACACTAAACTATACACAATATTACATATAAAGTCTAATTTTAAGGACATCATAAATGTGAACAGACTATACAAGGTTATTTTAGTTAACTAACTATTATTGGCCATTTTTCATTTTATTTAGTTTTATTTAGTTAACTAAACGTCACAATGCCTTACTAAAAACTAAAACACTAATACATACATAAATGGCAGGCACATGTCATTATCGGTAGACTACACATTGGTAATAGTCAGATAGATTGATTATATACAATGTATTAAAATTATACATACAACATCGATTTAAGTACACTTAACTATTCAAACACAAAAATTGATAACTTAATAATACTTCTATAAACTTTTTTTGTGTTTGACCAAAATGGCTTAATTGGTGCCTAATATTCAAAATCATAGTCTTCATCATCAGAATCATATTCCATAGACTGGAAGTCAACACGATAACGTAGAATACCACCTATACCACCAAACCCTTTACAAAACTGTGATCCTTCTTGTGATCTGTCGGTAACTATCTCTAATGTTGCCCCATAAGTTTTGTAATGGTTAGCAAACCATTCTAATAAAGCTATACGATCTGTTAACTCCAGTTCAACACCGGTCTCTTTATCTACAAAGAAGGTCTTGTCTTTCTCCTGTTCTGAGGTAAGATGAAGAACTATCTCTTCGCCTTTTGCATGGTTGTTCAGAGAGAACCTTGTAACATCAATATTCTCCCAAACTATCAAGGTTTCTATTGCTCCCATTTCCAGAGCCTTCAGAGTATCGTCAACTCCAAAGCAGTACTTACCTGTGTCTTGTGATATTTCGTCAAAATATCGTCCAATGAGTTTCTTTTCTTGAATAAACTTTACATTTGATAGCACTTCAGCAGATAACTCGATTGCTTGGTTAAACCCATTTTCTCCTCCATATGAGACATCAACTACTTTTAATACCCTGCTCTGGAGCCGTTGATCAAACATGTCCGACTGACTAAGCTCTGTTTTAAAATCTGCTGATCCAGCTAAAATCATTCCTTCTATATTCGGTCTATCTTGTGTGATGAAAAGCTGTACAGCTGTCTCTGCAACTTTACGAACATAATTGTGTCTTTTTTCAAGTCGAAGTCGAGCAAATCTTAATGCAGATTGACCTCCACGTCCATGTTTCTTTGGTAAGTCAACAGTAAATTTGTGGAGGACATCTCTTGTGTTACCACACAAGGTTCCAAACAATGCCCCATTACCATCCATAACTATAAACCCAAACTTGTTATCATCAGCTAATAAAGCACTCAATGCCTCAGTATGGAACTTATTATCACAAAGATACAAGGATGTATTTATGGGTTTGAAAGGCTCAAAATCAATGTTCACCTTTTTCTCTTTGCCTTCATCGGTCACAATAGTACCACAATATATAACTAAACCTTTCGGAGGTACTTTTGAATAGAGTTTCAGTCTCTGTTGTACTGAAGTTATAGCTCCAAGAACTGATAATCGATTCACACGACTTTTGATGTTTGACGCAGTTCCCAATTCATCAGCTAACATTTTTGCAACTCGTGAAATCTGGTCTTTTGGTGGGATAATCAAGGAGATCATACTGGTACCATTTCCCCTTGCCGCTTCAAGGCTCTTAATGAGACGTTTGATCTTCCACATTTCAACATTTCTGTCTGCAGATTCATCTCCCGGTAAAACATTATTAGACGTTGCCATAGTAGACATATGGCCTCCTTACAATCTATACAATATTAATTTTAAATATATATATATACTTAATACATAATTATAATATATATATATACATTTTTTATCATTGTCCACCACTCAAGCACACATGTAAACCATATTAAAATTACTCTTATTTTACACTGGGCCTATTACATGTACAGATTACTTACTTTCTCTATTTCCAAATCTTTTGTCGTATAACTTAACTCTGATCTCGACATATGTGTATGGACAAACACGTGGTCAGCAACCGGAAGAAAATATTTCTTTGAACCTATAATTAAAACTATGCGGTTGTTCAAGAGGTATGTAAAATGAGAAAAGGTATTATATTTTTATTATTTGAATTTGTGTATGTATCATTATGGTTAGTTGTTATATTTATCATAATGCCTCGTGCTTGTCAAGATCTCTCGTTTTCTATATATTACAAACAACACCGGGATATATATCAAAACCTAGCTCGCGCTAATGACAAACGAGCAGACGAAGCATCCACATTTCTCAAAACTCATAATTACAAGTTTTTATTTGACCGTATGAATATAACTAAGATGAAGTTTTGTTTCACAATTATCACTGCCAAAAGGCCTAAAGCACCTTGTTACCTCACACAAACAGTTGCACGTCTAGTGAACCAGTTACAACATATTAGAAGTTATACTTTTGTAGTATATAACGCAGGAGGCTTTGAACATACTGAAGCTATAGAACTTTCAAAAATAGTACCTGTTATTACCAACACAACAAAGATGAATGGTGCGTATAGTCGAAGTGACAGGTATCAGAAAGAGAAGGTGGATTATAGCTCTGCATTAAAATGGTGCTCGACAAAGGATGCTGAATATAATATCATTATAGAAGATGATGCGATTGCTGACAACAACTTCATCTCCAAGCTTCAGTTCATTTTAAACTATTGTCTGTCTGATAAAACTGGAAAATCCTGGGTTTTTATGAAACTATTCTACCCAGAGAAATTTCAAGGATGGGGGAATCATCCGAGCAGTATAGTAGAGCTAATTCTTGCAGTGTCGTTATTCAGTGTAGTTATCGTCCTTCTTAGTACACTGATCCTACCTGGTCCTTTAGGTATTGACTCGAATCCTTTTAAAATACATATAAAGTATACATTTTATTGGAGAGTAATATTAACTACAGTAGCAGTATTGTATATCATTTTATCATTTGGAAGAGCTCACTGGGAAGAAATTCGGAAACTTAGTCCTTTAATGACATCAGTTGTCAATGCAAGAGGTTGTTGTACACCAGCTGTTCTTTACCCTCAGATACATTTTAAGGAGTTAATACAATATTTGGATTCTATACAATGTAGTTCAAGCCTTCCTTTAGATATAGCCCTTGATCAATTTGTTAAGGAAAAAGGATTACAAAAGTTTCTTGTGATACCAAATTTCTTTACTCATATTGGTATGATTTCGAGTCTACCAAAAGGATTCAAAAGTGCTAGAGAATTTGGTCTTCTTTTTCCACCATGACAAACTTCAATCAGAAAATATAATATTCATTATACATATAATTATAATTTATAATTATATATAGAACATTATTTTCATGCAATGTACTTCCATAATTATCATGATAACTGTAAATACATTGTAATGATTAATTTTATATAATACCATTACAGAAATTAAATTAGCAAACTACGGACAGAGTGAGGGTTATTTCAGAGGGTCATACTCACTAATCACACATTTTTCCTGTGCTTACAAAAATGACTGAACACTGTATAGGCTCATCTGTACTATATATTGAACCTTACTTTGGTGGTTCACACAAACAACTGATAATGCTCCTACAAGAGCAGTTTGGGGGTGAGATATACTCTCTACCTGCCACTAAATGGCATTGGAGAATGAGAGTATCTGCTCTGTACTTTGCAGCAGAGATACCAAAACAGCATGAATTCAAGTTAGAATATATTATTATTCTGCAGCAATTATGATACTTATATAACACACTTCTGTACTTCACAGGGTGCTGTTTGCTAGTAGTGTTCTCAACCTGTGTGAACTATTGGCTCTTAGACCAGACTTGAATCATACCCAACTAGAAAAGGTTAGTATTGCATTAAGCATGTCTCTTTATTCAATTGATCTATTGTGTTACAATGAAGATATTGTATTTTCATGAGAATCAGTTGATCTATCCAGTCAGAAAACAGCAAGACAGAGATTTTCAATATGGATACAATCAGATACTGTCATGGTAAGAAGCACTTGTATTTTTCAGTTATTCATCAAAAGCGAACGAAAGAAAACTGAGACCTTATCTGGAATAGAACTATGGACACTTAAAAAAGAATCTCAATGTATATATATAAAATTATCATTCCTTGTCTCTCTTCATGCAGCCTTGTAGCTGACAAAATAATTTTTAATTCCTATTTCAACATGGACTCATTCCTAAACAACATTGACCCATTTTTGAAATTGATGCCAGACTATAGGCCAAAAGGACTTGCTGAAGTTATCCGTGTGAAATGCAGTGTGCTGTATTATCCATTGGACTTTCCAACTAAACTTCACATAATGAATGAATATGAACCAAAAAAAACTCCCACTTTGCTGAATAAAGAAGATGAAAAACCGATCTCTAATCAACAGCCTACAATGAATTCACCATCAAGATACATTAAATATGAAAACCAAGGACTGCAACTAGTTTCAGATTTAAGTTCCATAGAATGTGCTAAAAACAAGTGTCAAGTAAATATATCAAAAATAGAGTCACCTGCTAACAATGATGAAATAACTGCTGTGTGCAGTACCATTTCTGTGAACTTAGGCGAAGATACTACATTACATGACAGTGATGAAATGCTGTGTACTGCATCAGTTGAATCTCACTCTCTGCACATTTTATGGCCACACAGATGGTAAAAATGCATACGTAAATATATACATACTGATATACATAAAACAATAATCATGGTAGCATCTTCATGGTTCTATTCAAACAATAACTCTTTCAAATTGCATCCTCTTCGTATTCAGGGAGCATGATAAGAATCCAGAGATGTTCTGTTCTGTTCTTCACAAACTAATGGAAGGAGAATTAAATTTTAAACTTTCAATACTTGGTGCCCATACTAATGACATACCAGGTCAGGAACCAATACTACCATACTCGTAATACCAGTCCAATAACACATATGTACTTAGTAACCATAACATGTAGTAAGTTAGTAACATACCAGGTCATGCAGAAACCAATATCTCAGGTCACGGCTATATTTATGAAGAAAATTATTTGATGCCTACCTGTTAATGAATTATTTATCTTTGTATATATGCTTTCAGCTTGTTTTCAAGAGATCTCATCACTCTTGAGTGTGGAATGTCTTATACACTATGGTCCTGTGGAAAGAGATGAGTATTGGAGAATTCTAATGGAAGCAGATGTGGTTGTCTCCACTGCAAAACATGAGTTCTTCGGTGTAGCTATGTAAGTATATAAATTGATCATAGATAAATACAAGTTACATGTGTTCAAACTTTGTAAACCACAGGCTTGAGGCAACATACTATGGATGTTATCCATTGTGTCCCAATAAACTGGTATATCCAGAGATTTATCCAGGTAGGTCAAACACAAACACACACACATGTACATTAAAATTGCATTACTTTCATTTAGTTGAATGTTTATACAACACTGAACAACAGCTGTTTAAGAAACTGAAGAATTTTTGTGTCAGGCCCTATCTTGCAAGAGAGTTGCGAAAAACTTTATCCATAAATTTTGAACAATACATGTGGACATATTTACAAGAGAGTTACAAGGACCTAATTAGTCCAACATAATGAAATTATAAAACCAAAATGATTAATGCACTTGCAGTGCAGGACCCACACCACTAGTGTGATTGGGAATGATTATTGATAATTGCATACAACACTTGACTAATTATTATTATAATATACAGAGATTATAATATATGTTTGTGTCCAAGAGGCAAGAGTTAAGTTTAAAACAAACACAGTGTAAAAAATCATGTATAAAACTATTTCAGTGTTTTGTGGTTCAATCACATGGATTAAATGAAAGCAAGAAAGTGGCTGTCATACTGATAGATAACATTTTAATTTTTGAAACACCAATACTGTATCTACATAGACTGCAGATTTTCCTACATGTCCTGCATAATAACAAATAAAAATAAAAAAAACAAAAGTAAAGTAGGCAAACAAAAAAGGTACAGGAAAAGAACATTTGAACAATATGTTGTAAGAGCTATCACTTCAATTGTCAAGCTGTGATTGGACAGCAATAGACTTCAAGCAAGTTGAGTTATGTTTTTATGTACTTGTTTGCTACCAGAAGTCTACCATAGCTCCATACTCTCCTTGTGTTGAAACCATCAGTCAATTATGATATACTCTATCCTAGCCTACTGTACAGACTCACTGCAAATGAACTATAGCCTTGGTGCTCATTTTTACTAGAAAAATTATTGTTTTAGATTGAGCTGAAACGTTTCAGTCCTAGAGTTACATATATAGAGTGGTTTTGATCAAAATTATTATCTGTTAACATAATATTCTCTTCAATTTCTAATCAGACCATGAACTATATATGGCCTTTGTGTTCATTGTTTACTAAAAAATCAATTATTTCACATTGGGCCGAAACTTTTCTTAAGTTACATTATCATGTCCTTATTAGGTATATAAAGTGGATATGATTGTACGCAATTACATACAGATGCACTGTGTATTTGTTATGTTTTGTGCTATATTTATATCTCTACTCTTGTTGTGTCTTAGTTGACAAGCCACATGCTATCACCATAAATGGGGTAATAGGAATAGATAATATTAATAATAAAGATTACATGTTTCAAGGTAATAGTAATAGTAATAGGTAATAATTAAAAAAACTGAAATAATAGTAACGTTAACAGTATTAGTAATAGACAGTTAATAGTATTAATAATAGTAATACACAATCTCAATGTTAAGGTAAATAGTTTGCAGTATACTTAAATATTCAAACACAAAACTGTTAGAAACTTGTATATCATGGATAACACATTTGAGCATCAATTATTATATAATAGTAGCAGAAGCCGCACATAATATCTTTTCTTTTTGCTGGTCTTCTAAAAAATCCCAAACATTGAAAGTGAAACCACAATTTTTCATCCCCATTCTGGGACTGAAGTTTGCACTTCTGACAGACATTTTCTCTTATAGAAACACACTAGAATATAATTGTATTAGTCAGAGTTGTAAGCTCACCATCAATATGTTCAATGTTTTTGGAAGATTTACACTAATGATTTAGCCATTTGCAAATTAACGAAGTTAAGCAGTATAATATACATTTTTACCCTTTTTAGGTCATTTCTTATTTTAGCTGTCTTCAATGTTGGTTCTGTTGCTAAGGATATTATGTTCTTCCCATCTGTAGTAGTGCAGTCACCTATAGGAACATCATTGCAAGCCAGAATTATTTGATATACTAATACTCTGGTGTGGGCCATAACTTCATACCTGAAGTGAGTTTGGTTTTCTTGCTAGCTATAAATTGGTATTTTTCCTTTTCCTGGTTATCCTGGACGAAGACACCTTGGTAGGAAATGTTTTGTGAAAATAATTAATATAATAATAAGTATATGGAATAACTACATATTCAGTGTTAGCAGAGCTTGTTGCACTTAAACCCTATTATAGTAATGGAATAAGAGGACCATACTATATTTAAATGTGACAAAAGAAAACAACCAAATGATCTTTGATATGTGTTTCATACAATATCACATATGATCTTTGTACATATGTACTGTACTAACTTTACCTTTTCTCTTGGCTTGGTCAGGGACAAAGTGGGAGTAGACATGGTCGTTGTGACCTTTTGTGTATTCAATATATAATGGCACACAAGTGATAAATATTTTGTATTTATTGTACCTCTTCAATTGGTTCAGTTAGAGGCAAAGGGGAAGAAACCATGTCGGGCTAAGATAGTGTGACCTTTTATTAATATCTTTTATAATAGTTATTATACACAAGAAATCATTTATATTTTACCTTTTCAATCGGTTCAGTCAGGGGTAAAGGGGAAGAAACAATGGCAGACTTGACCTTTTGTATATAAATTTTATATCAGTACATGTAATGATACATAAGCAAAAATTATTTTTAACTTTGCAATAGGTTCTTTCAGGGGCAAAGGGGAAGTAGCCAACAAGGGTAGAAGGTGAATGCTTGGACTTAGAATTAAGAAACAGTTTGCGAACATAGTTTTTATGTTGGAAATGTATAATGGCGATGAAGAAAAAGGTTTTATAACAAGAACATTAACGTTATAGGTAGTCATTGGTATTGAATGAATAGGAAAAATTAACTAGTTTTCACGAATCGAAAATAAAGAAAATTGAATTACTATTATTACAATCATTTCCTTAAAATTTGATAATTATATTGAAAATGCAACTCAAAACACAAGAACAACATTTCAAAGAAACATTTGAACAAAAAATACAATTGAAACACACACGCAAAAAAAAAGCAATAAATTTTATATTTCAAAGAACTAAATGTTATTGAGATGAATAAAAGATGAGTCCTTGCAGAAGTGAAATCCCAGTGAAGATGAGTCCTTGCAGAAAAGAAATCCATTCAATGAAGATGAGTCCTTGGAGAAGAGAAATCCCAATGAAGATTAGTCCTTGCAGAAGAGAAATCCCAATGGAGATGAGTCCTTGCAGAAGTGAAATCCCAATGGGGATGGTCCTAGGATGAAGTAGACTGGAACTGGAGCACTGGTTGAAGTAGACTGGAACTGAATGAGGTAGTTAGAGTGTAACTGGAACACTAGATGAGCTAGACCGGATGTACTGGAACTGCCCCACACGGGGCTGGATCTAGTGACTCGAAGAGACCTCCGGCGTCCCCAACCTGGGCATCGGTATACTCATTTGTCCCGCACACTCCTAACAACCAGGATTGACCATGCCACCCCCCCAAAAAAGAAAAAGAGGGTGGCATGGCCAACCCTGGCTGAAAGGAGTGATTAGAACAAATGAGCATCCAAATTCCAAGAAGAGAACACCAGAAGAAACCTCGAAATCATCAGAAACAGACCTGTGCAGGAAGGAAAAATAGTAAATACACTGTTCACAATAAAATAATATTTAAGAAGAAAGTATAGAATATAGAAAAGAGTATGGAGACATAACTTACCTCTTATTGAAGTATAGATGCGACGAGGTAGAGAGAGAGAGAGAGTGGATAGATGGACAGGGAGGTAGCAAGTAGAGTTTCCTGGGAGAGAGAAGAAACAATATGCAAATTAACATGATAGACAAACAGAATTATTAATATGATATGCATGAATTATATACATGGGCATGGATGGCAACAATGCACGTAGAAGAATAAGAATCACCTGTTGTTTAATCTTCATCCATCTATCCACATCCTTCGCATCTTGGTCCTGGATCTCTCCCTGGTACATGCAGAGTCTTCTTCGTCTTGAGTCTTGAGATCGACGACATGCACAGTCTTCTCTGGCTTATGAAAGGGAGTTCAAATTCCTGCACGTGCAGCAGGTCTGGGAGCATGCATGCATGCACCCATCCTCGCCAGGGAGGTGTGTGCAAGGTGAGGATGCAAGCAATTAATTATTAATTGATAATACCCATAGCTATTGGAATCAGTTTCATAAATATCTTGACCATTATATTCCTGATTATAAAATCTAACTACACTATCATCATCATCTGGCTGATATATTCCTAACACTTGATTACCAGTGAATTGAAGAGGAGTTGATAAACTGAATTGAAAAACTCCTTCAGTACTGAAATTAGATGGACCAAGTAAAACTTGTACTGACTTATCAGGTATATAAGTATCTGTTTTATTAGTTTTATTCCACAACCAGATAGTAGGGTATTCGTTTCTGTGATTAGTTTCAGTCCTAACATCCACACCTAAGAAAAAAACCAGTAATAGTTCCAGAACAAGTGAACTCCAGACTAGGCATAATCCAATTCTTGTCATCTAGTCTTAATTGATAATGACGACCATCTCCTATTTGTTCAGCTTTTTGTACCAGTAAATCGAATCCTTTAGTACATGATTCACCTAGAATAATGAATTTATATAATTATATACTACATAATATTAAAAAATAATTTTATTGGATTGTGATGTCTTTGGAATTACACTATTTATATATTTACTGGAACATCTTTTGTTTGCCACTTTTTAAATTTTTAGTAAACATGTTTGTTGGCAGACAACTTACTGATTATCTATGAACTTGACCAAAATGGAATAGAACTCTCAGAAATTCGTTTCTGGAGACTATCAGATGGAGGAGAATATGAACAGACAGGATCATCCTACTCACTTGTATATGATTTTAATAATTTTAATAAATCTTCCAAATTTGGATGATTTTATTAATTTTAATAAATCTTCCAATTTTGGATGATTTTAGTAATTTTAATAAATCTTCCAATTTTGGATGATTTTAGTAATTTTAATAAATCATCCAATTTTGGATGATTTTAATAATTTTAATAAATATTCCAATTTTGGAAGATTTTAGTAATTTTAATAAATCTTCCAAAATTGGATGATTTTAAAAATTTTAATAAATCATCCAATTTTGGATGATTTTAATAATTTTACTAAATATTCCAATTTTGGAAGATTTTAGTAATTTTAATAAATCTTCCAAAATTGGATGATTTTAAAAATTTTAATAAATCATCCAATTCTGGATGATTTTAGTAATTTTAATAAATATTCCAAAATTGGATGATTTTAGTAATTTTGATAAATCTTCCAAATTTGGATGATTTTAGTAATTTTAATAAATCTTCCAAATTTGGATGATTTTTAAAATTTTAATAAATCATCCAATTTTGGAAGATTTTAGTAATTTTAATAAATCAAAATTAAAAATTTTAATAAATCAAAACTATACCCTTCCACCTCTGTAATTTCTCTTGCTTGTATTTTGATTTCATTTAAAGATATGAATCCACTGATACACTGAGGAGAATCTAAACGAAAGAGTATATAATTTATAAACATGTGAATCATAAATTATCTATAAATAATATAATGCACTTGATTCTGGATGAATGAGAGTTCTCATATTACTTTCTTGATCATCAAGTGTATACCCATAGCTATTGGAATCAGTTTCATAAATATCTTGACCATTATATTCCTGATTATAAAATCTAACTACACTGTCATCATCATCTGGCTGATATATTCCTAACACTTGATTACCAGTGAATTGAAGAGGAGTTGATAAACTGAATTGAAAAACTCCTTCAGTACTGAAATTAGATGGACCAAGTAAAACTTGTACTGACTTATCAGGTATATAAGTATCTGTTTTATTAGTTTTATTCCATAATTAAATAGTAGGATATTTGTTACTCTGATTAGTTTCAGTCCTAACATCCACACCTAAGAGAAAACCAGTAATAGTCCCAGAACAAGTGAACTCCAGACTAGGCATTATCCAATTCCTGCCACCTTCTAACTGATCATGAAGATTATCATCTCCATCTATTTGTTCAGCTTTTTCTACCACTAAATCATAATCCATGAATCCTTTACTGCATGATTCTCCTACATACAATAATAAATTTATGTATCTATATACTACATAATATTAAAAATGATTGTATTGGATTGTGATATGTCTTTGGAATTACAATGTTTCATATACTATACAAACTAACCTGATACAATCAGATCACTGATACAAACCCAAACAAACAATACATAACCATTCATCGCTGGACTAAAAGAAGAGTCAGTGAGAAGCCTTTTAGCATATACACACGATGCAGTTATAGTAATTACTATACTCTGATGTACAGCCATCAATACTTGACTTTATAAGAGGAAAGGTTAACATAAGTTATAATACCCCATTTCCCTCTTTGGCATAAAGGTGAGAGTGGACACAATATTGTTAACATTATAATTAACCACATTATGGAACTATAATTATAGCTATATAATTATGTGTATAATTATGTAATACTGTGTATGTGACTGTGTGGTTTGTTTGTTTATGTATCATAACACATTTAGTTATATAATACTACATAAAATGTAATATTTTAGTAATAGAAAAAAAAAATATTTTATGTATAGATGTCGAGAATAATAATAACTATTAAATAATGATTTATGTACAATGCTATTCTCTTTAACTTCTGTATAACATACAAAAACCGAACAAAATACTGTTGACTTTGAAACACATTCTTTGCCCAATGCAACGACGCATACATGCATGGTAGCAATGATGATGATTTTTTTAAAAAATGCTAATAATAAACCAGTCAAATTCAAATTAGAAAACAAATTATATCGAATATAGCGTATTTTAATTTTAATTATAACAAAAATTAGAAAAAGTGACAGCTAGCTAATTTGAAAGTATTTTCAAGAATGATAATTTGAAATTAGCTACTTGAAATAGAAAGAAATTAGTTAATTAATTTGAAAATATTTCCAATGAAATACAATCGAAAATGATAGTACTTAGTTAATTCATTGGATTATAGGAAAAGAAAAAAAGAACATTAACGTCATGTATAGATAGGTTTTGAAAGAAGATGAAAGTTTAAGAAAAATAGACTAATACAAGCATAAGCAGTCATAGGCTTTCCACTGTAATAGACCAAATTTAGTTAGTATTAGAAAATATCGAAAATTAAAGACTAAGAAGATAGGCTAGCACATATAATTTATTTAATACAAGCATAATTTATGATAGGCTTTCGACTGTAATAGATCCAATTTAGTTAATATTCTCACGAATCGAAAATAAAGAAAATTGAATTATTGTTATCACTAACAATTAATTTGATAATTATATTGAAAATGCAACTCAAAACACAAGAACATTTCAAAGAAACATTTGAACAAAAAATACAATTGAAACACACATGCAAAAAAAAGCAATACATTTTATATTTCAAAGAACTAAATGTCATTGAGATGAATAAAAGATGAGTCCTTGCAGAAGTGAAATCCCAGTGAAGATGAGTCCTTGCAGAAAAGAAATCCAATAAAGATGAGTCCTTGGAGAAGAGAAATCCAATGAAGATGAGTCCTTGGAGAAGAGAAATCCAATGAAGATGAGTCCTTGCAGAAGAGAAATCCCAGTGAAGATGAGTCCTCGCAGAAGAGAAATCCAATGAAGATGAGTCCTTGGAGAAGAGAAATCCCAATGAAGATGAGTCCTTGCAGAAGAGAAATCCCAACGGAGATGAGTCCTTGCAGAAGTGAAATCCCAATGGGGATGGTCCTAGGATGAAGTAGACTGGAACTGGAGCACTGGTTGAAGTAGACTGGAACTGAATGAGGTAGTTAGAGTGTAACTGGAACACTAGATGAGCTAGACCGGATGTACTGGAACTGCCCCACACGGGGCTGGATCTAGTGACTCGAAGAGACCTCCGGCGTCCCCAACCTGGGCATCGGTATACTCATTTGTCCCGCACACTCCTAACAACCAGGATTGACCATGCCACCCCCCCAAAAAAGAAAAAGAGGGTGGCATGGCCAACCCTGGCTGAAAGGAGTGATTAGAACAAATGAGCATCCAAATTCCAAGAAGAGAACACCAGAAGAAACCTCGAAATCATCAGAAACAGACCTGTGCAGGAAGGAAAAATAGTAAATACACTGTTCACAATAAAATAATATTTAAGAAGAAAGTATAGAATATAGAAAAGAGTATGGAGACATAACTTACCTCTTATTGAAGTATAGATGCGACGAGGTAGAGAGAGAGAGAGAGTGGATAGATGGACAGGGAGGTAGCAAGTAGAGTTTTCTGGGAGTGAGAAGAAACAATATGCAAATTAACATGATAGACAAACAGAATTATTAATATAATATGCATGAATTATATACATGGACACGGATGGCAACAATGCACATAGAAGAATAAGAATCACCTGTTGTTTAATCTTCATCCATCTATCCACATCCTTCGCATCTTGGTCCTGGGTCCCTCCCTGGTACATGCAGAGTCTTCTTCGTCTTGAGTCTTGAGATCGATGACATGCACAGTCTTCTCTGGCTTATGAAAGGGAGCTCAAATTTCTGCACGTGCAGCAGGTCTGGGAGCATGCATGCATGCACCCATCCTCGCCAGGGAGGTGTGTGCAGGGTGAGGATGCAAGCAATTAATTATTAATTGTAGTAAAAAAGAATTATTTATGTATAGATGTCTAGAATAATAATAACTATTAAATAATGATTTATGTACAATGCTATTCTCTTTAACTTCTGTATAACATACAAAAACCGAACAAAATACTGTTGACTTTGAAACACATTTTTTGGCCAATGCAACGACGCATGCATGCATGGTAGCAACGATGATGATTTAAAAAAAAAAATGCTAATAATAAACCAGTCGAATTCGAATTAGAAAACAAATTATATCGAAAATAGCGTATTTTAATTTTAATTATAACAAAAAAGTAGAAAAAGTGACAGCTAGCTAATTCTAAAGTATTTTCAAGAATGATAATTTGAAATTAGCTACTTGAAATAGAAAGAAATTAGTTAATTAATTTGAAAATATTTCCAATGAAATACAATCGAAAATGATAGTACTTAGTTGCATTGGATTATAGGAAAAGAAAAAAAGAACATTAACGTCATGTATAGATAGGTTTTGAAAGATGAAAGATTAAGAAAAATAGACTAATACAAGCATAAGCAGTCATAGGCTTTCCACTGTAATAGACCAAGTTTAGTTAGTATTGGAAAATATCGAAAATTATAGACTAAGAAGAATAGGCTAGCACATATAATTTATTTAATACAAGCATAATTTATTTAATACAAGCATAATTTATGATAGGCTTTCAACTGTAATAGGATCCAATTTAGTTAATATTCTCACGAATCGAAAATAAAGAAAATTGAATTATTGTTATCACTAACAATTAATTTGATAATTATATTGAAAATGCAACTCAAAACACAAGAACATTTCAAAGAAACATTTGAACAAAAAATACAATTGAAACACACACGCAAAAAAAAAAGCAATACATTATTATAATTATGGAATTTAATTTTTTTTTGTGTCTGACCAAAATGGCTTAATTGGTGCCTAATATTCAAAATCATAGTCTTCATCATCAGAATTATATTCTATAGACTGGAAGTCAACACGATAACGTAGAATATCACCTATACCACCAAACCCTTTACAAAACTGTGATCCTTCTTGTGATCTGTCGGTAACTATCTCTAATGTTGCCCCATAAGTTTTGTAATGGTTAGCAAACCATTCTAATAAAGCTATACGATCTGTTAACTCCAGTTCAACACCGGTCTCTTTATCTACAAAGAAGGTCTTGTCTTTCTCCTGTTCTGAGGTAAGATGAAGAACTATCTCTTCGCCTTTTGCATGGTTGTTCAGAGAGAACCTTGTAACATCAATATTCTCCCAAACTATCAAGGTTTCTATTGCTCCCATTTCCAGAGCCTTCAGAGTATCGTCAACTCCAAAGCAGTACTTACCTGTGTCTTGTGATATTTCGTCAAAATATCGTCCAATGAGTTTCTTTTCTTGAATAAACTTTACATTTGATAGCACTTCAGCAGATAACTCGATTGCTTGGTTAAACCCATTTTCTCCTCCATATGAGACATCAACTACTTTTAATACCCTGCTCTGGAGCCGTTGATCAAACATGTCCGACTGACTAAGCTCCGTTTTAAAATCTGCTGATCCAGCTAAAATCACTCCATCTACATTCAATCTATCTTGTGTGATGAAAAGCTGTACAGCTGTCTCTGCAACTTTACGAACATAATTGTGTCTTTTTTCAAGTCGAAGTCGAGCAAATCTTAATGCAGAGTGACCTCCACGTCCATGTTTCTTTGGTAAGTCAACAGTAAATTTGTGGAGGACATCTCTTGTGTTACCACACAAGGTTCCAAACAATGCCCCATTACCATCCATAACTATAAACCCAAACTTGTTATCATCAGCTAATAAAGCACTCAATGCCTCGGTATGGAACTTATTATCACAAAGATACAAAAATCGATTTATGGGTTTGAAAGGCTCAAAATCAATATTCACCTTTTTCTCTTTGCCTTCATCGGTCACAATAGTACCACAATATATAACTAAACCTTTCGGAGGTGCTTTTGAATAGAGTTTCAGTCTCTGTTGTACTGAGGTTATAGCTCCAACAACTGATAATTGATTCACATGACTTTTTATGCGTGATGCAGTTCCCAATTCTTCAGTTAACATTTTCACAACTCTTGAAATCTGATATTTTGGTGGGATAATCAAGGAGATCATACTGGTACCATTTCCCCTTGCTGCTTCAAGGCTCTTAATGAGACGTTTGATCTTCCACATTTCAACATTTCTGTCTGTAGATTCATCTCCTGGTAAAACACTATTGTATGTTGCCATAGTAGACCTTCTTACAATCTATACAATATTAATGAAATATAAATAAATATATATACATACATAATTATATATATATATATATATATATATATATATATATATATATACAGCTACAATAATTGCAAAATGTGCAACTATTGTAGCTAACCAGTACTGCAGTATCATTGCCCAGCACTCAAAACTCTAAAAATATTGAGACACTTTTAAATCACATTAATTAAAATTACTCTTTACATAGTATGTATATAGTATAATAATAGTATTTACTTACTTGCTCTAGTTTCGAATCTTTTGTCGTAAGATATGCTTTATACTCGGCGTATTGCACAATAGGACGGACACACGTAAGTAGTCAGAAAGAATTTCTGCGAACGCATAAACGTATAATTAAAACTATACGGAAGTTGTGCAAGTTATGTAAACCAGACAACATACTATAGATTATGTCCAAATAAACCGGTATATTCAGAGCTTTATCCAGGTAGGTTATGCATATTATATAAAAATTCATTGAAGAGTTTTTTTTAAAGAAACTGAAGAATTTCTGTAAGGCCCTTTCTTGCAAGACAGTTGCAAAAAACTTTATCCATAACATTTGAAAAATAGATGCATGTGGACATATTTACAAGAGAGTTTATAAGGACCTAATTAGTCCAACATAATGAAATTATAAAATCCTAATTATTACAATAAACTACCATAGCCCCATCCCATGCTCTCTTTGGGATGAGACTATCAGTTAATAAGTATACTCTATCCTAACCTACAAATACATATTACATGGTGTACAGACTCGCTGCAAACACAATGTCTCTTCTGATTAAGTTGGAAACTTCCAACATTGTCTGTCCTAACTGTGGATCACCTACTACTCGTGCAGCCTTGCCAATATCTCTACAGAGCTCATCAAGACGCTGGATACACTTGACAA